>OX246737.1:22985319-23406321 GCA_945910005.1 Isoperla grammatica
AAAATGTGCATGATTTATGATGTGATCTATGTTTGTACGTCTAAGATTTCTAGGCAAAAGATGATTTACTGTTCGTTTATAAAAAATAATATTTCACTTCCAATAAAACTCTGTCTGTTCGACATGTTGTGAACCTACAAGGTAGGAGAGAAAAATCCATATTAAGCTGTATTCATTTTGTTTTAGGGTCTCAATTTGATACTAGCGATGAACACTCACTCGATGTATTTAAAAAACACTTTAGATACTGAGAATAAAAAATATATTTTTTGCAGGCACCTCTTTCTTAAGCTAAAAATAAACAGCACATGTTTTGCAAGTCGATCATATGTAAATGTGAGATACTGACTTGGATATTAGCCACAAATCGATTATAAATGAGGAGACTAATGTCATATGCGTCACTCCTTTGTTTTATACATTAACGTAACGTGTATTTAATATTTCAATAAATGAAAATACGTTATACACAATATTTACTAATGTATTCATATCACTTCACTTTAACGTACATTCTATTTTGTTATTGTATAGTTTAATTTCAGAACTCTCTCCTATTTTCATCCTATTTAAGTAAGACTGAAAAATTTCTCCGTAGTCTGATAGAGAATTCTGGTTAATAATATTACATTTAAATATTTCTTTTTTCAAACATATAGCTGTTTATAAGCGGATAGTGATTCGTGTTGTTCAGACAATATCTCTCTTTGATCTTCACTGAATGTGGGCAAATAGAATTTGTTTCAACTCACGTTGTGGTCATTTACATTTAAAACCTGGAGAGTTTCTCTTAAAACTCACTTTTGGTGGAGGTGCCGGGTAAAATCACAAAATACTCCCTTATAATTCTCGATTTGTCCGACTGCTCATTGGAAGCAGCATCGACATAAACATCAAGTAATATCACGGTGTGAAGCATCCTCCAGCTCTACAAGAGGGAGGGGAGGGGGCACTAGGTATCTGTCCAGCATTGATCAGAGTTCAATAGTTCGACGATGATGATGTTGTCCATATGAGTGTCGGTAGAGTGGTCGCCCGACTCCGGTGAGGGTGTGATCGGCTTACCATACAACCCCCCCCCCCTTCATGCCAGGCGGGGGAGGGGAGGGAGGCGAGAGGAGGAAATCCAGACGACTAAAACTCGTGCACAATTTCCGAGCTGTCGCACACAAATCAAGGTCTCGTTATTAGAGGGACTGGACACTCTAGTTTTACTACGGTAGAACACTAACGCGGCGCTGATGTTTTTTTGTAGTTTTTGCTGTGGCTTCTTACAAGTCAGTAAGACAACAATGATACAAATGATTTGAACTGGTGGACAAGCCACAGGTTATCAACAAAATAATGTGGTTGATATAAGGGAGATACCTTTGCAACCATGGAGACTTCCACTAGTTTTTTTTATGTCACCTGCAAGACCAGTATACACAGTTTTTTGCGTGGAACTGGTATTTAAATATGAGTTAATAACTTCTTAAACCCTTAGAAAATTACGTTGTTATATTCCCACCACAATAACTACTTGGTTACCTCCTTCTAAAACGAGAATCATTTTGCATACACGTCAATAATGTCTACTTCAATCGACTCTGGTGTACTCTGAAGATTAATTAAGGCAACAAGTGCAGTGTTTTTTGTGTAAGCCTATACATTTGGCGTTTTACACTAACTTTCTTTCAATAAAGTTCGATACATTTTTGAATAAATTTGAATAGAATGTTATAAACGGGTTGGTTTTTGGTTTTGTAACTACATATAAGTAAAATGGTATTTAAAAACTAATTTTAATTAAAACTTCATGGTATAGGGAATGTTTAGCTAGCAAATGTTAATACGGTCGTCTTACTGGAAGGAAAAATCATTTAAAGTCGTGATCCGAGTCTCTCGAGCTAAATCTTGTCGCGTAGATCGGTGAAGAAGACAGCCTCGAGAATTTGTTCAACACAAGACGATATTGGACCGAATGGTAAGTCGTACAAATTGAATGGACTCCCTGAATGAGGAATTACTTCGTTCACGCGCTGAGCCACTGGCTGGGATAAGGAATGGTAAACGATTCGAGTATAAGACGCATCCAAAGAACTTACAGGCAGATGTTCAGACCTACCTTCAACCTAACTTGAAACCATTATTACGAGGGTAATAACGAATCGATAATTCCACTTGGGTGTTAATTGTCCGTATTTCCAACAAGGTGGTTTATGTAAAGAATTATAACCAAAAAAAGGGCAATTATGTTGAAATGAAAAAAACGTAAGAACATTTTAATATGTCAGTTACGTTTACTTTACCACATTATTCATTTATTATTAATTTATATTTATGTTATTTTACCAAATTAACTTGAAAATAGCTTGATTAGAAAAATGAGAAAATATGAAATGCTAATAGATTTGAGCTAATGATGTACCCTTCGGCAATTGTGTTTCTGCCCTGTAGCCCTGGCCCATGTGCCCAAAAACTATACCTTCAGATTCGTTTTCATTGCTATATGTCTAGTAGTTATGGTTATTTTTCTCCTACAGAGAACCAATAACCTGGTTTCTCTTTTCAACCCACCTATGAGTCGAAATATCAGTTTCAATATACCATTGTTAGTTGTTACTAATGTTAGATATGAGCATCGTTCTCACAGTAACACAAAATACGAATACAGTATTGAACTAAAGCATAATATGCCAAAACTCAACGTTCGCGACGCGCATAATGCATCATACACGCCACCTATAACCGCAGCTGTATGCAGTCCATTACCCACAATTCACGGTATGCTTCATTGAACGGTGCTTAATGCTACACTGAACGACCTCTATAGACTCGGGCAGGTCTAGATAATAGAGATTGCTGACTTCTTCTCTGGACTGCTCCATTGATTATTGAAAGTGAAACCTCCGCTCCTTTCATTTAGCGTTGGTCTAGTGTTTTAATCATCATTCTCTCCTACTCGACACCGCTTCTCATGGAAGAGATACCCAGACAATATACTGTACACCTTGATAAAGATGCTGCTACAGCGTTGCCAGTTTTACGATAAATATAAACTGCATTCAATTTAAGATACAAGTTTTAGGATACTTTTCGTCGGACGAATTCAGAGATTATAATTTTTATTTATTAGGCATAATTTTCAAAATTAAAAAAATATATAACAATCAAAGTATAAAATTATCTTTATTTATAATATCGAAAATTATGACCAAATGTCAGGTTAGTATGTTTACATGTTTTGTTTGTATACTGTTTTGTTTCTGAGCCTGAATGTACAAATAACTTGTAGATAATATACATATTCTTAAATGGACGTTTTATATCTAAAGAGTATAACATTCTTTAAATGGCTTTTTATATCGTTTAAGTAATTTCGACAAATTTGGTTTAATTTTCACTTTATCAGTTTTAGTAAATACTTCTTTCATAAGCATTAACAGGGAATTTGAATTAACAAGAACAAGATGACAATTTAACAATAATATCATGAAGATCCGGGAATAATGAAGTATAAAAACTAGAATACCAATTTACAAAAGTTTTAAAAAGTATTATATATAAAATCGAAAATTAGACAACCAAATGTGTCCCTGTACACAACTAAACATCCCAGGAGTCTGTCATCCGAACATCAAGTGGAAGAGTTCCATGCCAGACACACTTCCACGCAGTACCTACACTGACCTGCGTAATACATTCAGCCTGCATCATCATGGCAATCTAGTGAGACAGTACTGAGGAGAGATTACCTGTTATCTCAGAACAACCCACAACCACTCGTTCCAACCCTCACAGAAGTTACACGGGGACGTTACTTTTCATACACTTTTATGAGGATATAAGGATAATCACTTCGAATCTACCAGAGGGATAAAAACCCAGAGAAAGGGGAAAACGGAAAGGAAACTCGCAAACGATGAGACGACTTTTGTATAATATCCGGGTTTTTAAGAGGATCGCCAGTTTTCATGTTCTTAGTCAGATTGTTACGGACTTAGGAAAAAATACACTCGGAAAATCTAAAATTTATTTTTAAAGTAGGGTGTGTTTTATTTTACGTTTTCCTTCTCCTGCGAATATACGCGCGGAAAACGCTGCGCGGAAAATTCCAAATGAGATCCCACAAAGGTTTTTTAAGCTTTACTCACCGAAGTAATGGATGTGTGTAAATAACTTTCTCTTTGACGTATATAAATTGAAATTCGTGCAGTAAATTAACTACAACGCATTAATTCGTATTAAACTACTTTTTTCAATAAATTCGTTAGAATATCTCGTTGGTAGCTAATAACGCAAAATCTATTTACGGCCGGTGAATCAAACCGTTTTTCTTTCGTTTTGTACATCCTCCAAACAGCTTGTGAATTGCTTTGGGAAAACTGTTAGTCGCATTTGTAAATATGTACTCTTAATAATTTAATTATATTAATGTTACAATTCATTGTTATACCAATGTTTTAAGTGATGATAACCTATATTGTGTTTGGTGTTTAATTGAAGCATTTCAAAAGTATTTAAGACAATTTAGCTAATTTACCACCAAATATACTTACATGGCAATCCAAATTGCATGTGATGCTGAGGAAAAAACTAAAAAATTAATTTTGAAATGTTTGTGTGATCATGATAGTTAGCTAAATGTTCCAAAGAAGACTAGTCCTATTAATTCAATAGAATGAGTAATAATTAAAATTAATCTGTTTCTAGAAATATTTATGTGTTCTACACGCTTTCAAAGTATTCGGTTTTCTCTGCATTTACTCGAAATAAACATTTTCGGTTCATCGTTTGATAACTAATTCTTTAGATGAGTTAATTATTGACTCACGATAAATACCCGTATTAATTTGTTTTCAAATATAAAAAAAAAAAAATTGTATTTACTCTATATTCTAGAGTTAAAATACTATGTCCTACTTCAAAACTAAAATTGGTGGCTTCAATACAGATGTTTTTTCACTATGGGTAAATGTAAAATATCATTATTTACTTAATCCTTTTTTCAAAATTCTAATAAACTTCAAAATAAATGTATTAAGTCGTGCATCTGGTCTCTAGCCAATTAATAATCAAATGTCTGCATGGCATATTGGTTTTGAATAGTACACAATGTCGTGATAATTAGAGCTCGCTAAGCTCACAGTTCACAACATTGATAAGACCAGGGGATTATGCTAGTTAGAAACAACTACAGTAATCACTACAAACTAAGCCAACATTCAAACAACAATTGAACACATGTTTCATTATCTATTACAGCTGTTAAACTAATGAATTATCACAAATTCATTTATCGTTGTCCCCAACACCTTTGGTATCGGCATTGTACATCCAATGTATATTATTACCTTGGGTGTTTTATAAGCGTTTTTATTTGCCGAATTCCTTAAATAACCTAACACCTTAATACAAATTAACAATATATTTTACTAATTTCATCATTATCACTAATTTTATTTAATTTAAAATTACATTCCAATTACCAATACAAAAATGTAAATATATTTAAAAATCATGTTTAATCAAAATTAAACAAAAAATTCCTCTATTTGATAAATAATTCTGAGCCTTAACAATCGTAGTTAAAATCAAATTTTATAAAGTAATATCCAGAAGCTTATCCCCCCAAATATTTGTATTAAATTATATTAAACTACGTAACTATGGTGCATGACTTATACATGAATAACTGATGATGATTCTAAACATTATCAGAACGGGTGGGAATAAAGCGGAATCTCTACGAAATGGCAACAAGTAAAAGTGTCCATGCCGCCCGAGGCAAACGCCCCTCTCGGTGACGTATTCAAGCTCGGAGTGATCCCAGCGGATTTCATTAAAACTCATGTGGAGAATTTTCATCGGCCGGCAGCTGCGGACCAACGAGTTTATTAAATACGCAAATGAGAAAAACTGTGGACGATGAAAGAAGTGTTATATCAACTTATCACTGTTTTGTGAGGTTCAGCGAGATGCGACAAATGAAGGCATTAGAAGGCGATTTGACGGGTGAAACGTTTAGTTTGATTCAAACGGAGATACGTTGCGTAAACCCAATACTTTCCAAAACCTACAACACACATAAATAGTTAAAGAATGTTTCGAAAATCAGTTGTGTAACTAAATCGGATTTATAACTAAATATTGTAAACATTAAAAAAAAAAAAAACTATTACAATTATTTTGATTTAGAGTTATGAGGTAGAGATTTTCGAAATAAATATCTGTCTTCCTCAACATGATTACAGTTATCCGATTCATCGTTAATTATTGGGAACAGCATGTTTTTATATCCACTTTATTTAATTACATGAAAATAATATATATATATTTTTTTTTACAAATATCCGATTAAAATGAACGATGTACTTACGCAAGTATTACACAGTTTACATATTGTTGGTCAATGACACTTTTATAAACCAACTACTGATAACATGTCTTTGGTGCCAACACTCCCCTGACCATACTATCAACTACAGGCTTATATCAATAACGCTTTGTGTGGTGTCGCTTTGTACCTTCACCCTTATCACACCCTCACTGGCCAACAGGCTGATATCGTTTTTACCGCCGCCTTCCCTTGGCGCGACCCCTACCCCCCCCCCCCTCCCCTCTCACCAAACCGACCACTAATTAACACTTTGATTGACGTGTTGTCATATCTGCGATCGGGCCAGGAAACGGGCGTTCTGGTTTTATACACACTAAAGCACGGCCAATTTGAGCCGTGGGGATTAACTTGTTTGGGTAACATTTACCCTCCCCTCTTGACCACTGGCCATCCCTCTCTGTTCAACCGGGCTTAACTCCTAAGGGTTAATTCGTATTTCCTGTCAAGAAAAATTATACTCTGTTTGAATCTAAATCTTGTAGGCTACAGCAGGAATACGATTCGTCGTTGTAACAGTAAGTTTATTCGCGTTTAAACCCAAAGTGGCTGAACTCTGGCGGACAAATCGCGAACCAGTACAGCCGGGATAGGTTACGGAATGATGGCCGGTATTCGCTGTGTGTTATACAGATAGACGGCGATAGATAGTATGAGTGAATTACGTGATCAACATTATTGTCGGGCAGTAAACATGTTAAAATGGACAATCAATACCTTGATGATCCATGTCACAATGTAGCAACCGGCGAGCGAAACAAATATTCTCTCAATACGAAGTGTTTTAAAATCCGAATGAGTTCGGCGCTTACGCAGTTGCGTAGGACCTGGTGTCAACATGCATGCTGGTATGGTATTCAGCCTAAAAAAAATACACATTTTTTCTATTTTGTGCCGTTAAATAAATAATTTTGTAAAATATATTTCGTAGATGTTGTGTAAAAAAAATGCATAGGTAGTCATAACATAAATTGACATTTAGGCCTACCCACATATTGGAGGGGATTTGTTTAAATTTCTAAATTTCATAAAAAAATACTAAATATGCGTACGGTGGTTCAAAAGAATTGTGACAATGTATTTGTTGGAGGGTGATGATACAAATATAATTCTTAATGTTATTTTAAACCTCCAATACTGAAATTCAGCATTATACAGGAAAATTAACCTCAAGTGTAGATTGCGTGCGTGTGGGTGTAAGGAGGTGGGAGACATAAAACACCTCAACTACCATTACCAATAATCATAACAGGCTATACTGGCACAAAATGATCAACTTAAAACCTATTTTTAGAATCAAACATTTAGCATGCCTACGCATATGCCTATCAGATTCAGCTGCGTTGCAATTACCTTAAGCTTTAGCAAGTATAGGCCTATGTCGTAGAGAACACTCATTTTTGGTTTTGGGGGCTTGGGAGGACCTGGGGGGGGGGGGGGGCGTGGGAGTTCGGTGGTCGTTTAGGTAGAAAAGAGGGCCGGGATGAATGAAAAGAAATTTGAAAAGGGGATAAAAGAGGAATTGTGATCCGAAATATGAACGGGAGCCCTCTTTGCCTTACTTACATAATAGAAAATAGTCATGTTTACACTTCCTCGAACCTGCTTTATATGAGCAAGTAGCCTTAACTTCGTTGTTCTCATCTGTGCAGTTAATATTCACGTTTATCGGATGTGGTTTTTGCATGTAATTATGATGTCTGAAGGGATGCTTGCCTACATAGTACTGGTTTACTTAATATTATTCCTGTAAAATTAAACGATAACCGTTTAAAATCCTATTTGCTTCGACAAATTAATGATCGCTGTATGTTCCCAACAAACGCGTTTATGTGATAAATGTGTATCACAGACACCATCACCCTGTCACTCGCTAACCTACTGCCAGAAACATATGGAACACAGGTTAGCCGTGCGTTGTTTATCCCGGCTCGGACGGCCATGATGGTCGCGACGGTGGCGCGCCTACATCTCGATTTAAAGGCGAATAAGCTTCCGTTATAACTACCAAATCCGAACCCTGCATTCATAGACAACTGTTCCTCAACAAAGGACTGCCAGGCAATGTGCCTAAGTAACTACTATGTACTTTATATTCGACTTTAGTTTGGTTCAAGATAATCATTGAATGTTCATCTTGATGAAGGAGCGTACCAAAATATTGTTGGATGAATATAACCAAACGTGATTACATATGAATAAAATACCATAATATAAGCTTCTAACTGGATCCATTAGATCTATAGGCCACAAACGTTAAAAATCTAAATTATATTGTGTAAGTCTAGTAAACCACGGTTATTATACTGCGAAATTTGGAAAAATTGAAAGTAATTATTTGACAGAGAATTATTTATAAGGAAGAGCTTTTTTTCCTTAGGGGATGACATATTTTAGCTAACTGCTAAATCACGAGTTTCGCAGGGTGAGTCGACATATGATCGCTCGACAACTTGTTACGGGCATCGTTTAGACTCTCATCCAAATGCAAAGCGAGAACACGTGCTAAAATCCGCTTTGCAACAATTTACAACATCGTAGTAATAAACTAATATAATTTAGGCCTAGACAAACACTTAATTATTCTGAAGCCGGCTTAAGATTGAGGCCAAGTGCAAAGTTGATTATTTGAGTCAAGTGACTCGGATTATTACTGTGAGTGTGCGCAAGCGTAGCAAGGAGAGTCCTTAATGTGAGGAATGCGGGGGTGTTTTATAATTCCACTTGAGAGCGCCCGCCATTCTCGCAGACAGTCAAATGAGCAAATCTGTCTGTCTGTCCGTCTGTCTGTCTGTCTGGCTGTCTGTCCGATTAACATTCCCCTTCTCTTTGTTTTTAATAAAATCCTCGACCGGGTTGTGATAATGTTGTATACCTCGTTTGAGTTCAACTTGCGCCAGAACGAAGGAGTTCTATCATGCCGACCTTGTTGGCCAACATCAGTGAGTTTTCGGAGGTTGTCAGTCACTCCAACCATCTCGGGTTATTTTGAAACTGAATGTTACGAGCATTCTACACTAACTAAATAATAACAAACAAACAACAAACATATTCAAAGAAATAATGTACCTATCGAACCACATTTAAGAAGGTTCCACAGCAATCTTGTAAGCCCAATCACCGAGTGGATTTTTCAAATACAGACATGTCATTAGAATCCACAAGATTGCTGTGGAACGACCTCAGAAACTATTTTACCCCACATATACAACAAAACCTCATCTTAATTAAGATTCCCCAAAAAGATCCTTTCGTTTTCACACTTAGGAAAAACAACCTTTAGTCGGTATAGTAAGTACTTATTGACTAATAAAGGTGGATTGTACTATAGACGAAAACATGTGTTTGGATTTGTTCTTGAGAAGTTTAATACCTCATTGAAGTCGGTGCGGTATTATAATAAGAAATAATATAGATTAGATGTTGGAATAAAGAACTAAAACTGCATTTTTCAATTAAGACGTCTTGATTAATGTGCCCAGCATTATTAACTGATTCGTAAACATTTACTAAATTAATGTCCAGTCTTTACAAAATTAATGTCAATGTTATTTTTGTTTCCTAAGCTATAGGCTCAAGTAGTGTTCATCCTGGGTATATAAGGAGCTGCCGGGGTCGGTGTCTGAATCGCTAACCGCACATACTAACACTGTTAACGATATGCAAATGTGCCAGCTCCGAGTTGAGGAGTAGGAAGGAGTACAAGCAGCGCAGGCAGTGCACAGGCAGTGGGGAGCCTAGAACGTCGAGGGCTGTGCAAGGTGGCGAGAAAATGCAATAAGAGGCTTAACTTAGGGGGACATTTTCATTTGCATTACTTCTTCTTTTGCCGTTTAATGCAGGTTGGGTCAATAAAGAAGGAATTCGAATCTGTGGAAAGCGAGCCGGGGCAACGGTCGAACAATGCAATGAAATCCAGTTGGAGACCGCTTCTGTTATGGTTTTATTATGCTCTGGTTAGTGATATATTATCTGCTTCAAGCGTACATGTCCAACAAGCCATACACCCCAGCAGTGTGAATCTAGCTTCACCAGAATACCACAGTTGTGCCCGTTAGGCTGACCACAATGGTGGCTTTCAAAGAGACAACCTGTACAGAAACCAAAATACGTAAAACTGCTTATAGAGAAAAAGACTTCCAAACGAAAATGAGTCTAGGTGACTGAATGTATAAAATAAAGAGGGTACAAATTACAAATCACTGAGCAGGAAGTACATACAAACTATCCACCGTAATCTTAAAAGCCAAGTACAAAATATGATTCACATTTTTTTCAAAGCATTTTGATCAATGAGTTCTTATCCTAAATGATTTAAATAATCACAGTGTCTTCTGTCAACACACGTTTGATTTTAAATTTCTGTAACATAAAAAGATTGCTCTGGTCATTGAATGTCTTCTACACAAATATTTTTTCCTAAATCTTGTACGAGTTCGCTTTTCTACAGTTTCTTAAAACTCACTGCACAAAACAATTGATACTAAATAGAAACACTACACACATGATTCTTTATAAGATTTCTCTACTCATAGCCAGTAAAATATGTCAATATTTCAAAATTCATATCAATTGGATTTACTTCTCCGAATTTGGCTCAATTTACCACAGACCTTGATTGCAATCTGTGCACTAAAACATCTCTCCATGACTTCCTTTCTTTTGCCAGTAACCTCATCCTTCGCAATGCACATTCTAATTTATCTACATCACGTACTCCAATCTTGGTCCGCCCCACCATAACCATCTAGTACATTAAAATACAACCTAGTCTCGAAACAAAAGCAACAAAGAAATGCCCTCGTATTCATTTCACGTGCTGCGTCTTCCTATATTGCTCCACGCAAGACGTTACTCTCGGTTCAAGAAATGGAGTATATTTTAATCCGTGTGAAAAATCGCACCACATTTCCATAAAACAACTTAACGTCGAGGACGGGAGAGAGCCCCCCCTCCCCTCTCCCCCTCCACACAAAGAACTCCTCTCTCTGGACAGTCCTCGCGCCCCACGGAGTGCAGCTCGTATTGTTTCAAGCTGTTTCTCTTAAGGCGGTACAAACGTGGACGGAAAACATTAACCCGCCCGCAAGGCCGCAACCTCTGCACTATTGTAACCACAACAATAACAACTGTGGACGATGTAAGTGGCCAGTAAATGATTTCTAAAACGTTTTGTGTACCTTTGACGTGATATGCACACGGAATAAATTAAGAAGATAAAAAAGAGTGGGTATAAACACTGGTTATTTCTTGAATGTTAAAGCTGTAATCTGGTTATTTCCTTAAAAGATATGAAAACATACTTAGGACAAATCAATTAAGTATTATTTAAAAACAAATTAAGTTATAATATTTGGATATAGGCTTATAATCAAGAGTGCAAGAACATAAAACTACAGTGACTTTTTATGTCTAGCCATGGATATTTTTACAAACATAATTTTAAAATTCGTTCAGTTTTGTTCATTTTCGGTTCATAGTCACATTATTTATTCATGTACTACATACAACTACGAATAACACAAATCATAAAGTTAACTTCACCGGTGAATGAAATTACTATTTAATAGAATATACATGCATTAAATTTAGATTGTATATATTGTTTATTTAGAAAATGGGAAATATTGGTTCAGTTCAGAAGAAAAATGCACATTGAAATATTTATTTTTAGTCTGACGAATTATTGTTTGAAAGAAAGAAGAAGAAGCTATTTCCTCGACACTGACCGCGAGGAACCCCAACCCGCCCCAACGAAGGCGGTCACGTGATATGCAACGAGTGTACGTGGGAGCCATACGTTAAACCGCGTGCGACCCGCCATGTTGACAAAACACAGCGGATACCCGAAGAAAGTGACCATCTGAGTGAGGGAGTATTTCTACTGAGTCATTCGCGAGGGTAAATACTAAATGCACTACAGGTTCGCCACAATAACGAGGAGACATAAGAGGGGGAAAATTCCACTCAAACAAGTAGTATTGTTTCATTTACCATTGATAATATTGTGTGTTACACTTCCTTTGTGAACTACCAGCCCTTTTGGTATAATCAATAAATGCATAAACGAGATTATCAGGAAGCACTTTAATGTGTTAAAGCACTTTCACAATTATACAGTTGTTGTAAAAATTTAAAATGAAATCCATTTCAACATCTTCTTTGATTTGATACGGATATGCAATGAGGTAACTTTCAACTTTTTAACACTCACATTGAAGTGTCGTTAACGTGGCTACAAAAACGTTTTCTCATATAATTATTTACAATTGGGAAACTGTCCTTCAGATTTACATATGTTTATGAATGTTTGTCTAATTATTAGTGGAAAATAAACCATTTTTTTTAAAGTTGAAGTACACTCATGTATCATGTAAAATGGAGAGCAAAATATAGAGCGATAGAAACCCTGCTATGCACTGTCTTGGACACATATACACTAACCAAGAAACACAAACACAGCCGTATCGTAACGGCTCTTCTTCAGAAAGAAAGAACTCCAAGGGACTATTTGTGGAATCGGAAAGTGTCCGTCAATCCGTGTGATTTTTATGTGGAAACGGGCCCATTTACGATCCTCCAAGTGTTTTTATGCCCAGGAATCTAACACGGAATCTATTTCCTGAGAGTAGAGGATATAACGCACATATATAACTTCCCGCGCGGTCGACTGTGTTTTTCATATGTTTACAAAGTAAATCTTATTTTTAGTTTGAATTTACACAATCGCAAATTACATGCTAGGTATAGCATTGAAACATAATATGTAATATTCAATTCTCTACAAAAGTGGTCTTCGATGCCTAACAATCATAATGGTATTTATTACTGAAGGCTTCAGTATAAAGTGCCTGAAGGCTATTGATATTATATGTTATACGGAGGAAGAAATTCGCTCGACGTACTTGTAGGGGGGGAAGGGGAGGTGGGGGGGGGGGGCTTGAGTAAAGTCGGACTGTTGTAACCATAATATCGCGTATCCAAGACACCATCATAGTGACAAAGCAATGTGCAACCAAATGAAGGCGCAGGCATTTAAAATGTATATATTAGTTTAATGATCGGTTTGACTGTTGCAAACGTTGTCTTCTCAGATATTCTCGAGGAGAATCGACGCCATCTTGGCCCTTGAAACGTCGGAGAAACATGAACATCAACGCTTTTCACACAGTATACGAGGTATCATCAATGTATTATTTTCAGTGTATATCAAGTACAGATTTATATCAATGTAAATACATTAATAAAACATATACCTTTTGTATGCATTTTTTTCTCGACGATTCAATTTAGAGCCATTTTCCTGTTTTTTGGAATAGTCGTAACAGGTGTTTTGTGCTGCTTTGTAGATATACGTTCACATGATAAGATTTTAGATTAATTTTAATGTAGAAAATAAAGAGTAACTTTGATACAAAGTTTTGAGAGCATTTTTTTAATTCAGAAAACTTTCTGTCGGGTGTTTTTTTTTTTTTTTTCGTTTAGGTGGTCACAGTGGTCGAGCGATGATGCTGCTCCTACAGTTTATGTGAGGCAGACTCTAGTTGCAACCCACACAACCACGCAATATACACACACTTGAACTAGCAGAATAAATACTCGGCAAGTTCCACTGACCATAGAATAGAACGCAAGATATTATTGGCATTTCAAACTTTGTTGAAGTTCTGACTGACAGCCACATTCCCAAACCTGCGGTAGAATGCGCTGTATGCGGTTTCTATGGCCCCGTTTCACTCAAGCCACGATGCAGTAACCACGTCTGTGTATTCAATAACTTGCCAATTACTCCTTTACAATTTCATTATTTTTAGTACTGCTAAGAGGTTCTATGATTGTGTGAATACAAACACTTTCAAAGTGGCTACCCATAATTTAAGATGTCATGCGTTTGGGTTTTTTGGGTATTTAATTCGCAAAAGGTTTATTAATGTTTCTCTACAGGATGATACTTCTAAACTTGCAATGGTGTATTTGACGCTCCTCCTATTAAGTATCAATTTTGTATTCATCATTCAATGTTTATAGAAAATCAACGCAATCGTATATATTTACATATATTTGTTTAAGAATGAATTTAAATGTAAATCAGTGTTTATAACTGAATATGATAGACATTAAATAAGTAAATACATAAAGAATCAATTATGTAATGAAAGCCAAAACTTTATTCAAATAATAATTATTTTTGCTTTTAGATTTATTGTTTTAAAATAGTTTATGGTACAAGATTTTATCACGATCCAAAATTATGTTGAAAAAGGAGAAAACATCATTGCAATTGAGATTTTGAAGTTAACTAAATTGTCGTCTTTTCGAATCACTTTCACTTCCATCTAGATTGTAGGTGCTGATAATAATACCAACGGAGCTTAGAGTGTACACAAACTGGCCACTAATTGAACGAAAAAGGTAACCGCTGTGCAAATTTCAGCCTAATTAGCCATGGATGACTGAGCATAATTGGATGGAACATACAAATATTTGCAAAATGGTTGTTACATAGTCGAATTAATGCAAACAATGCCGGCACTTGCATTTAATATTTCATTTTATCCTAGATTCATCGCAAACCAAACCAAACCAAACCAAACCGCGATCCGTACTTTCGTACCGAGAGCTTTATTGCCTGTTTCAATTTAAGGTTGCGGTTTTCTGTAACTTTCCCGCTTATTCCGGCACGTCGTGGTGGGAGAAACATAATTGCAAAGCCTACCACTATTCCTCGCAGCCCACAGGGAACGGTTTGGAAACAGAAAACTGATACAACATATTAAACTTGTTAATGAAATCGCCAAAAAATCTTTCTATGAGAAATTTTGATTTTCGAGGAAGACCGCGAGATTTTTAAGTTTATATTTCACACATAATATTGTTTGCACAACAACAAGGAGTAGTTTTTTACTTTGCGCGAAGATTACCTGAACCTTAGGAACAAGGTTGTGTTTTCATATTTCAGTCAGGAAACACACTTTTACCGTGGGTTATTCTATACAATTTTTGTAATTGTAAGGGTCGCATAAAACTTGTTAGGCTTTACATAGCCTTGTTTCGTACTGCAACATAATTGTTATGTTATTTTGACCATATTAAGACAATTTGGTTAAATGCTATTTGGTTCTTATACAGATTTTATTATTGTTTTAAATAACAAAGAAATCCATTTTTCTATAAAAAATATTAATATTACAACTAGAAAATATTACTGACACGTACTAATTACTATATTAGTATTGATTGGACGTAACACGTACTAGATGACATAAATAGATCAACTACTACTATCATAATATATGATAGTATGCTAGTATGAATGTATGAAATGTATGAATTTTACTCGTGATTTGGGAAAATAAAATAATTATGACTTACCCCTATGCGTATTTACACAATTACTGTCTGCTTTCTTTCACGTTCGTTCGTTTTGCATACAATAAAATACCAGGACCCCTATTCCTCAAACCTGTCACTTTGTGACATAACTCACTTTAACTGATATCATCGTATAACAATAGTAGAAATCTACACCTAACATCGCTTTACGTGCTATTTGCTTAGTTACGTAGATTAAGTTTACACAATATTACATATTAAAGTTTAGTATTAAAGTTTAGTAGATATAGTGATTTATATCTGAAAGTAATAAATTTCAGAAATAAGTGCCCAGGAATTTTCTTGTTGGACAAAACAAACAATAACGAGCCAGTAATGGATACGTTTTTATTAAAATCCGTCCCCAACTTTTTCAATAAGTGTATTCTGCAGCTCACTCACTATACCACCGTTGATTTTGCAATATTCTATCTTGCCAGGAGTTTTTTAAACTCCGGGATTTTGTCCAATATCAGTTTTGTTCGTGGATCGCCGAGAAAACTCGGTCTAAGTCGGTTATTTATCTAAGGTAGCAATATTGAAAGTATCACTTGGGCTCAGCTTGGAGGTGACTGACTCTAAGACGGCTTGGGACGTTATGTAACTCTATATCAACTTGGAGACCTCCACAGCTGGTGAAAACTATCTGTAGATACAGTCTTGGTAGAACGTTATGTATTATTTTGTGAACTTTTCGTTGCCCATCTGAGCCCAGGGTAGTTGTGCCAAGGTGACTCTGCCAGTCGTAAGAGGTGACAATCCAAATCCCTTGGTAGGATGATGGGCAACATAGGAATCGTGTACTAGTTCGTTAACATAACCGAGCCTAGAAGAACTTCTCCGAACAGTTGTTGGTATACAAAATGTTTCATTGACTTATGTCGAACGATGTGAATAAAAATAATGGCCAACCACAATTGATGGCATCGTAATTGTCATCGGAATAGTAATTGTGAAAATATGATTTACCATTACAATCCATTACGACGTTAAGATTTTGTTGTTAACAGCGACATCCATAAGAACTAAGTCAACTCTTTCACGATTTCCGGATTACGATTACAATCACGATGCCGTCAGTTGTGGTTGAGTGATAAAGTCTTCATAATAACATTCATTGAACACTGTCTATACCTTAAATAACGCGTTCACTCATATCCCAGGCTTTGTTCAAAGTGGAAGCGTGGGAACACCACAGTGTCTTAAAAGACACAAACTTTGTTGGGATGAATATATTAGATTACCACAAACTTTATAAAATCTCTCAAAGTTTTGGTTAGTTTCGTTGGATCTTAACCAAGCAAAACTTCCGTTAAACGCACAGACGTGAACATTTTACTCACTTTACATATCAAAGAATTTGCATACGCTTCATTATGGGTTCAAACTACCATGCTGATAAAACACTGACATAAACTTCAGATTTTGTTATTGTCACAATAACTAAAGCAAACGATTTTAATTTAAAGAATCAAGTGTTTGGCCATATAAAAACATTTATTTTCTACTATCAAAAAAAGGAATGTTCATATTTTCGACTTTAGGGAAGTCCTTATCATACATGTGAACAAATAGAACGTTCCTCAAGAGGTATGGTATGGGAAGTACGTGAAAGTATCAAGTTAAAATCCCAGTTGAATCACAACGATACGATACACAAAATGAAATAAGTTTATCTACTATTGGGTTGTGACACATTTTTTTATGACTTTTTGTGATCCATATGTATGTGTACTTAAATACGTAAGCTTTCGTGGCGCGGGTTAATGAGAATAAGATCACATACGACAAACATATTAACAAAATCTTAAATCGCCTTACAGCTTCGTCATCGATGAGTGATTCGTAGCCAATCGGCGAGCCCCAATCTCTAATACCGATCACTGATTGGTCACCAACCACTCGTCATCGATGAGTGATTCGTAGCCAATCGGCGAGCCCCAATCTCTAATACCGATCGCTGATTGGTCACCAACCACTCGTCATCGATGAGTGATTCGTAGCCAATCGGCGAGCCCCAATCTCTAATACCGATCGCTGATTGGTCAAGAAACACTCGTTTATGATGAGTAAGGTTGTTTCGGGGCAAGTATATTCATCTATATATTTACCATGTATTTCTATGGATACATATTTCTTCTTTACATTATTTTCTTATTTATTGATCAAACGAAAATCGTGTCACTAAACAGAAAGCAAATAAATAAACCAGCCGTCGTCTCGAAACGGCGCCTACGGCGATGGGAACAACGTCACGACGTTGACTGTATCAGCTCTCAGACAAGACGAACAGTTTAGCCGATCGAATAGCGTTGAATTGATTCCGCGCGTGAGACAAGAGAGCCCTCGGCAGGTGAGTCGCATAGAAACGGTGCGACCCTCTTTCAATACTCGCATGGACAACATGTGGCAGGCGGTGTTGCCATGTGTGTGCATGTATTGGACTGAGAGAATCTACCTGGAGGCTGTGTGTATGTCGGCCAAACACGATCCAACACTTTAAATATTGTTGCTTAATGATTTAAAACTGTTTTTCGAAAGAAAGAAAGAAACAAATATCTCATCCCTGACGGCATTTAGTG
Organism: Isoperla grammatica; assembly: GCA_945910005.1. NCBI lineage: Eukaryota > Metazoa > Arthropoda > Insecta > Plecoptera > Perlodidae > Isoperla > Isoperla grammatica. The sequence goes on from OX246737.1 coordinate 23,003,653, forward strand.
ATGTATCATATTTTCGTTTCAATAAACAACTTTGCGTTTGTAAATGGACAGTTTTATCTTTTGTAATAGGAATCAGAAACACAATTTCACAATTACGATGATTATTCTTGTTGCTTTACGTCTCTCTTATTACAATCATGCCATGCGAGACGGTGATGGGTGATAGGTGAAGATGAAGAACAATTTCAAAGAAACATCCTTACACAGCTACAACAGAAAATCAGTTTCTAAGAAATAAAATAACACAATCATGAATTTAACATTTGAAATCTTCATCCCCTAAAATTCACGCTAAATATAGACATTTTTTATTTCTTCGAGGAATTTTACAAGAGCCGTAGGATGATTGATAGCGGAAGTTGAGCATCCTTTCTATCTATGATGTTAGGTCACGGGGCGAACAAGTAGTAATAACTCGTCAGGAATTCACGCTATGCACGACTCCTCGTGTTATGACATAGCGGATCTCTGGAGGACCCTCAAGCAACCACCCCCTCTTCTCCAACACCCCTTAGGGCATAACCTGCAAAAATCCGGTATGAAATGCGCTGACAACGAATCGCCCATACGAGCGATACGGAAACCAGGGGGGACGGAAATCTTAAAGGGGCGATGGCCAAACGGACATAGAATACAGATGGGCATTTCAATTCGTAAAATTTGAAGTTCTCATTTTTTCTCTACTGTATATGTTTTTAATTTATGAGAATATTAACAAGGTATTATTATTCATGGTAGAGGTAGCTCAGTGGCCACGTCATGTACAGTATATCCATGAAGAAAAATAAATAGTGCGGTCAACATAATAATGCTAAAGAATGTTAATTTTATATCTTATAAAACAAAAACGAAATTTATATTGACACTGCTACTAACATTATTACTCTTTTTCTCTTCAACAAGAAAAATATATAAGATTTTCGATTTTGTTTCAGCAGTCATCCATGCCAATTGTAGGAAACATTGCAATGACAATATGTTCTTATGTTCACTAAACATGACACATTTCTGTAGGTTGACATTTACCAAGAAGCGAATAACCGTTATATTCTTTAATATTAGGAAAAATTACGCAAAGTGACAGATTATAATTTGAAGTTTTAACACAAACACAAGAATCTTAGCTTATTTCACGTAACATAGGTGTCGTGAAATCAATTAATTATACAAAAGTATTAGAATAATATTAAGAAGTTGACATGCCAAAAGTGCTTTCACATACTAGCTACGTAATTATCTCAGCTAATCATAACTACTGACTGGTATCTGTAATTAGTTTTATCAACGACGTTTAGTGTGCTATAAGAATCAAGCTGTTCTCTAAAGTGCTATTCTCCATAAAAATTACATAATGAAGTTAATGGGGTACCCCAACATTTTGTGATTTTTGTTGGACATCACAAATTAAACAACAACATAAAACATTTAACATTAAAAAGTAAATTCACGCAATAAAATGCAACACAGCACAAAGTTTACAATCGTTGGACAAAAAATACGACACTTTCATCTGTATTTTATCCTGAGCCGGTATTTCAATGTAAATTAACTTTTCCCTGGCTTATGTTTGAAAGTGATATTAAATAAAACTCTCCATCATAAACAATGTGTTTTGCTACATTAACTTGTAGGCCGTACAACGAATTGTTTACGAGTGTCTACCCCGAAGCCAGCCAGGTTTAATAACATTAGCATACGAATGCAGGCAGCCATGGCTGGAGAGTTTATTTTGTATGACCAGACTATAGTTGAGCAATCTGCCTACGTAAAAACGTAACTGCAAGTTATGGAGACATAAAAAGCGATGATAGTTGTTTCTCGTGGAGAAGTGCGCTAGTTGTCGCCCCGGCCGCTCGGAGCGCTCATTCAGCGGCGCCGCGACATGAAAAAGTAAATATCTGCCTGCGCCTTGAATGAAATGTTTGCTTTTATTTGTTCTTTCGGATCCGGCATCTCTTGAGGGGCGGCTGATTGAAGTCACACATAATGCTTATGATGCTATTTTCTTCTCTGTTTCCGTACATCTTACAAGATGTTGCTGTTTCCGAGAACATAAAGACGGCAATTGCTATTGCTGCTGTGTTAAAGATAGATTCTGGTGCAGATCAGGGCTTCTAAATGTGTTTTTGTTGCCCCATTCACGATTTTTATGGTTATTAACTATTCCATGCTATTGTGATAGTGGTAACGTTCAAAACACAATAAAAATGTATGTGCTTGAATTATTATTATTGTAGTGCTGAGTGCAGAGAGAAATAATTAAAAACGAAGGAAATATATGATAATTATGCATAATTACCCTACAACAAAGTAATATGGTTTAAATCACTGTTATATTACATGTATACTCAATTTAAAGCACACTTTTTGACGAAAGTGACTGTACAAGTATACGTGTTAATTCTTACTTCAAAGCAAACATGCGCTTTCAGTGTAATAGATTTTTGTTACTCCCTTTTTTCTATTTGCATTTTATCTGCCGATCCCCTTCCAAATTGTTTTACGACTAAAGCTAAGACGTAAACTTGAATTTTTGAATTTAAAATAAAAGATTTTTAGGTAAGCCACATTTACAACCGAACGGATACCTTCAAATGAAGCCAGACAGTATTAAACATCTCACCCGCCAATGCAACGACCTAGTTTTGTCTCAATGCACTCCATACGAGCTGCAACCGCAACATGGGTATCCATCTACTCTCGTGCCTGGGGAATTACTTGTCGTATGTCTTCCTCAGTCAGAGTTAAGCCCGCTGAGAATGACAGATCGGCTCTCATATGCGCTGCAAGATTGAGCACCGTACCCGCGTCTCTTACGGTGGCTGAAACTGTGGTTCTAACTGACGGTCTGACGGTAAAAACTGCTCAATGAAAACAAACAACCATTATTCTCAGGAAACTCGTTCTCATAACAATGGGGTAACTCATGTGGTTGATATGAAGTTTTTGTTTTCTATTAAGTTATTACGGTGATATATTCTTTAATACAAACTCTCAGGTAACAGAATATTATTTCGATATAAAGAATATTGATAATTTTCTTTCACGTCATAATAAGAGCATAACGATTACTTTGCATTTTATGCTTAACTAAATATGTCAAACAAAACCAACACTTAATGTATCAGGACATGACACAAGTCTGCCAAAAAACCATATGGATATATTTAATTAATTGTAAATTGAATAACCAGGATATGTTATGTATGAAATGCATTGTGGTTCAACATTAAAAATCTACAAAAGACCTGCATTTACCATTAAAATTATTCTTGATAAGCCTAATAAAAACCTTGGTCGGAGTGAGTGATTGAGAACCGAATACAGACTAAGAACTAAACTAAAACTAAACAAAACATCGTCCGAGTGTTTGTTTTAGATTTTATTTATATTGAAGTAATTATTGTATGTAGATTGTACTCTAAAGCACTTAAAAAAAAACTCACTTTTTGATTCAGCACTTATAGCGATGTTTGATGTTGTCACGCATTTTTGTAACTTTTTACAAATCACAATTAAACAACCTGTTATCTCATTTAATTTCAAACAAGACACGAGCACAAAAAAATGCTTAGGTCGAGTAAACAGTTTTATCTGCAAACATTTAAGGGAATAGGGAACACGCGTATGAAAATTGTTATCGATTTTTAAATACCTTGTCTTTCATTTAATAATTTTGTGTCTTTGAATTTTGAAAAACGGATCAGTCTATGCCTCAAAATAATTGGTTTAGTAACGATAAATAAAAGGGCGCGAAAAACGAGCCGCCGCCATGTAGAGTGGATTTGACGTCATAGTTTTGTTCTGTGTACGCTCACCGCCTCAGCGATTGGTCTGTTCTGCCAAGTCTACAGAACCATTGCGTCACAGCCACCTGTACGCGTTTCAGATCCCCAGTTTAAACTTCAATAAATGCGACCACATTAAACCTATTTAAAAATTTCTTTTTTACGTGCAACTTGCATAAATATACTTTTTGTATCTAATACTATTAAACTAAGTGTTTGGTTTAACAAAAAAAATCGTACGCGTGTTGCCTATTGTGAACAATAGCAAGTAAAATTGGTGTAGAATTATACACAACCTACATTTAAGTGATAATTTTGACGTGAGCTTAGGCTTTGTATTCGAAATAATAAGCTTCAAATGTACAACATGTGTTCTAATGAATTGTCTGTTTAATATGTACGTCTGTAACATTTGAAAGCCGCTCGTTTTCATCACAAGGCTGAGCGCGTTGAGGAACACAACTTGCTGTAAGGCTGGAAGCCGCGACTAGAACACGCTTATTGGCATTCAGGCAGCCACTGTGGCAAATATAGGCCTATACGTACCGATTGTAAATTTACGTAAAATAGTTCCGGCTTCACAAAAAATCAGCGCGTTCACGTGATGGTTGTCACGACGTCAGATGGTGATTTCGACGCGAAATATTCACCGTGTACACCGTATAAATTCGATGGAGTTTTCTTGGAATCTCAATCACTTTATATTGAATGCATTATTTGAGACTTTTCACTAATATATCTGTTATATACCCTATGCGTACTTTATTCTCATAAGAAAAATAAACATTAAACTGCTTTCTATAAGAAGCCATAATTATTATTTTATAAAAAATTACAAAAGTATACATCAACTTTGGAATATTGGTATTTTATGTTTTCGATTTTGGTCACTGTCTAATATATTTATAATATATTAGTTTTATTTGTCTGTAGATTTAACGGTTGATAGCAATCAGATAAATAGAATCCATTACAACTGCTTTAATGCAGGTATTCAGGTATACTAGTATTACGGTATTACGGTATTATATATCAGTATTATATTATTAGTAATAATAATACGGTTTATACGGGTGTACTAGCCCATTGAGATACAAGGTCAGAGTACACAAAAACATTGTGACTAAAACATGTGTGACTGTTATGCAGGGGATGAATCTAACAGTAAACCTGTTCTGTTAAATAATATATGGACGTTTTGCCTGTTTAAAATAATCATTATAACTCTGCGTTTTAATTAATATTTGTGATATGAATGTATATACTTGCACTAGAATCAAAAACTATAATTATTGCTTCATGAAAAACACATGAAGTAATGAATATGGAATAAGAGATAATAATATGCGTTTTTAAATAACAAAACATGTGAAATATTATGGTTATAATATGTTGTGATAAATATGACTTGCCCATTATTCTCATAGGCTATAATTCACCTTCTCGGATTCTTAAATTAAACGCAATTCACCTGGTCAACTATACTTCATACTGCTTTGTTAATCCAATTGTACCTTCATAATAATAAACACGCAATGTTTATGTTTATGTTTATATTAAATTGTTTTTAGAATGTGTAATTGTGTTTTGTTTTTTTTTATTGAGAGCACAGTTAATCTTAACAATTCATGCAGAATAACCAAAGTAAATGTATAAATACTGGTAGATTTTAGATAAGATAGATTTCACGTCACATGCTAAAAGTTAAAATAAAACTCCATTATCGTTGTAACAATGCTAGTTGTCCCTTTGATCAAAGACTTTTCCACACGTCTTAAAAAAGTATAATAAAACGCAAGGAGTGCATTAAACGTAATTAAACCTCATTACTGTATCTGCGTCAACCTCAGTACACGAAGTGTGAACAATTGATTACAATGCACACCCGACAGACCACATAAGATTGATAACTCTCCTTGCTGTATAATCAAATAAAGCACTGCTATATTCTACAACAACTGCATTTGCAAATCTGCATACACAACATTTCTAATATTTTATAAGTTGGTACGAGGCACGTTATTTATGATTGTTCTTTCAAAGCTTTGGAATGAAATTTTGCCCTTATGTTTGTTGATAATTTAATACTGCACTGCAATAAAAATAAAAATGCAGTCACAAAGTACACGATATCGTATGATCTAGAGATGTATTCAACTAAACTGTCGCAAGTGTCAACGAACTTGAGAATATTACCAACCTAAAACGCACAAAAAATATAAAAATTTCAAATTTTGTATTGATACTAATCTCCCATAAAATATAAGTCGATTTAAATAAACTTGAGGTATTAATTTCATCAGATTTCCTGGAATAAACTGAAAATATTAACCAAATTATCATTTGGTGGGGGTGCCGGTCCGAGCAGAGTTGTTCGATTAGGATACTCGTCCACCTAATATGATATAAAATAGAATAGCTCTATGTCTGCAGCTATTTTTTTGTTGTCATTAAAATGCACGTATTATATAGAAATATAAACAGATATTCTATTTTCTGTTCACAAATAAAAAAAAACAAAACCTAATGCACTAAACTAGGTTACTACCAACAACGTACTCTCTAATTGGCAATCGATACCAGGGTTTGGTGCACTGGGAATAAACATTAAACCCACATGATCAATGGACAATGCTCATTAATACATTCAATTACTTCTTCTATTGATTAGTGCAGCTGCAAACAAAGTGATACAGACAAACACTATTCTCATAAAGGCTGTGCAAAGCATCAAATCGAAACATTTCAAATACATCTGTTGTACATACTATAAAGTATCAGTTGTATCAGCTTGTAAGCTAAATTTCGATAGACATTTTAATGTTTAAAATGAACTTATCTGTATCTTTTCTTTTGAAAATCATAATTATAGCTTCACTACATATGGGGGTACTATTTAAAAATAAAATCTTGCAAAATGTTAATTGAAATAAATACACAATTCTATATGTTGGCTCAGTGAAAGGACAACATCTTCTGGGTGCGAATAGATACCAACTCCATCGATTAGCTTCCTTAACGCGGCAGTTGGCAGCCATGAGGCCTGAGCGTTCGTCCGTCCTGCAGTGTTCCGAGATTGGCACCACTGCCACGTAGCACTCGTATGGGTTATGACGACGCAGGGCTACCACCCTGGGGAACTGTTTTATCCTTATGTGAGTGCGAATCCGTGTGCATACAGAATAGATATGAGGTTCGGATGTTAGGGAATTGGTAACAATTTCATGGTCCTCTCTATGTGTTTGGGAGGGTATCTGGCGTGACAATCGAAGAAAGTAGGGCTAATATGTATTTCATGTTTATTTAGTAGAAGCGGTGGGGTAACCGCTTAGGGGTTTCTTTCCTTCCAAGGGGTTGGAATTGTCCGAACACAACCGCAGTATCAGAGTCTGTATCAGTATCAGTAGTTTACCACCTATACCACCTACTATCAGTAGTATACCACCTATAGAACGAAGTATCATAATAACCAACATGTTGAGCCCCCAAGTTAAAAATCCATTAAAATCCAATACATCTGCTATGGATTGGCCTCTCACAAGACATTAAAACTCTAATATGTTATAAACTTAAATTTCTTTAACACTAATTTAAAAAATTGCAACCACTAATATTACAATTCTTATACAATAAAGATACATTTTATAATAAATCTAACCAATCACCATTTAAATGTATCACAATCATTCATTAAGCATTTGCATACAGTCTTGATGTTAAATATTGTATTTACTTATTTATTTCAGGATGCAAATACGGTTCGCGATATTTACATTATTTTTGTGCCAATTTGTTATGAATAAAAACAACATGGTTCGATTTACCAAACTTTGTTTATCTCGATTTCAAATTGCCGTGGATTGGTTTCTACAAGCATTACACGGAAATGCATTGTATCTTCTAACAGTCGATATGTTAGTTTGAGCATATCTACGCTTATCGCCTAATCTCGGGAATAAAAGTACTTAAATAAATAAAACTAAGTGATGATAAGACCACGAAACGTCTTCATACTCTAGAAGGCTGTGTCCATAAACGTCGCTCTACTCAACCCGGCCATTGAAATGCCAGACCAACCCAGACCCAGCTAGTCCGACACCGGATGTGGACACCGGGCGACCTTCCGACGTGACGTCACTTGCTGGACGAGCCACTTCCGGTGCAAAGCCGAGTCGATCTCAGACAGGCCGAATACGAAGTCGTTTCACTCGGCTTTTATAGAATTTAACTTTCAAATTCTCTTCTTGTCTTTGGGATGGGTTTTGCGATACTATTACGTAGCTGGATACTCGTAGACTTGGCTCTGTTGGTTTAGCTGCCTCAGCCACATTATACACACTATGTCCTCATAAATAATTGTTTGTATTAAGCGTCTATGAAAATATTCAACAAGACAACTGTATTAGTATTTTAATAAAACCAAGACATGAATATATAGATAAAATATCTCTTGTAAGGGTGTATACTTTAAACTTACTAGATGATATGATATCAATATTACATTGTCTAGCTAGGGGATACAATTTAATTCGAAACAAGTTTGAAATGTGAACTAAAAGAATCTCTATGACATGTTTTATTTCATTGAAAGAAAAATAAGGTTTCTTGGTTTGTTAATTAACATTAATTATAACGACGTGCCGAATAGATCTGTATCAAATTCTAAATAATATGGCCCATCTGCTATATTTTGTCATCAAATGCGTTTATTAATTTTGAAATTCTTTTATTTTTAATATAAAGTGGAATCCTTACATATTACCGCCAATCAACTGTTCGGTGTGTTTTACTAATAGCACCATCTTCATTCTTAATTATAGACGAAAGAAATACTTGAAAAAGAATCCCCAAATTCTTTTAGTAAACAAGAAATCCCAGCACTCATTCACTTATGATCGAGGATATCCTGAAGATACAACATGCTGATGTAATTGAACCGTTTAGCTTTGGCTTAATTATTGCGGCAAGTCTTGTTGCATTGCATCAAGTCTTCTACTTTTGTTCAATATTCTAGTCACAAAGTATTAAGGGCCTGTCGCCCGAGTATACAAACTATAGAAACAAAATCAACATGGCCATCTCATTACGACGTACTTCTATCTCCCTCCAGTCCAATTAATTGTTGAAACCAAGATTAATTCGTTCCTTTCTTGTTTTAACGAAGAATCATTGTTTCTTGCCGAGTAACTATACAGGGTCGTCTCTAACCCCTCGTGCTACAGCCACCTCTAGATTGTTCACTAGATCTTCTTCTGCCGCGTTGGACTTGGCTAGTTGACATGATCCGCTCGAGCTGGTTCTAACGAGGCGCACAACAGACAGATATCAGACAGTGATTGGCGCACACGCGGCATGTTCAAAGGGAACATAAAGATAAAATTGGGATTTTTTCTTTTTGAAGGGTTGGTTAATAATAGATAATTGATGGAACATTTCCGGGAGAAAATGAAGGGATGGTTTCGAGTTGTCAATGTTTTTGTGTAGGTTCGCGTATAGTGATTACGTCATACGGCTAGCCGAACGATGACGTCACAGTGGCTAGTCGACCAGCGAGCGTGATCAGAGAATGATGAGTAAAATCTGTCCGCTAAGTTGTAATTAAAAAGCCGAAGGAAGAAAACTTTTAAGTAGCGATTTGTAGCTTTAAGGAAGAAGTTGTTATACATATTTGGGACGAAGCAGTTTGTTCTATTTTTTTAAGAGGAATACAGGAGGATTTAGGATGCCAGCAGCTGAGATTTGATTTAAGAGTATGTTTAATTATACATTCCTACGTAATAATTGGAAATGATTGTATCAGCAGTTTTTATAGAAAGTAGTATTTAACGATGGTACACAACAAAACTGGGTTTATTCTTCAATAGTTAGCAATAACGATTTCCAGAGCCACGGTGGGTGGATAATAAGACGGGTGTAGTTAAAAACGTTTCTTTTTTAAATTACTTCTTAAAAGTGGGGCAAAATATTGTAGAATCCAATTAAAAATTACGTTAAGTTATCTCAAATTACTTTTGATATACACTTACTTGTATTGTACAATAAACCACAACACACGTCTTGTTTATACTTGGTAATTTTAGGTTCGAAAGGAGATACATGTAATTTGTTATTTGATGCTATATGAAATCTGCCTCACGTTTTGTTTTTGAAAAACAAACAGTTCGTGATTTCGGATTTTCTCCACTTAAATAACGTTGGAAAATATTTTTTCGTTTTGTACAAACGTGAATCAAGCCTGGCTCTATGGAAAACATTCGTAGTACTCTAAATAATTCAGAGTATTATGCGCGTTGAACTGAATTTTTCGAGGTTTAATTTTCTATAGAGATCTCTGGTTGTAGCTCAACTTCAACTAAGTATTCAAAAAGAGTACTTATTATGCTATTTGCACAGTAGCATGTTATTCATGTTTGGGGACCCCTAACATCAAATACAAGTATGACCAATTATTATTATTACCTCCTCCAAGAAAAAGTATGAACTGTTTGCCTGTAGTTTATACCACAGACACAAATTAAATATCTAGCAGTGACTTTGTAACGTACGTTTATTTTGTTTTAATCACCGCATTCTCGCCCATTTTGTAACAAATTACAAATTATGAAGTAAGGGTGCAACGACTGTACTGATTTTAATAGGTTATCCATTGTTCGAGTGATAAGGATAAGGAATAAAGTCAAATATAGATGACTACAGAAATAATTGTAAATATATCTAAAGGAATACATTAGTGTGTGTAATTACATTTTAAAATTAGTATTTATCTGTTCAAACAAATAATCAATTTAGTTCCATTTATATATAACTATCAATTCTCCATCAGTATATTGTATTCGAGACATTTTAATATACCATAGTGTCTCCATTCTTTAGACTTTATGAAAAATAATTTTCTAGTTTTACACACATCACTAATAAGTAATTATTATGTTAATTATCCGTACTGAGATTGCCAGATTGTGATGTAGATAACAAAAAGAGTACATTAAGAATGGTGGTATTTGTTCTCTGCTGCCAAACAGAATTTGTCCAACAGAAGTTGCAATAGCGAGGTGAACGCGCATCTCAAACAACCCAAACGTCCGAGTGGGTGGGACACATGGGAGAGCAAAGCAGACAACGTAGAAAATTGCCTTTTGAGGTGAAGTACGTTGGGGACTAAAGGAGTCAAGATTGACATTTTAGCAATAGACGCCTACATACATACATACATACATACATACACACACAAATACTGCAATGATCTAGCTTAGAATTGTGTGGTACATAAACATTCGCACGGCATGTTTGACTGCTCATTGTCTGGAATAGATTCGATGCATTAAAGTAATACAATCTAAGCGTCGATAGTCTTCAATATCTTCGAATTTCAAGCCAAATTACGGACGGGTATTTATTGTATGCTTTTTATCACTTTGTGTTACTTGAAGGAGTTATACTTTAAGAAGTGTTACTTGAAGGAGAAATCGCAGAATACAATTTTTCTTGGACTTTTGGTCGTGTACCTTTTTCTCATAGCAAATGGCTATTTTATATTAATTATTTACATTTCCGTAAAATCCCACTAAATATGAACTCCATAAGGCATATAATGGTACCACCCTCTTCACCTTCGCTCTCTTATTAGTTAGAGCAGCCACCACCAAATAGTGAGCGCGCTAGCGTAGCGAGTATCGCTCTCTCCATCTCTTGAATTAGTTGTAGCAGCCACTACACAGTAGCGCTGTATGCTGAGCGTTGGATGGCGAGGTTGCCTGTAACGTATTTAAAACCACGTTGCCACAGGTCTAACCAAACCCCCAACAATGCGTTCATTGCGTATAGTACGAACTGAACACTGATTTCCAAGAGTGCATTGGTCGTTTGACATGGAGCTATGTTTCAATTTAATGCGGTGGTACTACTGGAGAACGCAATACCGTTGTTAATGCTGCAATTACTTTCTACTCTTCCATTCCCTGGCTGTTACAACTATATCGACCAATCCCAATCCATGATAATGATACCCAGACTAGTCGAGTATCAGACTGTTCGAGTGTCCCATTTATCACCTCTGCTGTTTAGTTCGTTGAAAATGAGAATGTAAAAAGTAAATTGATAGTAAATGATTTTCGGAGTTATATCTTTGTACATATAAACTGAAATTTAGGAGGACATAATATTTTTATTAAATATGTCTAGACGTGATTACGTTTTTCACGAATCAGGACGTTGAACATAAAAAGCTCGCATTTCCGCACTTCATAACAACAAGTGATAAAGTAGATGCAAAAGGATTGTTTTATTTTATCACAAGTTCGTAAAATAAGTGTTTATGTAAATTTGTTAAATGCTTATTTCCTGTTTGAATAACTTTGAAACACTTGCATTTCAATTTGCATCAAATCCCGAACTCATAGTAAAAGAAATATTGGAAAACAAGATTTGTATATATACACAATTCTTATAAAATAAAACATACCTTTGGTATTACCGCAAAGCGAACAACAGGCCGCCAAAAAGCAAAACATACAATAGAAGAAACGAATTGACAGAACCTGATGTTCTAAAGCCTACAGTGGATTGAATGTTAAATACCGTTTCATGAATGTAACCCTCATTATATAAAATGTAATTCTAGTTAAATGTCTCACCTTTAGAAATAGAGTTTATAAATTCAACGTGAATCTCAAGAGAATACATAAAAAGTACAATCATTCTACAACTCGCCGTTTACAATGTACCTCGTTCCCCAACCCAACCCAACCGTCCAGGGACCATTTGTATAATCCCAAGCATGTTTTCCCGTAAATAACTTGGCAACGTTAGGGAAAACGCTGCAGGAAAAGCAACGAGTAAAGTTTAATTCCGTCGCCTTGTATTTCAACACCCGCTGTCCAATGAATGACCCACAGCTGTGACGTAGAGGCGGTAAAATATATTGTTTCGGATTCTCGGCCATTCGTCATTAATCGAGAATCACGAAATTATTTTTTTTTTTGCAAACTGCGGAACGGGAATTCGCAAAAAGCACGAATCAGAGAGATGGAGCGTGATAATGGTGGGACATGCTTAGCCCTCCTGGGTGTAGATTGAGCGTTGGGGGGGGGGGGGGGTCAGTTTGCCGCTCGTTGAAAAGTTCGACTATCGAGATATATCCGTGACAAATCCGCGCCGATTATGAATAACTCGTACTAAAACTTTGCAAAGCAGGAATGATTGAGTTAATCTATCTCTCTCACTTTCTCGCGCACAATTCAACACTAACAAAAAGGAAACGCCCCTCTCCGCACCCCCTTAAAATGTTTCTTTGATCTTCGATAACAGGACTTAAAAAATCTTTTCCACTTCACAAAAGGATATAGAAGTATTTTATTGGCAGGATTATTGTTTTGAGAACTTCTCGTCTAAGGGATAAAGTTGTTCAAGTTTGGTTGAGACTTTCGGCAGAAACAGAACATGAATAAGTTTCATCAATAGTATTGGAAGAAAGTAGCATGATGTACTAAAACATGTTTAGGGTTGAAACGAATATGCGTGTGATTTGCGTATGTAAGTACACAATTGTAAGAATGATACACATTAAATTATGGGTGAACTTTGGAACGTGGAAATATGTATAATACTCAATTATAGATTGTTTGTATCACATTATTCACTGTACTCAATTCATGTATATATATATATATATATATATATATATATGTGAAATCCAGAAATTAAAAAACCTTCATATATTTATATATAAACTCTTTTGGAATTGCCCTTATTTCTGCTTGAGATATTGATACAAACACTTTAAAAGTTTAAACCAACTCTTATGACCTACTTTAAGCAATACACGACCACAAGTTTATAATAAAAACATAGACTACAAGTATATCAAAGCAAGCAACATATACACAATGCTCTAACAATACATAATAAAACTACTGATGTACGCCCAGCACATTCAAACAAGGAATATAAATCAAAGACGCTTACTACTAAGCGCACAAGAATATTTACCCACCAGCCATTTCGTTTATCCTATCACAACTACAGACAGAATTAAAAAACCGACCCCTCCGTGAATCGAACCCAGGTATGCTTCTTGTAAAGTGGGCGCTCTATCTCTGGAGCACAGTGGTCAGATTGCCCACCTGGCCAGTGGGAAACCTGGGTTCAATTCCCATGCAATCGGGTTGGTCTTTACATTGTGCTTTGTAATACCAACATAATAAACTACTATGTTAACCATTCACATTTATACTTATGTGACTATGATTATAATGATAAATTATATTTTCGAATTATCCCCAAATACTTGAAATCGTTTTAGCAATGCAAACCATGCGTTGATCGGTACTGCGAACTACAATTTTCTTGCCTCTATTTCAGTAATAATATATTTTCAACATTGTAATCGATATCGAAATCGATTATCGTTTCGATAATTTAAAATATCAATATGATAACAAACTTTCCTTTTGCAAATCGACAACTTTCAATTAGATGTGAAGCAGATACAGGCAAACGACGAATATTAAAACAATTGTATTTATTCCCAACGAAATCAAGTTATCAAGAGAACAACAGATATTTATTTTCACTGTTAGTTGTTGTAATTTTGAGTATAACAATGTTTGTTTTAGTGTTACTCGACAGTTGTACATAGAATGGCTTTTAAATCCAGTATATGTGCAACTAATAACGCGAAATAAATAATCTCATGTGAAATGCCACGACGTGAAGTTGCCTAGAGCTGTGTTAAACCAAATTATCGTTAGTGGCGCCCTCTAATGAACTGTCGCCACGTCACCCAACTATGTCAAACACCGTAGACAACTTGTTGGAATGTCACATCAGCGGCTAAAAGTCCTTAAGCCAGGACACAAATTGTTCCCCTCGTTGCTTTTAGCTGCGGCTTCAAATGATGTTTCCATAGTAAAGGATATGACTAAGCTGTAATGTTGCACTGTTATTGAAGGATATACTATTTAATGCATAACACTCTTTAAAAAAAATAAGTTATGTTTTAGAGTTTGGTTTTAAAAAATCCATAAAACCATTAACGGTTGTAATTATTTTTACATGTTGCTGTAGATATGTAAATCCAAAAAACTCACATTTAAATCGTCCCAATTTATACATATATTTTTTAGAGATTAATGACTTTTAGCACACTTAAATATCTATTGAAAATCAAAATATAATAATTTTATGGAGCTATACCAAATTAAGGCTTACACACAATTCTTTATAAATGCAATAATATGCTTGTTCGCAAAAAATAAGGTACGAAACACCTTAGAAAATAACTATAATCTGAAATGACGTGACCTTATTGTCTAAAAAAAACAACATAAAGGTATGTTTTACACCTACTGAAACCGATTATTGATTTTAGAATTATTGTTTTAATTCCCGTTTTTAGAATACGAGTAATACCCTAGTATTGACCACCCTTAACACGCTCCCTAAGAACGCGCATCCATCCGTTGGAACCCTCGGTTCGATCTGAGCAGTCAACTGTTCACTGCTTCCGGTATCGGGGCTCCCCCCCCCTCTCCCCGCGGCCCCGCCCCTGGCCCGGTCCATGAATCTCAATTAAATAGGCTGTCATATCGATTAGGATGGGCATCGGACGAATAGCGTTGTCTTCACTTTCGTTTATCATTCGGCAACTTTGGTAGTCAATTTCCATAGCAGATGGAGTTGAAGATATCGAGGATCGTGTCTAGCCAGAATACAAGACTAAAGACTTTGCTAAAAAATATACAACACTTGTAACATAAGATGTAAGTGATGTATTTGAGCTGCAATATCAAGGGAGCTTTCTTTCCGTCAGAAGTATCTCTCTTTTCCTCGCCGTTTTAAACCTCTATTACCACATTGAGACTAAGTTTTATAATAAATATAATAACGTTATTTTCTTATGTTATGCCGATTGCTTGCCTAATGGCCGATTTAAACCCCCATAGCTAAATTTTTACGTCTCTATTCCTAAAATGCACTTGCAAACCTAGATAAAAGTGACATTTCCAGCCCGTGCAATGGAGGCTGACGTGAGTATTTTGAAGAGCTTACGTCGGATTTTCTTGTAAAACGAACAAGATCACCTATCTTTTCTATTGGTTTTGAAGCAAACCCAGGTGTACGAAACATTTTGTAACAGCTTCGTTCTTCTCGTCAACTGCTCGGCAGTTCTGGTTAATGGAGCAAGCGATGACCGTTCTTCCGGATGGGACCTAAAGCCGATGATCCCCTTGGTACTTTTCGATAGGAGTAGGCTACACCTCCTCCAATAATCATCATCATTCGCACTTGTAGAACTCGCTCCTTTTCCAAATATAGACTAAATCAATAAATCAAATCAAAGACGTACCACATTCCTGTAAAATAGAATGTGTAGGGCTAATTTAAGTCCAATCTTAAATTGGTATACTTCTAGGTTTTATAAATTATTTAACTCCTAAATTTAAATATTTTTAAACAATGAATACACATGTAGTTTTTGTGGTTACTACAAAAAAAATTGTCTTTTCGGTAAATTACCTTGTCGAGTAGTGCTCGCTTGCGGTAGTCCGTACCTTGTATGTTGCTGGTTGCTGCAACGTTACAAGCTTCCCTGAACCGCAATAGTTAACACTGGACTAGGCAAAACAAAAGCACACACACACGTTATTTATTCAAACTCATGTACACAGCTCAGTCATCACGGTATAATATGTCTGTGTAAGTCTCTACGCAAATAACGCAGCTTAAAACAGTATAGTGGACTTTGCATTAAGTGTAAACTACATACAGTAGGTGAAAAGTATATATTTGGAGAATCTAGAACTAACGTATGAAATATCTAATATGGGTTAAAAATGTATTCTACTGTTGACACAAAGTGTCTACTGTGTAAATGTGCTACTTTTGGTCTACTTTACTTGTAAAGAACTACATTAAAAAGAGCCTTGGGTACTCATTTTTCAGTATCGTTAAGTACTTTAGATGGAAGTTACCTGTTGTGCACATATATTTAATTTATGTGTAAGTATTTCAGAATTGAGATATCCAATATTAATTGTCTAGTTTGAGCTTCAGCTTACATTTATTTGTAAATAATCTATAACGTCAAATAGGCTTACTTTGGAAGCTATGTATCCACTTAATTAACTTCTTTGGGTTTAAAGTATCTTCTGTAGTTTTTAAGAACGTACTGATAAGATTAACAGTACCTTCGGTTTTACGTGTACTTTATTAGTAAAGTACCTAAATGGGGCATACAGGAACTGGTTTGGATTGTTTGTACCTTCTAATGGGCGTAGATTGTCCACGTGGTTGGGACAAGTCCTGTAAAGATAGGGTTGAGTATCCGACTGTCAAAATCGCAGCAATCTCAGGCTGGAGTCAACGACGCACTGGAGTCAACGACGCAGCACCTGCGGTCCTCAACGAACGCAGACGAAGAAGTCTTAATGGTTCGATGTGATGCAGCATTACTAAATCATCACAGAGGAAACCCAACCTATACGATCAACACACCGCCACCTGCAACCGACGTTCCTCGAGACGACACGTGCGACTCATCAATAAGTCGGATCAAGCGGGCAGTGGTTACCCCTGGCAAATAACTTGACTCATCCAACTACACCCTTTTACGAGGGTCAATATATTGAGCAATGACGGCTGTTGTAACATTATCACTATCCAAAGCATCACAATCATCATAATCATTGATATTATCAACGTCGCTATCGACATTTTTTTTACACGACGACAATATAATAGTAATACATGCTGTAGTTATCCATTCCCTTTGAGTGTATAACGGGCAATTTTTCAGTAAACAGCATTGAATATGTTTGTCTCTGTGTTCACACAAATCGCGTGTTGACAATGAGTAAGGGGCAAGATATCACAACATAGTCGTGGGTTTCTATTTTGTTACAATGATTTTTTAAAAGTAAGTCATTTCATCTCATTCAGTGCAAAAAAACGCTTTAAATATGCATTTAAAAGTTGCCTAGAAACCCCCAACCTGCTAATATGACAAGTAGACGTTCTTACTTCTTCCACACAAGTGTGAATATTTCATCTGGCTCATTGTTGTGAGTGGAGTTAAGACGGATGTTGGAATGTTCTATTATTCAGGGGGTTTCATCCCTTAGCCACGCGTACGAGGCGCGCGCGGCGACAATGCACCGAACTAGGCGAGACTATCGTGGCGCGCGTGGCGACAATGCACCGAACTAGGCGAGACTATCGTGGCGCGCGCGGCGACTACGCATCGAACTAGGCGAGACTATCGTAGCGCGCGCGGCGACAATGCACTGAACTAGGCGAGACGAGCTATGTAAGCGATGAGTGAGAAATATGTATTTCTCACTCAACGATGTAAAGTGTTTTCGACTGTTTTTGGTCGAAGCCTAAGGTCCGAATGCATAGTCCAGACTCAAACCTTCCTCAACTCAGCGTCTCCTCAGCCTCGCCCAACCATCCAATCACAGAGCCGCATTGCCATTCCAACGGCTATGTGATTGGTGGCTAGGTGAGGCTGAGGAGAGACAGGGGTTGAGGAGGGATTGAGTGTGAGCTATGCATTCGGGCATCAGACTATAAAACGGGAGTTTAGGCGCAAGAACTATCTTTAAAACACATTGAGAGTGTTCCCATATTAAAACGGTATTTGAAGACGCCGCGTTTGTCTCGTCAAGTATTGCAAATAATCTTGCAAGTGAAAATTCACACTATTTGTGAACTGCCTTTAGACTTTAGATGGGATATAAGGAGACGATTTACATGTTATTTGAAGTTAAATATACTGGTTTCATCCTAACAATCTTTACAAATCCTTCTTCTTCCTTCTTCAGTAGTTCTTAATAATAATAATGTTGTCTCGCATCCTTCATCATTTATTTAAACTTTGTTTTGAAAATACGAACACAAATAAAAATAAATATTGCATATTTATAATTTTTTAGCGTACTTCAATATAAATTGATAAACAACAGTTCGGGTAAGAAAGGCAATAAAATAAATGTTTAACCCTATAACAGAGTTGAATATTTCAACTGTTTTGAAGAGAAACACAGAAGATTGTGTCAATAAAATAAAAACTAT
Source organism: Isoperla grammatica (assembly GCA_945910005.1). NCBI lineage: Eukaryota > Metazoa > Arthropoda > Insecta > Plecoptera > Perlodidae > Isoperla > Isoperla grammatica. The sequence goes on from OX246737.1 coordinate 23,022,513, forward strand.
TTTTAATCGTTTTGAGAATCTTAGAAGCCTGTTCATAAAACACAAAGAGTTTTCAAAGTCAACTTACCTAATGCTCATATTTCTGTTGTGAAGAAGAAAAACATTTCTTAAATGATCTAGACAGACATTAGTTTCGAAATATTCTTCTACGAGACAAAACCTAGAAGAATTTTCATCTCGGGGGGCAACAGGCGCAACGAAGAATGCTATTAGCATACGTAAATATTAATATCTACAAACTCAAAGAGATGCAGCATTGCGTAATGTGCCTTTAACTTGACGTAACGTAACGTAGCAGTACTGAATATTGAATAATAACGTATTGAAAACTCTTTGGCTTGTAAACGTTTTTCAAAAGTCGTTTATCCCCTTGCAAACAAAAATTCCTCATACTATAGGTTACGACCTTATTCTCCCGTCCAATTAAATACGTCATTCTTAGCGTTTGTGAAGAGTTACGGATTTTGTTGTACATTCTAATTAACATTATTATTATAACTCTAATAATAGCTACAATAACATTTATTGTACTGAAACACAATTTTCAAATAAGAACAATGTGTAAATGCTTCGTGGTAGACAATGTTGTGAACAATCAGCTTAATGGTTTCATAGAAACACGTTGGGCCATATTAATAACAGTAATTTATTGTGTGTAACGATGCACTCAACCATACTGTGTGTGTGTTCTCTGTTCTAGCCAACCCTTACGATATGAAACACGTGGTCAACGCATTATGTACACGTGCAGCATCATGCAGTGGGTGTTAGAAGTGCGGCCAAAGAAGCACTGGTACACTGAATGAATCAACATTTTAACATGATTCTACTCCGTAATCCTAACGATAATATATTTTAAATGTTATTTCATTTTCGTTTATTTTTGGTTTTATTGTTCGCACAAAGCAGATATATGGCTTTTGGAAATGCTTCATACGTTTCTGCTGTGCATTACCCTGGTTCTCATTTGTGTGCATTTAAAAGAGTTATTTCACATTTTAAAGTAGTTCAATTTTTCTTTTTTTGTCCATACACATAGTAATGAATGGGTTAGACAGAAAAGAGCTCAGCTTCTAACCTAAGAAGTGCCTGCAAACCTATATTTAAATTAACAACAAACTAGTTTTAACAATACACATAGAAAATAATACAATAAAACAGCGAAATAATAAGAAAAATCTAATACTAGTAACAAGTAGAGCTAATAATAATGAAATACACAACATAGAGAACAGGAAGTATGTAAAGAAACAATATTGTATATTCCCAAAGCGCCACACATAAAGATATTGACCAGTGTGGCTTACACGATACGTACAAAACACGACCACAACACCATCCGACTCTCAAGCTAGCTTTAAGACACTCGGCAGTATTGAAGACTCTCACATATATCTCACCCCCTCCCCTCCCTCCCCTCCCCTGGCGCAGTCACCAACACCCTGCGTGCTGCGGCCAGCACAGCACAGCAGAATTAATGCCCACATGAACCGGACAAGACTGAGAGAAAACTACACCAATTACTACAAGAGTTTGGTTGGGTACAGTCGGTGTAGAGAATCTTAAGTGTCGTGTCTTGGAAGCCGTGATCCCCACAGAGTTAGTGGATATAGGTACACGTTGAGAGCAACTGAATTGTTACTTATTAAAAACAGGGATATTTCCACTACAAAACGAATAATAAACGAAGTTAAAAACAAAATTAGATGTAATTTTGACCGGTATAATGTTGGCTTGGTAAATATTTAGAACGGGGCTCCCTTAATTATTTCCTACATGGCAACCACCAATCAGAATCGTGGTTTCTACGGAGAAGATAAACTTGAAATGAAAGAAATTTAAATCGAACTCATACATAATTTTGATTTAAAAAATAAAATCGATCAACAATAGACAAAGTAACAAACTGATAGGTTAATAGATAGCCAAACATAAATAATAGCAACAAAAGCGTGTAAGGTCAAAATCAATGCATGTAATGTTTGGCTATGTTTGTGTTAATAACATAATTACAAAGAGGCAATTAGCATTATGTTTGGGTGCGAGCTATAAATTGTACTATGTGTACTTGTAGCCATGGACGTTGATGAATGTGTGATTACTGGATACAAGTAAACAAAGAAGGCAGAGCCCGTATACGAGAGATAATACCCAGTTAATGAATGAATTTATTTGACCAATTCAATCATAAAGAAACAAGTTAACTATTGAAACCATCAACAGCCAAACCTGTACATATTGATGACATACTGGGTTTGAATCCGGTGCGTATTCATAGTACTATCTATAGCTCAGGTTAAAACAGGACAGTTTCCTCGGTTTCGATTTGTACATGGACGTAAGGTCCGTAAGAAAACACATTACGGTGACTCAAGTAGTTTGGCGTCGTGACAACGGTCGTCGAAACAGCAATCTTCATTACCGGCCGAGCCAACAACACCGACTGACGTGACATCGACATATTTAAACCAAGACGAGATAGGTTACGACGAAACCGCGCACCCGTTTCACTTCACAATCGCGTCTAATTGCGTCGCGACCGCCTATTTCACGCGAACTCTAGCGGGTAAAGTTTGAACTTCATTATTAGTTCGGATTGTCAGTTTCCGCCAATACCGTCCCGGGCTGTGAATTAGTTCGTCTACCTGCAACTGCATTGCGAAACTTTCCTCCAGGCGTTATTCCCTAACTCCCCGAGGTCTTCTTTCTAGCCGGCGCGGCCTGTCAGGCGTGCCTATAGTAGCGTCCACGCTCTAGGTCTCTCCCACGTGTCTATAGTAGCAACCACGCTCTAGGTCTCCTCCACGTGTCTACAGTAGCGTCCACACTGTAGGTCTTCTTTCTAGCCGGCGCGGCCTGTCAGGCGTGCCTACAGTAGCATCCACGCTCTAGGTCTCTCCCACATGTCTATAGTAGCATCCACACTGTAGGTCTTCTTTCTAGCCGGCGTGGCCTGTCAGGCGTGCCTATAGTAGCATCCGCGCTGTAGGTCTCCCCCACGTGTCTAGTAGCAACCAAGCCCGAGGTCTTCTTTCTAGCCGGCGCGGCCTGTCAGGCCTGGCTATAGTAGCATCCATACTCTAGGTCTCCTCCACGTGCCTATAGTAGCAACCAAGCTCTTCTTTCTAGCCGGCGCGGCCTGTCAGGCGTGCCTATAGTAGCGTCCACGCTGTAAGGTTCTCCCACACGGCTATAGTAGCAACCAAGCCCGAGGTCTTCTTTCTAGCCGGCGCGGCCTGTCAGGCGTGCCTATAGTAGCATCCACGCTGTAGGTCTCCCCCACGTGCCTACCCAACAAACATTTTGGTGCCTTCCCGCACTTTTCCCGATGTCTTTTCCCGCACATTGCATATGCGGGTCCTGTAAGGGAAACCCGTACAGGCCCCGCCTAGAAGTGTCCTACTGGCCGATGTCGGGTCCCGTACGGGTTGCACGCCATCTTCCCGCAATCTTCCCACTTGTATCCCGCAACCTTCCCGCACGGATTGCCCGCTATCTTCCCGCTAGTATCCCACAACTTTCCCGCACACGCTGCCCGCTATCTTCCCGCTAGTATCCCACAACTTTCCCGCACAGTCTGCCCGCTAGTATCCCGCAGCTTTCCCACTAGTATTCCGCAACCTTCTCGCTCGGATTGCCCGCTATCTTCCCGCTAATACCCCGCAGCTTTCCCGCATGGGCTGCCCGCTATCTTCCCGGGGCCCGTCCCCCGGCCGCCCCTCATCAGTGCATGACATTGAAACAAACTGAAAAGTAACACAGTTTTTAGTTTTCAGTTTAGTTTCTTATTTACCCCTTTCTCAAATAAGCGTTTTATGGTTATTATTAGTAGAGTAATTATATTTATCTGTGGTCGAGGTGTGATACGAATGAACATAATGTGAACATTGGAGTGAAACTTAATCTATTTATAGGTAAAGCCAATTAGCAACAAAATTCTATTTTATTAAATCCAGTAGTTTCTCTTTTAAATAAATGCAATTATAGTCTCTAGCCTAATACAGCAATTGATTCTAAAATTGGATTAAGTTCCTAGTGTTCTTATTGGACAAGGAAATTGGGTTTAAAAATAAAGAAACAAAAGCAATAATGTTTATATAAAGTGCAAGTGAATTTTATTACTAAAATACGTAATAATGTACAATTGTTATGTAATGCCTCTGATACTGTTAGGCCTACTGAATTATTGATTACTGTTACCTTGGAGAATCTGAAAATTGTTATGTAGTAAGTGTGACATGTTCTTATTTTCCTACTTTGCCTTAACAAGGAAAACAAGATTGTTATCGAACCAGTATTAAGTTTAACACACCAAACTGGTATATTTATTATATTTTTTTTAGGTCCTCACAAACTGAAATAATAACAGTTCAATGCCCTGATACACTACCATAGATCACCACGACATGAGATCATGTTTTTGCAGCAGACACTTTTTAATAAAATGTTCATAAAATAATGTAGATAGGCATATAGCATAATAACACTATATATATATTATAGTGCTATGTGATCGAGCTGATAGAGAATGTGTCTATGTATGTATTCCCTAGTTATATACAAGCAATAAGGGGTAGCATGTGTACCTACTCGTTTAAATAAGTTCAATACACACAGAGTGATACATCATCACGGATCTACCTACCAACTATTCGAATTAGGAAAATGCTATTCATGACACGTTTGTTATACATTACTACATCCACAAGATGCAAGTTGAGTTGTTAATCATAAATGAGCAATTATGAACAAAAGCAAAGCAACATAAATATATTTACACGTTATTACTCCATGTTTTGCTCATTACTATTACACAATATTCAATACAGTATTACTAATACAATTTTGATACAATACAATTAATTAATTTAATAGAATATTCAGTAGTAGGCTATCTATTTACATATAACCCTGAAGTATGGATGGGAAAGAACGATTTATTCCTTAACATTTAGGCTAACCCCTTAAACCAATCACGTTTAAACGGTTAACTGACATTTCTATTTTCATAATAAAATCCAAAATTAATAAATAGGCAACTGCATAACATTAAAAAAAAATCATAACGATTTTAACGTCACGTATTCGATTGTTCTGCACTTGAAAATAATAATATAACGATACATATTTGAGGGCTGCGAGTGGGGGTTCAGCCTTAATTGTTGCCATCAACGACCCGCTTCTTTGCGCGTACCGTTCTTCCGCCATGACGATCCCTGGCATTTGCCAGCCACAATATTAAGATTTTTTCAATGTCATTGACTTGGGCAGTTTTGGAGTTGGCTCTCACAGCAACTAAAATAAAGTTAAAGATAAATTACAAAACTGTATCAAGTCACAGTCCAAGGCTTTAAATAATTTTGGTGGTTTTGTAGACCCATTTGCTAAAACTAAAGGATTCACGTCAATACAATAAAAATAATAGAGTATTAAAAAACGGCCTAGATTAGATCACCAGCCATCAGATTAGAGAACAATTATTTATTTTACCGTCAAATGGCAATTAATAACCACAATGGAGGGCAAAGTGTCAATAACCACCACAAAAAGGTTTCATCTGAGGGCAGTGGACATATGGCTATAAGGTGCTTTTTATGTTAGGTGCTGCTGTTTATTTTACAAAATAAAATTATGTAATTCTGAAGAGACAAGCTGAAAAGCGCTAGTATGCACTAAGCAGGGCGTGCAAGCGTGAGAAATATGATTAACACTTTTGGACAATTTGTTACAAAAATATAATAATTCATTGCTATTTTTATATTTTTATTATCGACCCACACCACCCACTCACAACGCTCTTCCTCCCCCCCCCCCCCCCCCCAATATGGGTGAAGACCTAAATTGTAGTGTGTAGTAGACGGCCCGAACTGAAAGGGGGACGGGGGGGTCGGGGGTGTTTGGCCCCCGGAAAATGCATTTTTCAACGTCATTTTTGTGATAATCTGTGTGTTTTAGAGCAGTAGAATGAAAAAAATTGTCAGTTTGTTTTATAAAAGAATATCTCGTTTTGAAGTGACTCTGTGAATATATTGTCTTATTTTTACTTTGTTATATGTGCTTAAACTTTGTCTACACATTTTATTTATTCGTAAAAAAAACAAAAACAAAAATCAGAACACTAGAGGTTCATTGCAAAGCTTATCGTAGGTATTAACATGGGCGCCGCAAGGGGAAGCAAAAGGGCATTTGCCCCCCTTGGATTTGAGGAATTCAAAATTTTAACTGACTATACGATGCGCGCCAGATGCGCCATTTCATATAAATTATGTAAATAAAAAATAAGATAACTAAATAACAAATATTTTCTAGTTTATCCGTCCCGTCACGAAACTGTTATTTTAACGCGATCCGATGAAATTGTTATTTGTTGTGTATACATAAATGAAAGAACCACTGACTTGACTGTTACGACCGGGGGCAATATGAGCACGCCACCCCCGGCCCCCGCACCACTCGTCACATGCTCACGGACTAGCCTCCTATCCTTTTATCAACATTTCTTATGTTTTTTTTTTCTATACTTACATTGCATTATATATGCATTTTACTTTTTGTACCTATAGTCAATCACAGCCAGACGAGCCACGCTCTCAAATGATATTGTTCCTACGTGTTTATAATTGCTTTTCCTTGTGTTTTGTTCAACTTATATAATAACAACTACGCAGGCATTCTATATTTGTGACTAGTCACAAGATATTGGTCCTATACGTTTTGATGATTTCCGTCATGTAGTATAATTTTTAATTTATTTATACGAGCACATATTACCTGTTAGTACACACCAAAATGGAACATCAAACCCATTTCCTAATCAAACCAAATCCTTATTCAAACGGCGCGTTTGCAAAAGATTGAACTTAAGCGAATAGTTGTCGACTCTGGCTAGTTAAAATCCTGCCAGAAAAGATATATTTTGATAAGCAAAGTATGTGAGACGAAGCCACAGCCGTAACTATTTTTTATACTACTAAATTATGTTAGATCCCTGTCTAGTCTAGATCATCGTATTAATCAATCAATGCATATTAATTTTAGATTGTATGCTTCCTTGTATGTATGTATTTTTATTTACCTATAACTAAGGTTATATTAAAAAAGGAAAATATTGAAGCAAAATGTAATACAATTATTATTAGTCGTAAATAAAATTCGATGTACATTCGTCCAACCAAATTAGTAATTTCCGATCGAATAGCTCAACTTCGGTCTTCAGCCTGATGTTAAAGTGAACGAAACCGTGTTAGCAAAGCAACCCAAAAACACAACAGGATTTTGAAGATAATATTTGATAGCATCTTGAAAATATGAATACGAACTTAGAAGAAACCTACCTTAGTATTCTTGATTTTCAGGAACAATTGCGTCTTCACGTGATTTTTATAATAATGAGCTTGTCCATAACGAAGTTGAATCCTATTTTTCGTTTTAAAAACACGAGTCGTCAATATACCGTTGCCACTTGCCAGTCAGTTTTGTTCTTCTTTCCTTTCTTCCGACCACACACACTCACACACAAACACAGTCCACGACACGGATCAATATTCAATGGATTAAAAAAAAATCGCAATAAGATTATGATACTAATAAAGCCCTAACTTATTTTATTTTTTCACGAAAGAACATGATAGCACACGTATAAGTAACGTCTAACACCCACGAAGTATAAACTTGTTGTGTAGTCCAGTCAGTGTTTTGGACTGTTTTGCTTACCACGGTGGGATTCCCACCCCACTCCGCCCGAATCTTATCACCACTATAGCGAGCGGCACCGTATTACAAAGCTTAGTAGGACTTGTAGCATAGATAATGAATGAACACGTTGTAATTTCTTATCGGTGGTGGTCGAATTAAGTACGGTTATCATCAGCTACATAAGCAATATCACAACACATAATAACAATACAAAGAGAGCCTTCTTCATAGTGCGGTATCCTTTGTCATTACAGTTTTCTTACAGTTTATAAGCACCAAAGATACTTTTTAAACTGAGCTTTTTAAATTAACAATATGAATGTGCGTACGATGCATTGTAGGTTGTGCATACTGTAACTAGTCTCACTTTCTCGAATTGAATAGGACGTAAACAATACTTCCTTACAGTAGACGTATATTGAGAAGTTACTTTTTTACCTTATTTATTACCACTTCTATAATGTATATCATACTCATATTGTATAGATATGAGGTATAACAGTTGGCTATAATGTCAGGTGCATGATGTTGCTAAATTTGAAATTAAGCTTCAGCGACACATTTTTACAATAATACATGGAAACTTTGTAATCTTCAAATCGTTCATTGAATTGAATTAATTTATTCGTTGTCTTATCTGTAAATGAAGAACCAATACAAATACACTAGATAGTTGCAGACGAGTGATTACCAGCTAGCCTATTTAAAATCCATTGATTCTATGTAACATCTGTCATTTTAAATATTTCTGGAAAACACTCAAAACAGGTATAAATCCCTCCCCCTATGCCGTTGTCATTACGAAACACAATTTTCACATACACAGCATTATCATAATAGTATTCATAGTTTCATACTTACCTTATCTAAGAACTTCATTTACTTCATCTTCTCAATTCGATCATCAGTAAGTTTTTGATTATCACTGTGACGTATCGTAATACCATTCATAAAACGTTTTAACAATATTATTTGATGTAACGTACCATATCAAAACCATCGAAAGCCAAATCAGGAAAAAATAATAAACAATACATTTCTAGAAAGTATACTATCAACTACTAACCAGTAGTCCCCCTAACTACCAACAACTCCCATTTCTGTAACTACTTGGATTTATTAGAAATATAAAATGGGTTTTATTAATACATTTATTTACTTATTCATGGTTATGAAGGACTTTAACTTGTGAATGGAATTTTGAATGTGGTATGAGCGAATAAATACTCGAATAAATCATTGGTATCTATCGTCAATCAAAAGATAAAGATAAAGAACAAAGAATTATATGGTTAACCCGGACGTACGTAACAAAAACATCTTTTCCAAATCTTGCCCTTTCTTCGCGGGATCCTATGTGGGTTAACCCATGTTTTTCCCGTACACGGGACGTCCCTTACCCTTCCCTCGCGCTTCCAGTGTAGGGCGTCCCGTGACTTTCCCATACACGGGACGCCCCTTATCATTCCCAAGCGCTTCCCGTACGGGACGTCCCGTGACTTTCCCAGACAGGGACATCCCTTAACATTCCCTCGCGCTTCCCGTGAGGGATATCCCGTGAGTTTCCCAGATGCGGGACGTCCCTAAGCCTTCCCTCGCAGGCCCTGACCGGCACATCCCAGATCTTCCCGTTTCCAGCAGTTAACCCGCACATCCCTTGACTTTCCCGCACGGGTCCCGCAGTATCATGTTTGTTGGGTATAGTAGCATCCACACTGTAGGTCTTCTTTCTAGCCGGCGCGGCCTGTCAGGCGTGCCTATAGTAGCATGCACGCTGTAGGTCTCCCTCACATGTCTATAGTAGCAACCAAACCCGAGGTCTTCTTTCTAGCCGGCGCGGCCTGTCAGGCCTGGCTATAGTAGCGTCCACGCTCTAGGTCTCCTCCACGTGTCTATAGTAGCAACCAAACCCGAGGTCTTCTTTCTAGCCGGCGCGGCCTGTCAGGCGTGCCTATAGTAGCGTCCACGCTGTAGGTCTCCCCCACATGTCTATAGTAGCATCCATGCCTGAGGTGTATCCAACATGTGTATAAATATCATGGAATGTATGTCCTAAATGTGGCCAACTTTTTAGTGAACATGAAATGACGCGTATTGCGTACACATTGCTGGTGATAAGAAAAGAGCAATACATTGGGACCAGCCTAAATCTACATATTTCTACTCTTGAATTTCCAAAAGATTAAACTAAGAGTATGAAAACTAAAATAAACAGCAGTCTTTTATGTAAAGCAATATTAATTTTATGTACGCATTTTTCTAGTGTCCGAGACCATTTATAACTAACATGTAGTGCATCAATCTGTAATCCCATTTCAGAAACCCTCCATGCACTACAGCTACGTCAGAGAAGAATTCTGTTGGCAAGATGCTGGACATGGATAAATCAGTGTTAAACCTTGACCCTGCTCATCGCTTCAAACATATGTTTCATCACAAAAGACAAACTGTTTTAAAATGTTAGCTTCTTAATTAAAAGTTAAGTTCTGTCCACGTGTGTTAAAGTGAATGTTAAGCGCGTGGATGTTAAGTCTTCCTTTGATCATTGCCGGAGACTGGAGGAGAAGAGGAGTTAATTGTGATAATGAGGTCATTTATTTGTTAAGACAAAGACACAATAAAGCTTGGGGGTTGGAATTGCCTAAGTTAGACAATCACAATAGGGGAGTGAATAAACGGGGATAATCTAGTACTGCACCAATTTATACCATTGTCTGAGGCGATTGTCTGAGGGGCACCGCCGACTGTAGCCGAGGGATGCCGGAAACATGTTCGCGGAAACTGAAACTAGACGCGTGTGATTTACGAGGGTAGGTAGGAAGCCAGGAGGTAGACCGGGGAGCTTGGACTGAACAAATTGGAATGATACTGAACGAGGGCGTGGTATATTTAAATATGGGAGAAGTTGTAACATCTGGGGAGTTAGTGGTGAGGAAACTAAGAAAAGTATAAAAATACTTCAAGATAGGGTTGCTATGATAGCGTTAAAAATGTGTTACTGTTGTGGCTGTAATTTACAACACACTAATGTATGATGTTTATTTAAAGCAGTGTTGTTGACTTCCGTTTCGCGTTTTGTTCTGTGTTTAAAATATCCGGCAAGGTTTGCATTAGATGTACTTAAGTAATGCAAGATTAATATCATTACAATATAATGTAACGTATTGTAATACTTATACATTTAAGTATTACAATAAAATCAGAAGTGGCACGTGATAGAAGATGGAATATAACATTTCATTTTAATTTACATGAAAATATTTGTGTCCTTCTTCCAGAGTCTTAACCAAAAATGGAGAGCATGAAACACATTTGAACTGGTGTCAATAAACATGATACAATCAGGTGCCAACCTGTGGCATAAGAATAAGACACTACTCGTTTTAATTCAATTGCTTTCAAATGATAATAATAATGTGGTTCAAGTAGATTCAAGTTGCCTCCAGACTTTGTTTACAAGAATGTTTAGAGTACATTATCAGACGTAAATCGTGTGTCTTTATTGAGAAGTGGAGAACCAGCTATGATGAATCGGTAGCGCGTCATTTCCTGTTAGCCATCTCTCCCTCTCTCTCTCTTGTCCCAACGGGCTCCAATACTGGACGTAGTAGGATACACTCTACAGTCTGTGCCACAAATTCGCCCCTTTCTGATTTTTTTTTTTTACTGTAAAAATGATGCATGCACACATTTGAAAATGAGAGTTTTGTTTGCAACTATGTGCATATTACATCTTGACACTTTCAGTGGTGTACTTGTTGCCGAGTTTAGTTTTGATAATGGTTGGAAAGTTCAATAAACGTGAATGTATCATACATCCGTGGATTGATTTGAAGCTGGTCGTATTTTTTTTATCTCAGTACTGCAAGTATTTTCATTTCTACACATCTCTTAAAAAGAGGCTGATTAAATTTGAAATTTATTTACAATTCAATTAACATTTGTTGTTGCAATTCATTCGTAATTGTGATTGTGTACACAGCAAGTGTTATTATTAACACGAGTTCATTTTGATTTAATTTTTTTTATGTACGTTATCTTTTACACGTGCTAAAGTAAATAATAAAAAACGTCTTCACGTTCAAACACGAAGCTGAGAATCCTGTCATGTCCGGCCGGGCTGAGGGGAAATTATATTTCCACAGAATTAAGAGGCTCATTAAAGCAAAAAAAAAAAAAAAAAAATATGAAAACGCCTCAGCTTGGCCGTCGGCCGTGGTGATAATCGATGTTGCCTACCGAGAGTAATAATTAATTGAAATTTATGGGGGGCCCTGTCAAAACTTTTTAATGCGTGATAATTATCACCTCAGTTACCTTACAACATGTCGGCCCGAGAGGTGAATTGAAAAATATTGCTGTGTGTGAGATATTGTGATGATAGGTTTAAACGCATCTCCAATGTTATCAACTACGGTTTGTTTCTGTATTTATAAGTTCAAGTTAAAAAAAAATGTAAAAGTGGATACAACCACAACCTATAAGAATTCATTTATTGATAGTAAGATTAGTATTTGAACAATGTCATCATTAGCGTCTAACAAAAAATCAAAGGGGTTTAAATTTGTAGGAATCCATAGAATATAACAATATGAAAACAGTTTACAATAATTTGTGTTTGACGTATGATTTGAAATAGAGCTACGTCCTTAAAACTAAAATAATAATAATTTATATTAATCTATGTATGATTTGTATTCACTGGAATAGATCAAAAGATATAATTATACAATGAAACCAGGCTATTTTTATACTTCCCTAACGTGTAGAGATAGTGACAAATGTATCTCACACAAGATTAATTCATCTTAATTAACCAAATGCCTTCAACATTTCATGCAAATGCATTCCGGAATATCAATTCATACTGTTCGCCTAACTATGTCACGTATGTAAATGGTCAGAAACCAAACTCACATGGTTATGCAGATTATAATGGAACGTGTCAAACTATTAACATTTCAGAATAAACAATTGTCTATGTAATATATCAAGTAAACACGCCAACACATATTCTATAAACTAAACGTTAAACTTCTGGTACAGCAGTTATGTATTATTCTGTTTCCAATTAATTTAATGCAACATGCGTTCCTTAAGGTATTTTTTATTTACTTGAAATGTATGCATTCATACATTTGTGCATGCAACAACGGTGTTACGTGACTTTGAATGTGGGTTTATGTAACAAATGAACAAAACTAAATTAAACTATATATAAATGTTGAAACATAATTTATATTTACAACTCTTAAAACATATATAAATATAAATTTGTTTTATTTTAGTTAAGTTTTTTAATGTTCAACAAAATTTCAAATACGCTAACTAAAGCTTAAACAAATATCTGGTAGACAGTGTGGTAGCTACACACCATGCAGCTACCATATCTACAGCTACTATACAGCTACACACCATGCAGCTACCATACCTACAGCTACCATACAGCTACACAGCATGCAGCTACCATACCTACAGCTACCAATATCTGGACACCACAAACATTTCAGAACACTTAAACAGAATGTTCCTTTTAATTTTGTCCACTTACCAAACGTTCCATAAAACATCAGCGTGTTCGATATTATATCTCACAAGACGAGGCAGTCAGTTTAAAAACATGCGCTCATAATTCTCATCAGCCCGCTGAACACAAGCGCTGTATAGATCACCGTCCGCTTCTCCAGGCCTTGTTCCGAGATTGATAAATGCGGTGCTAAAAACCACCATCTCCTCCCTTTAATGAGACTCTCTCCACAATTACGCGCTAAGCCCACAGATAATCCTGATAATGGCCCCGGCTAATCCTCCAGGACTAGTTAACATATTACAATCTTCGGTACTTTTTAGTTGCGCGGCCAAGACTTTCCGCGTGCTGATATTTTATTACGCTGCTCCCACCTCCGTATATTCGTGTTCTGGCTTCTAACAGTCAATAAACCGATGGGAAGGAAATCGATTCCACAACTTTGGTAAGTTGGAATGGAATTTGCCCGTAACAAAAATTCGTTGGCATCGCGAATCGTGGGCTTTACTCCACTAAGTGGAACATGACTTAAGTACCGGTTGAATCTAAGGGAGAAAGGCTGAATTACGCCTTAGGTGAGTAGACAAGAGTGACTTTGAAATATCAAAATGTCGTTGGGTTTAACGGTCGATCTTGATACAAAATTGGTAACCGCGATTATCACCGTATTTAAAATGCTGAAGTTTTGAACCGATCGCTCAGTTTCCAAATGTTGAAGCATATGGTACACCTCTAAATTGTTTGTTTCAAATAAATTAAATAAAGTTGTATTTATGGTGCCCCCCTCCCCCCCCCCCCCCCCCCCCTAGTTACTGGAACTGATTGTCGGTAAGGGACACTGTGCCATTTATAGTGTGCTTTGCTGCTATATGACTGCTCAAAATTCCCTAGTTAACAATACGATACGAAAAAAAATTAAGTACTTTTCCAAAGTAAAGTAAACACCATACGCGAACCAGGTCGAAGCAGAAATATACCCACAAGACGAACGGGCAACACATGTTTACAAATATTAAACAATACCCCGCATGATTGTATATCATTCTTTATTTAGTTCTACTTCAAAATGTTTCGAACTAAACTGTCTCTTCTTTCATTAGACGTGTCTATAAACGATTTTTGTCTGCTTCTCTTTTTACATTTCATATCTTGTAGACTGAAAAGCTACAGTTCAATATCTAGGTCAACCAAATGTGCGATACGTGTAGATTCATATGTACTTACATAAATACAAATAAAACGAAGCACATATATTGGTTATTATGAAGGTATAGATGTAACGGGCTGCAGCACTTTATCAGAGATAGACACATAAAACTATCTTATATTCGATAGTGCACTGCAGACTACCTATAGTAAGTTTCAGTTATTGTTATTGAACTAGATTTAAACTAAAAATGAAAAAGAAAGAAAACTTTGAAAGAATTTTCATATGAATACAATAATATTCGAAACTAAGTTTTCTTTTTCAATCCTCCGGGCAATACTCTCTTGGATGCACAAAACTATTGTCAGATCGTGCTTCGCCGGGCATTTCGGGCAACAGATGCGCAGTTTTTATTGGGGCACGTGTAGGGAGGGGGGGGGGAGAGGGAGGAGGGGGTGGGATGCTGCATGATATTGCAGATAGAGTTCATGTTTGTACAGTTTTAATGGTTATTCCTCATGGGACTGGATGAATACCACGGCATGTTGCTAGTTTTGAGCGTATCAGCGTTTTTATGCTTTGTTTGGTTGGTATGTTATAGATGACCGCACGTAATTGCCGAAGGCGGGAATATGTTTACAGAATGTTATCCCATGGAATGACCAATAAATTGTGTAAACATAACTGTTGAAGACGGCGCCAATTTAAATTTTTCCCGAGTGAGTGGTCAAACTACGAGTCATTGTTGCAACCTTCAATATCAACTACTGATGAACAAGCGGTGTATTAGCTATGGATTTGTTTAAACGATGACAATGAACGTTTTGTCAATATAATAATATTGTATAAGTCAACATTTTAATTTTTCTGGCATCCTCGTCTTTCTTAACCTCGTAGACTTTTGTATAAAAATAAATACAATCATACACATTCCATACTTTAAAATAGTAAATATGACAAATAAATATGATAAATTATACAGTTTTGCTTAGTACGGTTCTACTTTGTTAAATTTTGTGTAAAATGAAAAAAACGTTATTTTGTGTTGTCAGCTGCAGGTTAAATCACACTTCCTAACTGTGGCCCAGTTTGCATGATTGGATGTAACTCCCAGGGAATAGTTAACGGACACATCCCTGTGAAACCTCTTCTATAGTCTGCATTGCCGTCGGCGGGATTCGTACAGGCGACCTCTCGAATGAGTCTCCAGTGCTGTATCTTATAACCACTGAGCTTGCTGTAATCATACAGGGAACAAAGATACTTCCCGTGTAGTTCGGCACCAGAGTGCGCCATCTTATTAACATAGCAACTCTCTCATCGGACTTGAACTCTCCGAGAGGCAATCAAATCAGGTCTTCTTATACCGATGCGATTGGTATGAACACACACGTGTGTGGACTAGAGGCGATCGATGGAAACTTGCTCGAGAATAGAGTTTGGCAAGAAAGTAGGAGTTTCGAATAGAAGGGTTAGATAATGGTTTGATTACGCTTCGTTAAGCGATTTATGGAAACTTTCGTTTTTGTTTACGGACATATTAAACCGGGGGAGGTTTTAGTGGCGGAATGGGAGTTTAGGTATCCTTAACCATTCTTGAAACTTATAAATTCAGTCATATTTTATTTGCGGTCTATATGAACACATACCATTTTTATGTTTTGACGTGATAAAACAATATTTGCTATTAACATCCTAAATTAACGAAACTCGATCGGATATGAAATGTATATCTTAAGCTAGCTTTTTTGAACTGTCTGTGCTCTTGGAAAAAAAATATATACACATAATTATATTAAAACCACACACACAAATTGTAAAACGATACCAAGGTCACCTACTTTTAAAACCGGTGAATTTTCGGAGTAACCCGTTCCTACTCCTTCCTCAGACCGAGGCCAACGTATAATTATGTATACAAAACATACATGAAATAATAGCAGTTTTCCATAATTACTTGAGTGAATGGACTTGCCTTCTGATTTTACTTTATCTACTAAATATCTTTACAAAACAGATAAATACACGGTATAGAGCGTATGCTATTATAAACCAACGTTGGGTACATGCATTAATATTGTGTCGACCATTGTATATCATAATTATATTGTAAATATCTCGTTGACTTGCTCACACCGAGAATCGTTTGCGAATCTTACTTGAAAAAAATCAGCAACAGCGAACTGTTCATACAATGATAACATTGAAAATAGTGGGTCAGTAGATATAAACTGACCGTACACGGAGGAGACAGGGGCCGAGATATGGATGTATGACGAATACAAAAAGCCACCCGTTAACTCACCCTAGTTTCAAAACAACTCAATTGAACTAACAAAAACATTAAAGCGACTCGCATTATGTCGATAAACAACTTGTTTTCGCGGAAAACATAACTTATGGTGCGTTGCTTGTTATTCTTGTGACATTATATCATCGCTTCCCAGGAACTTAGGGGACAACGTAAGATGGTTTATAGAGTTAACCTCACCCCTCCGGGACGTCCCAGTCTTTACCTTATCAAACATCCACTTGGTTGCCAGTTTTTGGGGAGGAAAACTTCCAGCCTAACTTTTGCTTAATTGCTTTCAGTATTTCACACTTCTACCAATTCTTTCTCATTCACAATTGTTAACATTGCTATATCAGTTTAATTCACCATTTATACTGAATAACGATTCCGAGTTATGCTCACAACACGACAATAATACAAATCTAGATAAGATTAAATATTACAGTAATTATCTAGATCAGTAGAGAAACGTACCATTCACAACAAAATATATCAAATATTTTATGTGACATTTAAGATAGTATTCGCCCCCTTTGCAAATAGATAATAAAAACACACAAGGTAAAATATACATCTACTGCTTCCCTTATCTTGCATTGTATGACATTAATAAATATAAAGAGTAATTAAGCTTCAAAAGTATTTACTGGAAATTGTGGGACACACTTTGTTGGGAAATATATGCCTCAAACGCGCTGTACCTGCATTTACGTTGCCATCACATAGTCGTAGGCTATTCGACTAAAACAACAGATGGAAATAGAGAAGAAAACTGTATGTCTCTACTAAGTGTTATTGAGTTTGAACAGTGAGGGTGAATTCTGAGAATAGATAGTCCCATATATTAAAATCGCACGAAATTACCGATTTTAAATAATTCCTCAAGAACGTTACATCATAATATCTCACCGAACAATATGCTGTGCCTTGTGGTTCCGTTAACATTACAGATTGTATGTTCAATACTTCATAAATAGAGAGATAATTGTTTTGTTTAGTAAATTCAAAATTATTTATTAAAATTCAACAAGATATCAACTCTACTGATTACAATAGGCATATTCGAAATATCTTACATGCAGTACGTAGTGCTTAGGGTAAGCCACTAGGTGCAGATGAAGCATTCTTGAAATATTATTGAAAAACGATAATCGCACTTAGTTTTATTTCGGAGACTACCCTTTCCCTTTAATCAAGGTCGCACTGTTTTCGATATATTCTATCATACATAGTAAAGCAGCTGTTACGTCCTGATTGCTCTTATCTTGCAGGCAGGCAACAAGTGGTCACCCGTTCAGCCCGTTGAAAGGTCAATGTCGCTCAACCGGTGGTACCAACATGGCGTCCCACCGCCACCGCCACCGCCACCTCTCACACGATTGATTTTCACAGCCGACCGAACTTTTGGCGGCAACTATTGTCTTGGCGCGCGCGGGAGAAACTTTTCCCGCCACGTTTTTATGCGCGCACTTATACGTTAGTTTCAGGCGTTGCCACGACAATAGGCGGTTAACGTAGCGCTGCAATAGCTTTTATCAGCGCGTAACTGTTGCTATTATATTATCTTTTCATCTCTACACAGTTTTCTTGTCATTGATACCATTAGGCGTTATATTCCCTTCAATAACTTATATGCATATGTTTTTGAACGTATTCAGCTCAATCGACGAAATTATTTATCCCAGAACAGTTTATACAATTCAGAAACAAGTTGGATAAAGTAAAAATCGACATTAAAGATCAACACGAAATAAGTAAAATCATGGAAGTATACAATACATAACAATACAAACTTCAATAAAAATTACTGCATAATTTATCCACACACCATTTTAAAATTACCCATAGTTCTCAAGGAAGTCGGAAGTCTCATTGAGTCTGGACGTGTATTTGTATTAAAATTACTGCCTCGTTTAGTGGGATTTAAAAAAAAATTAAAATCGAACTTTTTTGTATTTTCTTTTAAATGTACAACTTTAGGTAATACAGTTTGTCCATTGTCCTTTCTTTGTAAACTGTGACATAGATCATAAATTCTTTGAAGTAAACCTTATGCTAGCTCAAAGCATCCTACTCCCGTGAATTACTCTGGTTCCTCGACCACTCTAATAAACAGTCGCACAGCTTATTCAGACCATCAACGACGGAAGCCGATTACTAATATGTATCCAACATTTTCACCAAAAACGAGATTAATTTCGTCAGTTGTTTCAAATGAGAAAGCACAATGACTTTCACTTGACAACCTCTGGCGAATTAGGTAAACAAAAAGTCTCATGCAAGCGTGGTAGACAGCTGGTCGGGTATTTTCCTTCCTTTCATCAAAATCCTATGTGATTTGCTTCTGTGTTTGTGTTACACTATAGCGAAATGTAAATTATCCACCCTCCCCCCCCCCTTCCTCCCACCACACGCACGCAGGCTTGATTCTCTTTTTAGAATTATTGTCACGACGGAAGCAAAGCTGAAAATAAATCTGCTTTTAAAAAAAAAAAATACCATGGCACGAATGGTTGGCATGACCTCGTTGTTGAGGGGTTTGGAATCTGAATGACTGTGATGCATATTGTCTGCTGCACTCGTAGAGATATGAGGGTCTCTCTCGTACGAGGCAAGGCTTTGTACCTCGCCGTGGGCAAGTAGACAACCTTGTTACCGACATTCACCCACATAGTGTGACGTTGCTGAGATTCAGATGAAACATTTCATGAATAATGAAAAAACAGATTTCTTTTGTATTTTTGTATGAGTACATTTCTTTGTGAAGTTACACGTGCGAATCTATAACGACGTACACATCGAAAAAGAACGAACAAAATATGTGAATGGGTTATTTATAAATACGTATGATAAAAATACGGTATTACTTTTAAATTTGAAAAAAAAAGTTTTTAACTGAAATAGGTTTTACAACTGACCAAACAAAATAAAATTGATGACCAGCAGCCACATTTGGAATCAAACCTTGGTCCTTTTAGTTTGGAATCTGAATTTTATACACCAAAATTTGAACCTAATTTCAATTTTGACTTTTTGTAAAGTGACTATATTGTTATGTAGGCCTAAACAATATTGTTATAAAATAGTGCTATCCCATCGTAAGTATCCCTTACTTTTTCATAAATTGCATCTACAAAATAAATAATAACTAAACAACAAAATATTATACATCAAATAGTGGTCAGCATTGATGGAAGCGAAGATCTCTCGTGGGCTAAACATACAGTACAAGCTTCAGCTACGCAACATTTCATACTTCATTTTCAAGAGTAGGCCTAGAGCGCTGTCGGTGTCTCCATTATACGCAACAAGTAGGACGTTTCAAGTAACGCACTCCTTGCAGGAAGCTGCTTAAACACACTCCAACGGCGACTACAAAGATGGAGATAAGTGGCATTGCCACACGAAAAACACTTAATCTCGTTAAGACTGGCTTACACTTTTCTGCTATAAGCTGAACATATTATTGAAATAATTTTAGAGGACACGAAAGTGGGATTAATGACAAGGATAATGATTAGCGCCAGGGTGCATAAAAAGATTAACTGTAGCCGTAGCCGATAGTTTATACAGTAAAATTGTGAGAATTGTGAGATCTTTTTGTGAGAACAAATCAGATAAATTGGATAGAATCTACTGAAGTGCATAGGAGAACATGATCTTATGTTGGATATTTATATGAAACGAGGATATTACTCGTTAGTTTCAATTATTCTTAGCCTAGCAATGTATATTGTGTAACCATCGTTATGGTTTTATGTAATGGAAGAAACAATATCAGAACCGATTATAATTTTCTGTACACATTTTGAGCAAGGTGTATTTTTATCTATTTTATTGAAATTAATGCCTGTGTAGGGCACAATGCCCTCGTTGGGAAGGGAGAAGGGGAAGCCTGGTACCGGCACGTATCCTACTCCTGTCGAAAAAAAGTAAGGGGATCATCGGCTTTACGTCCCATCCGAAAGGACGGTGTAACTTTGACCAGTCGTCATATAGGTTCCTCCACTAACCCGGACTGCCGAGCAGTTGACGTGAAGAACGAAGCTGTTACACAAGCTTTCGAACCCTCTAATCTGCTCTAACCAACGGTAACTATTGTTTCAGAGGAAGGTGGTCACCCATCCACCTCCTGACCTACCCGAGGTTGCTTAACTTCGGTGTTCATATGGGAACCGGCTAAGCGACCGTTGACTCCAAGGTTTATGTGTGTAATATCAAAACGAGCATTGACGTATGCATATACCGAAGATAACGTTTGAACCAGATAAATAAATACCATGACAAACAATAATTCTCCCCTAAGTCGCCAGTACGTCTATACACATGTTTGCTATCGGTCCCCTTCTGTGTAATAAACTACTCATCACGTTTTATTACCATGAATTTATAGATCTGGTATTGTTTGTTGTAATAATGGGGAACTATAGCTCTAGAAACATTCTGACAGTGTAAGGAAAGGTACATCCACTGGGCTTGGGCATTTTGACTCATGGATCATTCGTTCTGAATCAATACTTTGATTTGTTCCGTTCTGTCTTTGCTTTTTAGTCTTGCTAATTCAGAATAGATAATTCCGACTTGGCCATTTTCACATGACCCTTCCGACTTGGACCTTGTCACGTGACCCTTCCGACTTGGCCATTGTCACGTGACCCTTCCGACTAGGCCACTGGCACGTGATCATTCCGACTTGGACCTCGATGTCTTGCCGTTCTAACAAAAATATGTTGCATCGGAATTGTGAATAACCTAAAAGACAACCGTAAGTTCATTCGAACACATTAAATTAAGTCAAGGGTGGTAACTATGTCTTCTTTATCAATGCGAATGTTTTTTTATCGCATTGCGTACATACAATTCTAAATCTCGTTGTAGAATGTAATTACATTGAAATAAACTTGCCATGTTATAGGCTGCGCTAAGCGCGTTCAAACTTTAGCGTAGACTATTCAAAGTATAGAACTTATAGCGTGTCTTAATAGTCGCATGAAACCTCTAGTCAACCATGGTGTTTTAAAATCTATTTTGCATATTTTCAATCTGTCGCCTGCTACGGCATTTTAACATGGGGCAACTCTAGAGAGACCCTTTTGTGTGTTTTTAAATTAAAAAAGAAAACTTTAAGACACATGATGGGAGTTGGCCCAAGGACAAGTTGCCGAAATTTGTTTAAAGAGCAACAATTTTTAACAATTTATTCCACTTTTATCTTAGAATGCGTTGTATTTATTTTTAAAAATAAAAAAGGGTACCAAACTAACGTTGAAAAAAATAACCATACACACTTGACAAGATCTCGCAACAAACTAGCCATACCCGAACACAAATCTGCGTTATTTGAGAAAGGTGTCCATCACATAGGTTTAAGGTTTTATAATTGTCTACCAGAATGTGTGTGTAATATACCTAGCTGTAAGAGGTTTCGTTTTAGGGTAAAAGCTATTTTACTAAACAATTTGTTTTTATGATTGGAATGAATTTTTTAACTTAGACATTAACCCAGCTGTTGCTTAATTGTGTAAATATGATTTATCTTTGCTCAGTATTATATTAGATTAACCACTGACATTGTAAACACTGACTATGACTGACCATGTAAAATATCACGTTTGTACAATTCATGTCAAACGTATGTGATACATTTACACCAAATAAATGAATATGAATATAATATAAATATGAATATGAATATGAATACGCAAACCAAGGGCGATAGATACACACAAGAAGCAACTTCAGAACTAAACAGAATAGATGTTGATAGAGATTTATAAATGTCACCGAGTGTACAACCCATAGAGACCTGCCAGCAAATAGTATTTCATAACGTGCACACGGTATAATGTTCCTCGCATACCTTACATAACATACATGCAAAAGTCAAAACCTTGGTCATATAGACTTTCATCTAAAAATAAACCCTCAAAACTCGCTAGACAGACAAAAGACAAACTGTCATACTTCTAAACTTTTTCTATAGGAAAATGGAAAGTTTTTAGTTACACACATATTAAAATGAGTTAAAGTCAAAATATGTCAAGTTTCTCGAACTGTCTAAAAACTTTTACATATACCCTAGTGTGTATTCATTCTCTTCAGACTCAAGGATAAGTTATCTTCAACTGAGGGTAGCGAAACACTCGAAACTTCATATTAATATACCATTTGTTTGACTGAGAGACCAAGATAGATGTACCGTGAGTACTCTTCAACTATAAAAAAGACTCTCATAAGTCCACGATATAAAAAAATGATTTCTTTTCCACCTTCTTACCCACGAACTAACGTAAATATAAAAATAAATATTAGTATTACTAAAACTTGTTATAAAGTAAGTCATATGTCAAACGCTTCTAGAAAAAATAAACGTAGCACCGTTGACTTACTATAATTAATTACATTATTAAAACATAAACTAATGTACATAATACATATAAACACATCATAAGAGCAACTGTCAATAAATTATATTACGGTGTATTTAATTATTATTTCTCCAGTTCTTGTATAGTTTTCGTGTTATATGCTCTCACACACAGCATTGAATTATGTTTATAGATGACAAACATTTGATATAGCCAGTAACCGATCGCAGTACCATCTATATTGAATCATGAATAAATAAAAGAACATTCTTTTGTAAATGAATCTAATGAAATCTTCAACGTGATATTTGGAGTCAGGAGAGTCAACTACTAAATTTCAAAGCGACGAAAACGGAGTAATCTTCCCCTCGTAAACAAAGATTATTCCTTAATGTAAGAGTCACAGAAAATCAACATAACTCACCCCGACTGTCACTTTCCACGTGGAAAGCGCCATAAAAGTGTGCTGAGTGGCGGTGTCGTGTTACTGCATGTATCAGATCGGCAACACTCGGGTTACGAGCCGAGTGCGCACGAGCGATTGTGCCCACATAAATATTCCCTTTACCGTTGGTTATGTGTTTTAAATTAATTGGTTTTAAAGTCCAATGCAAATATAAAATAAAATAGTGGGTCTATTCCAAATCAAACGGAAATACCTTTCAGGTTTAAATGTGGGTGTGTTAAATAAATACGATATCACAAACCATATCACTAATGAGTGAATAACCTGTAAAAAACGTATAAACAACAACACTGACACAAATATAGGTTTGAATGAGAACGAGAAAGAACATGGATGTGATAACTGATAAGATAGGTGAGATAAAAGTTATGTAAATGATAGAAATTTGGATGTTAAGCTTTCAAATCGTGGACGTGGAAATCAGAACGTCATGATAAAGATGATGGAATACGTAGAAAGTTAGTGTACAGTTGACTAAGGCTGAAACAAGAATCCGTTATTTGTGGTTGGTTGTAGCTTTAAACAATATAACATTAACAAACATTTTTAATAAAAATAATTTAAAACGTATATGCAACAAATATAACACATTTGGCACTTTTTTTAAAACTATTTCATAGTTTTGTAACAATGTGTGCAGCCCCCTTCTTTAACATTTTATAATACAATATACAAATCTGTGAATAAATCATTTGAGAAATAAACCCAACGTCCCAACGTGGCTACTCAATTTCAACCGCACAAGCTATATCGCCTCTTGATTGCGTATTTCCTTGCGTCCATGTTCCCCTCTACCTTCGTGGACTGAGTAGTGTACAGACTGTAGACACGCTACGGCAGTGGATAACTGCAATACGACCCTGTAAAATATGAATACGACGCTCGAAATGATTTATCGTCGCAGAAGGAACCGTTTTGCTAGCTAGCTATCGTATCGTATCGTGTTACTTATACATATTTTGTAGTAACGTAAAAAGTTTTACGTATCACGTAGACTCTGAGTTTGCATTAATTTTACTGATGTTCCAGGAGGATTCGTTGCAGTTGTGTGTTATACATTTCAAATGGTGGGGGTGAGAACAAAGGGAGATTTTATGCACAAGGAAATTATGAAATAGAATGTATACGGCAGTAGTAAATAGAAATGAAATATACAGGTTGAAAAAGAAGTTAAGTTTCAAACTAGTTGTGAAAAGGTTTGAGATGCTTATTCTAATCATACGGTGAGTATTTTGTAATAACTAATTGATTTTGTAATTGATAATGTTATTATATTTTAAATTAATTCACAATACCAAGAAGATGATTTAATTATAAACCTTTCGTTATTTCCTTTAATCCAAGCAAAGTCAAAAATAGAACTGCTTCCTGTAAATCGTAAAAATATAACAAATAATGAAATCAAAATTATGGAAATTCTGAGTGATATGTTATGTCTGTGTAGGTAACCGCAATTCTTAATACACTTCTAATAATCAAACATTATGCTGTTTTAATTATAATAATACGTAATGTCAAAATATATTATTTCTAAACAAGGAAGAAGTGGAATTAATTTTCCTGTTGTGTACCGTAAGAAGTATGAAACGTGTTTGTACCGTACCAGAGATTTATTTAAAATAAACGTACAAAAAACAATAGAGAAAATAGAAACCTATTTCGTGAACAATGTTCATTTACTCATAAGTATCATATTTTGTCGATTGCTTATCCTTACCTTATATCATTGTAAGAAAAGACTGAATTTCAACTCATCGCCAAACAACATATTGACATTAATTGGCGGGAACTTGCTTTTAACGCATACCAACACATATTTCACACACAAAAAAAACTAAAACAAACTGTGTTGTCGCTGCGTGTATTGGTATTGGTTCAGCGCAATAACAGTATTGATATTCGTTCCATCACGTCGCATCGGACGAGGGAGTGAAACCCGTGACAAATGAGTCTTGGTTACATCTTAATCTGGGCGAACCGCAGCCCCCCCCCCCTACACACGTCATCAGATGGGAAAAGTGAGAAATAAAAAGTAAGAGGGTGTTTTAATGGCCACCACAGATCGGCCATTGTTATCCGCCCGCCTGTCTGTCTGTCTATCCGCCATGATGCGTGCGATGCGGTTCAATCCGCTGTACGGGCGGTTTTAAATTGCTTTCGGCGGGTGACCGGTCGTGATTGCGTCCAGCGGTCCGGGTCCTGGATGCAGTAGCGACACCTAATAATGAACCGTGTGGTGATTACTAACAAGACGATGCCAAGCGCTGCAATAGAAGCCAAGCGCGCTCAAGACAAATAACGTTAACAACATTTCGTGTACATCTATTGTTTAGTATATTAAATTGTATAGTTGTCATACATTTCACATTTTAATAGTTACTGCAAAAGTAATAAAAGCAAGAACAAAAATAGGTGGTAATTCTCGAAACGTTTCGAGAGGAAAAATAGTAGTGTATTTTAGAGAAATAATATAAATACAAAATAAGTTGTGTACATTCATAAAAATATTTTGCCTTTAAGCATTACACATTTTAGTATTTATTCAAAAGTTAATAATGAACTGAAAGCAGAAATAAACCCCCGTAATAATTTTCAAAACGATCTCGAGAGCGAAAATAGCAGCTTATTTTAGATAGATAACATAAACACCCGATGCCGTATTTTATTCTCTCATGTTTTTGTCTTTACATCCCATATTTGAGCAACTAAACTGAACGTTCCTATGAATGCGATAGATTGAGAAGTTGAAACAAAGCCCCGTCTAGACAGAGATGATAATTCGGTCAGGCAACATCGTTTCATTGACTGACGCTAATCGACCCAATCGAGATAACGAGTGATTCGAGGTTATCGAAACTTTGCAAGGATAATTAGGTCCGCATTCATTCGAGGCCACCCATTACATCACATCACAGAATGTTGTTAATGGGGTTTGTTTTATAGAAAATAACATGTATACAAAACTGGAGAGCAACCTTGGATGTCTCGACTGTGAATCCGGGCATTAATGAGCCTTGATGGATTCAATTCAATAGTCTGGAAATATTACTAAGTTAAATAATAATAGTGTGCCCAAACGTTCCCGAGTTACTACCAACCTATTACCAATGTTAAATGTACTAAATGTACATAAAACACAGGTGTAAAAAGTTGAAAAGTGAAAAAGTTGACAAGTCTCTCTTCGGAACTTTGATAGATACGAGTTAACGTAATTAGTAAAAGTGTTTCCGTAAGAACATACCGATAGCTTAGGATGACTGTGTATGCGAACTCTAATGTAATAGTCAATATGATTAGGCCGGCACATTACAAAATTTAAAATTAGATGTTTAAAAACTAAACAACTCTCAACTTTCATTTAATTAAGCTTCTCTAAATTATGAGTCAAACAACCAATACGAGATAAACCAAATTATGCACTAATAAATAAAACAAAAATAAAAATGTATACAATTTTTACAAGTTCATCAGTCAAAAACCGGGGTAACATAATATAGTAACAATACAAGGTGAGATTGATTATACTTTACTTTACAACTTCAACGAGTGTGTTCAATTTGCAAAGCGCTTCAAAACCATAACAAAATTTTCAGTGCAAAATTGCATTTGTAATATTATAAAACATTACAACCAAATTTTAAATAAGTGTACATATAACTCTTCACATTTTGTGTATGATAATAAATGTTCATTATTTTAATGTATACCACACGGAGATTGTAGCAAATCGAGTAATGTGAGGATGTAAATATTTTTCCCCGCAAGAGAAGAAAGGCAATGTAGTAATATTCAGATCAAAGGGTGGAATGTGTGGACGAGCATGTGTGAGGGAACCCTGTGCACTTAATCCAGCCCTTTAATCCCAGACTCAGTGAGAGTGTTTTGGGTTTTGTATGAACTCAGCCCCACGGAGAACCTAACTATGCTCGTTGATGTTAGAGGGAGATCATACGTGGAACATGCTGGAGAAAATACCTGGAGACACGGACTGACTTCAATAACGAAACTCGCATGGAACTGTCACTTTAAAAAATATAATTTAAAAATCCAACTACGAATGCATATCGTACAATGAATCGTACAAAAAACAAACAAAGACATTTGTATTTATAGCCTACCCACGCAGTCAGAGGAATTGATTTTCAGTGAGGGATATTAATACTCTCTTAACTCTTACACTTCTACCAGACTGTTACATCTCACCCTTGAAAGTGTAATCGTTGTTAGCAAGTTGTTATATTTTTATTCAATCAGAAGTAAATTAAGATACTTAAAATGCGTTGAGTATAAACATTTGTCATATTTTTTGTCATATAAACATTTACCTCAGACACTTTAAAATGTATTTTGTGTACAAATTTTGAAATTCAATAAACTATACGCTATATTGTAAAATATACTGTTAATAAAAATACTTTACGATTTTTTAAACTAATTTGCCACACATTTTTTCCATTTCGTTAGATGAGATAATATTTATATCGTAATAAAATATATTCTTATTGAGTGGAGAGTGTGTGATTTATGTTTTTTTACCTAATCACGTGTATAGTCATCCCAGAACAACCTTACCGATGTGTCCATCATAGACAAGAGATCGTGACGAATCAGCTACTCGCTGGTTGGTACGACAAGAGCATCTGTTAGGTTGTTTCAAGACAAGTATAGCTTACAAACAGTCTAAATAGAAATGTGGGCGCGAAGGAACGTGAAGCAAATCCCTCAAAAGCGGGACCGCCAGGTTTAACCGCGCTTACAAGTTCGTGTGTGTAGTACTTTAACTATACTCCAACCCGTCTGAGAAACTAACCACTCCACTCCGCAAACCAATTCCTTCCTTTCATCTCCAATCCGTTATGGCTGAACCACTGTTTTGTACGCGCGTTCTTTTCATTAGACGCGCGAAATATCCTGCAGGACTCGCGCGGTTAAGGAGATTGATCAGGACTCGTTTATAAACCTCCCCCGCCTTTCACACAGATTTAGATTGCTTATCTTTTTATCTCCACCGCGAATCGCCTCTTTTCTTTAAGAGTGTGAATATGTGCGTATGATTTCCTTACTCTCAATCTCGCCCGTCTTCTTTTCATCCATCAATTGCATTTCTTGGGCACAAAATCCTGAGCCAATTCCACATTCGCCTTGAAATCGTGCTCGCTCGTTGGTTACGGGAGGGGGGGAAGGCAGGGGGGGCTCCTATTGATGGAAGCTCTGGTGAATAGGAATGCAAGGAAGAGGCACCCCAAGGAATGGCGTCAATAGGTCATCTTATCCCGTCAATCATTCGAGTATACAGTCTGACGCAAGATCTCGTTCCCAAACCTGTTTGAGTGTAGTGTAGTGTAGTGTAGTGTAGTGTAGTGTAGTGTAGTGTAGTGTAGTGTAGTGTAGTGTAGTGTAGTGTAGTGTAGTGTAGTGTAGTGTAGTGTAGTGTAGTGTAGTGTAGTGTAGTGTAGTGTAGTGAAGTGTAGTGTAGTGTAGTGTAGTGTAGTGTAGTGTAGTGTAGTGTAGTGTAGTGTAGTGTAGTGTAGTGTAGTGTAGTGTAGTGTAGTGTAGTGTAGTGTAGTGTAGTGTAGTGCAACGCACGATATCCTAGTGTCGGTCACACCAAAGATTTATAAATGTTGCAGCTATTAAGCCTGTATTTGATTGATCCTGTTCCAGCTTATCTCCTGTTATCACATCTGTTCAATCAGTTTAACGTGCGTGAAACACCTGTATTTTGTATCGTGGTGTTATCTTCTTGTTAAGATCTCAGCCAACCAGTTAGCTTCGATGAAACTTCACACGAAGATGTACAGATAAGGGACCCAACGTGTATTGACAACAAAACAGCGCGTTATTTGAATACTGAACTACCAGTGCGTGATAAAATATTATCTGATTATTATTTGGTTTTTACAAAGTTTATTTTTGTCCTTTAATTCCAACTTTCGTTCTAATTATGTTATTTTGCATTAGGGTGTACCAGCGTGCGGGGAATATTTCGCTGAGTCCGCCCACCCCCTTGACCGCTGAGCTCAGTCATCTCATCGGTGTTAAATACCAGAACGGAGCGGGGAGCGTTGTGGGAATGGTGGCAGCTGGATTGCAAAATGGCGGGCTCGATAATTATTGGCACGCGCCCGCTATCGACTCCCAGGCTTGATTCTAATTCTTATGAACTAGCTCAATTATTTATACTGGGCCCAGTCAGTCAGCAAAGCCGAGAGCTGCTGGTTCATTCATGAGTGATGACGGTAGCATAGATGGTGGCGCTGCCAGGTGGCGGTGGCAGAAACAAGAGGTTATGGAGGCAGTTACGAGTTGGACCAGAAAGAGCTCTAGACACAACTTGTTGTTTATAAGCGAAAATATGGTTACAAAATATGTAATAATCCACGAGAAAGTGTAAAACGACACTTATCATAACTTCGTATTAAGAATAAATAAAAGGACCCGTCTCGGACCGGGGAAAAATAGGCCCAGAGTGATTCTGATAGTCGTAAGAGGCTACGAAAGGAACCGTGTCCTTTTCCCTACAATGTCCCACTGAAGATTTCTCCTCCCACTTGGCCCTGCCCTCCCTTGCTGGACTCCCCTTATGACGACCCCCGCGATGTGTAATGAATCTTATTTGTAATGTAGGAAAATATGTGGGAAGTAAAACCCAAATATCATCTGAAGGTTTTTCATTATGTTCAACAATTTTAATAAATGTACACGCTTAGATAAGTTTCTGTATCCTTCATTTACGACTACGGACAATTTTAGATACGTTTAAGTCAGTGTTCTTTAAAGCATAAAGCCTTTTACTTTATGACCAAAAGCATCCTGTCATATGTTCACTGGGTCCATTTCTCTGTCTAGGATCCAGTGATAGGAATTTCAAGGTTTTTCTTGATGATGTTGGGCGTTGGACAGTAAAGTCCCTCATATGTATTTTTCACCTGCAGAGTGTAGGAGTTACCCTTACAAGGAAAACATACCGGATATGTAAGCAAATTCGGCCACCCTTCCTGTCCCTTTCACCCAAACCGTGGTGCCTCGCTAAATCTTGAAAATAGGTCTATACATTTGACTCCCCTAAGTGAGCATGCAGAGTTGGTTAAAATTTTAGTCCGGCTTCTCCAAAAAAAGAAACGAAATGCCAATTTAGGAGAGTGGCTGAAGGGAGGGTAGAATGGATGGCCAGTCGATGCATCAAAGGTTAAAAGGATAATTTATATAAAAGTTTCATAATATAATACCTGGTTTGCTTCTTAGGCTCAGTGGCTTCGCGGTACTGTCTTTGACATTATGCGAGTAATCAGTGATATGAACAGATAAGAGACATTTTAACAATTCATCGGCATGCAAGGTGACTGTCCTGTCCAATTAGGTGTAAGATACTGTCCGACGCACGCGTTGCGTATGTATTGCACGCAGATGTAGGCACGCAATACGCATACACGCACGCACGGGTCAACAAGTACGGTTATAGGTGCGACTTAAATGATAAGAAACCAGCTAATAAGTTTGTAACCCAGACATTCTGACAAACAATACCTAATGAACAGGCAAAACGGTTTATGGTCGTATTTTATTTCACCTAACACAAATCTAATACAAGTATACAATTATGAATGTACCATGTACATGTTAAGAGTATTTTTAACGGGCCTCCATATTTTTTCATTAGAATATAAAAAACAAAGTTACATTCAACAAATACAAACGTACGAAACTTAGCCTGCGCGAACAAAATTCGTATGTGGTTTGTGGTCATTTTAAATGACAAAATATCATCCGCTTTCATACGAATATATTTTTTATTAAATTGCCCACCTTATATTTACTGGTCGCATTGTATAGTAAGATAAATTGTATGTACGCACTCCACTAAATTGTATAGCAGTTATTTATATAAGTATGAACAAGTTGAATCCAACAATGAGCTGCTTCACTCAATATGTAAAATCACATTTAAAGTTGAGAAAAGTGTGTATATAGAAGTTCTGCAAAGAACACATGGTTTGGAAAATTCCCTTCCTACATTTCGCTCCCAGTTCGTCGGAACCAATTCCATAGTAAAACCCCACCTTGGGCATTCAACGTATAATAAAATGCAAGCTTTTCATAGTAGATTAAGATGCTTTGCTCAGCACTCGCCTACAAATCCGAGTTTTCCGCCTCTCGATTCTATCTCGAAACCTCAATCTACATCAGAAAGTACAGACTCGTGGAAAATAACTTCAACACTCGATTACAAGACCGACGGTGATGCGTTCAAATCTCGTTTTTATTCACACTGGTACTGGTGCCTCACATATCATCATCATCATCATCATCATCATCATGGCACGATATCACTCCCATTATTCCGATGTACACTTCTATTGAGGTAATGTATTTGATTATTTGATTATTCCTGCGTGTTGTACCAAGATACAATTTTCTACTAAGGTTAGTTGGAATTCAGAATTAATGTATTATGCTTTAAATATATGCAAACTACAACAGTCTATAATGATACGGGCGTGATCGGTCTTTCTTATCATCAGTAAACTGATATCAACATGGTGTAGACATCTATGAGAAATCACTCGACAAGACATTTTTTCTCCGAATATACAGCGTTTGCTGTGCATGTGTACTTCAGTGTCCTTCCATTCTGTAAGGTCATGTCTTCAATTTGAAAACTCAAGTGCATAGTGGTTCGGTTAAGTGATATGCTTTGTGTTGCTGCAAGAAAAAGCTGTGAAAAATCATGCATATATAAATAATCGAAGTTGTAGAAGTTCATACCAAGACTTGCAACGAGACTTTGGGAAAAAGCATGGTTTCTCAGATTGCATTTAGAAGTCATATATGGTCTGTCTTACAACTAAACTGCCTGGAAGTATTGTCAGTTATGGTTGCTCACCAAATCAGCAAAGTTGACTTCTATCATTCATGTTCGCTCAGAGAAAAACTCCCCGATTAACTGGTAAGTTCGGGAATAAAAGTTTGGTGAAATTGGTCCTTAAATGAAAGTTTCAATTTATTGTGACTTTTATGTGACGAAATCAGTTGTATGTATACAATGTATGAATGCATAATAAATTACATTAAATGGAACCAGCGTTGCGGGCAGTTCGATCCACGCACGGCGCAGAGGTTCTATTTGGGCCACGGAGTGCCGGAACACGGTTAGATCTACAGAAGCTTCGTGCTCCCCCCCCCCCCCTCCCCCCGCCAACCTCCCATAGCTGACGAGACCCGGGGGAAATATTCTACATACACTCTCAATTAACTCTTAAATTTGCCGCTGCTAGACTCATACTTTCTACATGGTAGGAAGCTAAGTCTCAGTATGAAACGGTCTTCGTGCGTTTTATGTTTACAGACGCGTTAATACAACCAACGCTTCGCGGCTGTATAGGGTATTTGATATAACTACCTTATACCGATATAAAAGCTAAATCAATTACTAGTGTTAAAGAGTATAAGGCAATGGGTAATTAATATTTTGTATCAAAATAAACAGACACACTCTGTCCAAAAACGTTTTACTATTCACAGTGTTAAGGTATGAATGCTTTTACGTATTGTACATGTGATTTACTATTACGAATAAGTTTCATAATGTTTGCTCTGTACCAGCTTTTAATTGTAAGAAATGTAAATTTAAGAAACAAGCTAATTAAGCGAGCGAAGCGAGCGTTTCCACGAGACTCTTATGGCACTTTGTTCTGTTTTTTTTTTTTTTTTTTTTTTTTTTACCGTACTAGACTCTAACGGCACTTCATTCTGTTTGTTTGTTTTTTTTTTTTTTTTATGTCCGTCGATAGCGGTCGAACGGAAAGTCCGATCAACTTGAAATTTGAACCATCCACAAGCCTCGATGTGGATTAAAGGTGTATAGTTTTGAGGCAAAATCGTTTGAAAAGTTACAAAGTTACACCATAGTTACTGCAAAATATTTTTCTGAAACAAAATGACGGCAAAATGTGAGATAGCCATATTTTTTTAAAGCTTTTTCCGGTTACGAATATGTTCATTTAATGGCTATCTGATCAATATTGGCAAAGTTATACAAAAGTTACTCGAAAATATTTTTCTAAAAAACAGTAACAGCAAAATGTGAGGTGGCTATCTTGTAGTACATTTTTATCCGGTCACGAATATACTAATTTAGACGCGATCGGATACGTATTAGAGGCAGAAATTACATATCTATTGCTGTCAATAACTGTTAGTAACGGTGGCGGACCGCGGCGAAAACATGACAAAGAAAATTCTTAGCAACGCACATGGCACTGCATTCAACAATATCGGGAATTATAATAGCTATGGGAATTAGAAAAAATTTTGCAATGTGCATTCTTGAATTGTTGTTAATTGTTGTTTTTATTAGCTTTGAGATTTTTCGCAAGAACGTCCGTAGATATGGACGCGCTCGCTTATCAACGCGTCAAACAGAGCGTTTTCCTAGTATGGATATCGCAATTTACAAATATTATTGTCATTATTGAATATATCACCTAGATAGATTACAATGGTTTACAAACGTTGGTCTCTCTTTGAAGCTGCTTTAAACCATCCTGGTGTTACTACATTTTTTACTCACGACAAATTATGTAGTTTAAAAAGTTTAAAATAAGTGCCAATGTTTAATATTCACTTTTGATTAAGAAAGAAGTTACTTAAATGAGTAAAATTTAAATGAGTTATAAACAAACTAGGTAATATTTTTTCTTCTTTTACGGTCATCAGCACGCAAGCACTGGCCATAGGGGGTCTATTCCACCATAACCAGCTGTGGCAATTCTTCTTTTGTCGTGTTATGTCTTTATTTAGCCACTGAATTGTGTCATTGGTCAGTTGTGAGGACCATTATGAAAACACGACGAGTATTTTTCTTCAGTATCTTCAACTATTACATCATTATTACATTGTGTGAATGTGTGTGGAAGTGTGTGCAGTGATACACATTATAGTAATTGTCATTACAGATTGTAAATAATGTAGTGACTTCAATGGGCAAAAACACGAAGAAAGTAAAAATGATGCACTCAAACGTATGTAGGAAAATACATCTCTTCAACAATAACATGAAAGTATATTTTGACTGTTACCCAATGTTTTATTCATACATTTATTTATATAACATTCTATTTGTATGCATTCACAAGATTGTACACTAAAATAAAAAGAATAACCATAATTAAGAGTCGAGACGGCCCATTCATAAACATAGCTTCAAAACCTGGAAATTGAAACACGCGAAGGTGATCTCTTCAAAAACACACATTTTAAATGTTGTATGTCATCAAAATGCAGATTGGTTTATAACACTTCTCCTTTCTTACCACTTTCGGTGTCTTTTCATCGTTCAATCACAACAGACATCCTAGATTACCGGTTGCAAATATTCCAATCTTCGTTGCCTCTACTATTGTAACCTTCCACTTTTATTTCAATTATATTCCTCATTATACCGTCATCTCATAATTTTTACAACTAAACGATCCTTTCATTCCATTTAACTGTTCCATAACATTGTTCCTCGTTTATCTTTAAGTACTTCCTCATTAAACTATTTGGCAACGTTACACAAACCAACAGAACAAAACTAATTTGTTTTCCTTGCTCCACCGACGTAGAAAACAACGCATTGTTGCAACATTCTTAACAAGATGTGTATACAGTAAATATGGCAACTAATTTCAACTTTGTAAGATCTATGTTCTTAAAGACGCAGCCTCACTTTATCCCAAAACTCGAACACTAATTAAGATTGCGTATCATAACAGCAATCAAGAAGTTCGAAGTAGGCTTAAAGTTACTAATGGACTTGGTAATTGTTTAATTTCTTATTTGAGGGGGTTCTTGTAAGGATAATTGAATCATCTTTTGATGATAAGCTGAAAGGTTTAATTTAAGCCGTTGAGTGTTCTTTCTTTAATATATTATAAGGAGGGAATAATTTGTCCGGGGAATGACCTAAATGAAATTTGTACGAGGCGGGTCTCCGTGACAAGTTACGGATATTTATGTCTCACCGCTCTCGACCGAGGTTGATACTTTTAGTTAAACATGACAAGAAGTTGTAATTTACATAAAAGCCAACATTTCTTGCACTTGTGGAAAGATCATCTTACATTTCACACTTTAGCTGGATGAAGGCAAAAACGGTGGAGACACATTAAATTCGAATTATCTGTCACAACCGACACTACAAATTAAATGCCAGGAAATGCGAAAGTGTTGTTTAAAATAATCCACAATGAATGATGTAAATAGTGGTCATTTGATAATGTACGTACTTCGCACTTTGAACATCAAATGGACAATCATTTCCGGATTGGGTACATGTTACTTTTTTGTAATACGCGAATATGTTTGAATGCGCAATAATGTAATACCTGAATTATTGGAGCACAAAAACATGTAACTGTATAATTGCTCGTGTATTTAAATACAACAAGCTTCATTTATAGTCATTACCTAATGGCCACATCCAACTAACATGCGGGTTTAAATTTGTTTCTAGAAATGACTAACATGAAAATGATCATACTTGTTATTTTTTGGGCATATGTGGCCAATATCACTATTTTTTATTTTATTTTTAATTAAATTTGTCTTCTTTATACTTTTGATAAAAAATAAACACATATATAAATAAATGTATTTATTATCGTCAATTACAATTAGTGAAGTATCTTATAGATTCGTAGACAGGCATAATATGTGTTATTTTTTTGTATTCGATTAATATCCTGCGCCAATTGATGTTAACAAATGGTCCAACTTTCAAAATTTATTTTCGTATTTTTTATATATTATTCACTTTTGTATTTTTTGTATTACATTAAAGACAAATAACTATCATATTCATAAAAGTTATATGTAGTATATCATCCAGAACTGGGGCTTATTTAGACTGCAACATCTCCCGTAAACTAGACACCCTGCCTGCAACAGTTTAAAACAATCTCCCTGCCGGTAGCCCCATACAGCGCCCAACCACCCAAGGCATGTCGAGAGGTCAAGACGCCAATAGTCCTGCAGTGACGACCCCATAGCGCCGTAGAACGACTCGGTAACAGTCTATTAAAGAAGAGAAGAGACGATTCGGTGAAT
This sequence comes from Isoperla grammatica, assembly GCA_945910005.1. Classification (NCBI taxonomy): domain Eukaryota; kingdom Metazoa; phylum Arthropoda; class Insecta; order Plecoptera; family Perlodidae; genus Isoperla; species Isoperla grammatica. The sequence goes on from OX246737.1 coordinate 23,059,098, forward strand.
TTATTAGATCAGTGTCGGTGCTTCCAGACCGTAGGAGCTGCTCATAACATAACAATATAGTGGGACTCTCAGCATCTGGTGCCGCTGTGAAGACGCGCGCCACAGCTCACAACAGCAATACACGCACACGCACACGCACGGGAAACTTTCTGGGCAGTTGGCTTCGGGAAATGATAATTTTCAACTCGTTATGTTGCCACGTTGCCACGTTGCACTCGTTCGCCATGCAATAGAAAACCAGAATTGATTCCATTTTGACAATCACAAAACTACACAAGTAATACATTTCTGAAAATTATGCTAAGATCAACTCATTTTTTAATATTTTACGCACACCTATTTAAAAGATGCCAAACATACAAAAATGTTTTGTATCATTTATTGTAAAGAACACAAAACAGAAATTAACTACCCACATTTTGTGAACAGTACTAACACAACATACAATATCATGTTGCTATAACATCAAAGAATATAAAACATCACGAAACAAATAATTATGTATAGTATAAGTAACTACCAGAAAAAAGTAAAAAAGTGGAATAATAAAAAACTTGTCTTATTGTTTTATACTGTAATGCATTGTAATTAAAATTGTAGATGATAAAAAAATGTAACAATATTGATGAACCAACGGAATCGTTCTAGGATGGACGTGTGACATTTCGAAAATGTCACTAGATTCATTCAGTCATGAGAAAATGTTGTCGTTCGACACCAACATTTCCCGCTGAGTTGGCAACACTGTTTAAAGCACAGTAGGCCTAACTATAACCATGTTCGTAACATTATCGCGTGGCCAATATTTATTTTCGGTCATGTTGATTTATGTGTAAGTTAAGAGATTTATGCTGTATAATATCATAAATTACGCAGTATGGGTTTAGAATAACAACGCTTAAAAGCGAGGGCGAGGGAAAAATGCTAAAAATTGATTTCGCTACCGCGTGTGTGTGTGCGTGTGCGTGTGCGTGTGCGTGTGCGTGTGCGTGTGCGTGTGCGTGTGCGTGTGCGTGTGCGTGTGCGTGTGCGTGTGCGTGTGCGTGTGCGTGTGCGTGTGCGTGTGCGTGTGCGTGTGCGTGTGCGTGTGCGTGTGCGTGTGCGTGTGCGTGTGCGTGTGCGTGTGCGTGTGCGTGTGCGTGTGCGTGTGCGTGTGCGTGTGCGTGTGCGTGTGCGTGTGCGTGTGCGTGTGCGTGTGCGTGTGCGTGTGCGTGTGCGTGTGCGTGTGCGTGTGCGTGTGCGTGTGCGTGTGCGTGTGCGTGTGCGTGTGCGTGTGCGTGTGCGTGTGCGTGTGCGTGTGCGTGTGCGTGTGCGTGTGCGTGTGCGTGTGCGTGTGCGTGTGCGTGTGCGTGTGCGTGTGCGTGTGCGTGTGCGTGTGCGTGTGCGTGTGCGTGTGCGTGTGCGTGTGCGTGTGCGTGTGCGTGTGCGTGTGCGTGTGCGTGTGAGAGCTCAAGGCCGCCACGCGTAAAGGTAAAGGTAAATAGGCGTATACGATAGTTTAGTTTTAAGGTGCATTACATTTTCATACACCTTTCAGTTCTTAGGTTGGTACTATGGGTAAACATGTGATACGTATTCATGTGATTCAGACGGTAATCATTCTAGTTGGTAGAATGACCGTCTTTATAGTTCTCCGAAGAACCTGTTGAAAACTAATTTTGTTTTACCCGTTCAAGTTGAGATATATTATTGTGATAGAAGGACATGCATCTAACTAATGCGGTGTTTCTATTATTTCAAAATTATATTTTATTTTATAAACAATAGCAACAATTAGTGGATCGAATAATTGCTGTAGCCACATTGGAACAGAAATAGGTGGCATGGGTCGTGTATGTAATACTATTATCAATGGCCACTGGGATTTTAAATACTCAATTCCCACAACTATGAGCCAAACAGAATACCTTTTCAATTTCTGTGTCGATTTCATTTCAATTCCTCTCCCATGCACAGTCTCTGCCAATTCTATTCACCAGTGTTGCCTAGGCCAGAACACGTTATCCATTAAACCACACATTTAGATACAGATAATGCAAGTGATAGCCGCATTATTCCGTTTAAATTCCAGTTGATACTGATTGATTGACAAGATTGAAAGAGACGCATTCTCATTGAACGAAAGTAGTTGGCCCGTGTGAATCAGCCTTCAAATAACAGAGATGAAGAAATCTTCAGTAATGATCTCCTCAGAATCAATTCGACAGTCGTAGGACACGGTTCTCAACCGCGCACTGTGATCACCAATCTTTCTCCCCTTTCAGGGTGAATAAACTCCCCCCCCCCCCCCCCCCCACAACTTTGTTTTCACCATAAAACTTAAAAGTGTTTACGGTCTAGCGCGTCCATCACAGGGTGGGCGCTATACCTGGGCACCGCCCGTCCCCAGGGATAACTCTCTCCTCACGGCGTGGGGGGGGGGGGGGGGGGGGTGCCTTGGGGTGCTTTCACAAACCCACAGTTCACTTTGGGACGTAACGGAATCGCTTACTGCGAGAGCCGAGCGGTCCTAGCGGGACTCCCGGGAGCATTTCCTCGCGCCTACCAAATCGCTTCTTTCAATTGCAGCATCAGCGGAAAACAAAACATGAAAACAGGAGTTTCATTAGGAACTTTTTCATTATTCTACAAAATACGTTTATTTTGGAGTTGGTGCCGAACGCAAGGTTGGGGGGGGGGGGGGGGGAGGCGAGTGTTACCCACATTGTCTGTATTCGGCAACCAAGAACGTTTAGAAATAAAGACTATGTGAAATTTATTTTGCGAATAAACAAAAATCTACGAACACTATTATGAGTGAGTTTGCCATAGAACATCAAGTCTGTATTTTTAAATTTCCGTATAAGAATCCCCTGTTCATGTTAGCTCTCGACATAAAGTGTCGGGTGACTGAGAGTATGTTACAGTATGTGTACGTATTTGAAGAAAAAGAAAAGGGTAATTGTGGCATTCAACCCATGAATTTGCCTAAAGACAAGAATGCTTGGGGAAAATTTTTAGTTTAAATTGTTGGCAGTGGATAGCAATTGAACCACTGACGTTCTGAATTGACATTGTTCCTCACATGTTACTGCTTGGAGAAACCACTTTCATAGATTACTTATACATTAGAGTAAGCTTAATACTAGCGTCAGGGTATTGTTAACATTATTTTGGAGGCGATGGGGATGGTAATCCCAAATATATATTAAAATATTATATAGTGATGTTTGTTCCATTTCTCTACTTTCAAAACCGGACGTCTTTTTACTTTCCCTAGTCAAATACGTGTTAACAGTACCTTTATGTTTGTTGGAGGAAAAAAGAAAACATGACTGACTTTTCCAAAATAGGTGTACATAGCAAGTGCATTACTTGAGTACATTAAACATAAATCACGGTCTAAAGTGTGACATGAATAGTGTTGACAATATCCACGCCTTTTCCATTTGCCACCAGCGTTCCACAAAACTCAATTCAACTCTTGAACGTTGATTTGCACTAATTTCCGGTGAGCTTGGCTTAGCAATGAATAATTGGTTTAGCACACAATACCATTCCACGTGCTTTGTTGCTACGAAGCCGTATTGTTCTAGACTTAAAAAGAATAAACACGGAAATGCAATTTTAAAATTAACATCCATGTCAGTACAGCTGGTTATTTAGTTCACTGATGCTCTATTCAAATATGGTGATTCTAGCCTCTAGTTGCGTTCAATACGATGAGGTATATTATTACCAGTAATTTTTGGCTCTTTATAAGAGAAACAAGGCTAGTAGATAGCCGTGAACAGTAACTTGATACTAGTGAATGGCCATTTTCAAAATACACAAGAGCGATGCAATATGAATTAAACTTTGTGTGTTTTCGCTATCTGCGTTTCTGTCCTTGAAATATATTTATTTCTATTTCTCTTTCAATTCCTTTTCCCATCACATAGATAGTTGTACAGATATGACCAATTTTTGGTGTTATTATTATTCGGGTACCAAAATACCCATTCATTGGGGAATTGTTTCATTTAGCGTAGCAGAACATTTATAATGATAATATAGGTTAGAATTTAATGGAAAGTGGAGTTAATTTAATCGTAGATACAAAATTGTACAATATAGAATTATTTGCGTTTATTTACTATACTGTAAATTTATTTCTGCTAATGATTCATGATAAACATTGATAATACAATTGTAATCACAGTTGAAATTTGTATAACTAACTATAACTTACTAAGAATGATCAAACTAATTAAATGTAGTTACAATAAAATCAATAGATTTGCTTGCATGAACTCGTTCAGACCGGCACCTCCACCAAAGACGTATTATTTTATCTAGACGTTATGTAGCAATGAGCAGCTGTTATTACTACTAGATACGGCTTCATACGCTCAATAATAGCACAATAATTACATTTCTATGTGAGTTACTAACTATACTGTTAAAAAAAACGTGGAATTTTTATAACATGAAAATAAAGCCGGAGTTGCCTTGTTAATAATGGATATGTTTGCGAAATGCAATAATATTTGTTGCATGCTTTAAATTAGAGAAGTGGCACTTAAGTATATATGTGGTGCTTTAAGGATTTGCTACTTTTCATCTGATACTCAGAAAATTATAGTAATTATAGTTATCAAATATCTAATATGTATTTAATATTTACTATTGTTCCACTTCTAAAATTATTTCAAATTAAAACACGACCCACATACTAAGATAAAATGTTAACAGGAACAGTTGATTGTACTGTTCGTTTACAGGACTGTCTTAAATATTTTCTAATATTATTTTGTACTTACAACGTGGAGTAGATAACATTCTTTGTTGATTGGCTTACCTGAAACAAAAATAACATTCATTGAGAAAATGGTTAAAAATTACAAATAAGTTTATCCTAAGCACACTGTTACCAAAGACTTTTCGATTTGGATACATTATGTAGATACATCAACATTAAATGTTGCAACTTTTAGGACAATATTTTATATTCTATTATCCTCCTTGACATTTACAAAATTATTTCAAATATGTAAATGAAATTAAAGAAACAACTTATTTAAACATACGGAAAACTGCTAAGTTGCTCTATAATCTTTAATGAAATCACTAAAAGTCAAAATTGTTTAACAACAGCTGTAACTTCTTGTAGTTCCACGAGAAATATTATACGATCTAAAATTCTATTATGTAAATTACTGGAATAACGAATGCTATAAAATCTCCATAAAAATACTCGAATCTACACGATTCCGAGTAAAAGTGGTGATAAATTTGTTTTAAGATCCTTTACAACTCAATAACTAGCCTGAATAAGGTAATGATGTATATTGGCTCAAACAGGAACGCATGGATGGTTTTGATCAATGTAGCATCTACATATTTCATAAATAAGACTAAACCTAAGCCAAGGTTTTGTAACCATACGCCCTGAACCAAATATGTTAGGGATTTACGTGTTGTATCAACTAGTTATAAATGAAATCTTGAGCAAATTTGATCTGATTACAATCCATGGTGCAATACGGTGCATATAGTTGCGAATTACAAGCACGTACAAAGCAAATACGTTTTTGACATCACAATATGTTTATTGATTTTTAAACGTATATGAACAAACTATTAGAGACAGACCAATAAAGATGTATTTAAAAATTAAAACAAACAATCCTTAACAGAATGAAACTATTTGACAAGAGTAAAGGTACAAACATTTTTAACTACATCTGTTTTTACGTTCATTATCTCGAGGTTTTCAAATTTAACCTCGTTCCAAAAACTTGTTCTTTCCCGTACGCAACTTTACGATGTTATTGCTCTTCATTGTATATAGTAGGTTGTAATTACCAACCTAACGTGACTAAAGCATCCGTTCACTCATGCTGGGCTCTGTACTACAGCTCCATAAACCTTCATAAACCGAATTAACATCGCCGTATGCATCCTGCAGATCACGTGATTTGTGATCCGTGCAAGGGGAGGGTGGGGAGGGAAGGGGGTTACTCGTTACAGCCGCGACGAGCGAACTACCTGGCGTGGGAGGGGAGGGGGGTGATTTAGAGTGTTGGCCATCCTGCCAGCCATTGATTGTATATAAGCTAGCACATAATGGCCGGTGGATTGTTGTACATCTTAAGTCGCGACGTCTCAACGTTACTTCTGTCAGATTCAACGTAAATTAACAACACAATTGTACCCTTTCCCTCATGGTTAAATCACGGTGTTGTATGGGAGCAAATAAGTGAAGATAATAAGCTACACATAGCAGACTACCCTCGTTTGTCTATAGAATTAAAACGACTATATTAGATAGAAAGTTATAGATTCCAATTAGCCATTTTAATACTAATTTTACAAACGTAATAAAATATACGTCAAAAATGTTCAATTCTCCTTTCTTTCATAAACAATACTTATTATGTGAATTAAAGTCAAACCCCGTTCGTATATGTTCCTAAAAAAATGTGTTGTCTTCGTCAGTATCTCATAACAATTCTATCAACAAATTTGATTGCCGGGTTAAATGTGAAAAAGTCATTAATTGAATGCTTGCGAGAGCTATCGTCCTATCAACATATTCAGATTAGTTGTTGGTTGTAATTACTACCCATCGCCATTCTACTCAACAGAACGATGATGGCTTTCTCGCTACAGTATTGACCTATTACACATTGCAGTACGTTTTTAACTCAATTTCCTGCCCAAAATAATGACACAGTGGTGTAATTTGAATCACACTCCTGTTTTCTGAGTACTTATGCTGGTACATTTCCCCCATAGCTTTATTATAAGACCATTATGTGTACGGTAAGTTTAAGATTAATTTTTGGTTGTAATTACAATACCAATTCCGATTCTACTCATCATTGATGTGTATAGAGCAATGATGGCTTTTTCGTTGCAATAGTGTCCTAATACATATGACAATACGTGTTAAACTCAATTCCCTGCCCAAAATAATTATACACGTGTAATTTGAATCACACTCTTAGTTTCTGAGTAATTATGCTGGTCCATTTCCCACATAGCTTTATAATAAGAACATGACGTGTAAGGTGAGTTTTAGATTAGTTTACGGTTGTAATTACTATGCCAATCCCTAATCAGTGATGTGTATACAGCGATGATGGCTTTCTCGCCACAGTATTGACCTATTACACATTGCAATACCTTTCTAACTCAATTTTATCCCCAAAGTAATGACACAAGTATACTTTGAATCACACTTCTATTATCTGAGTAATTATGCTGGTGCATATCCCACATAACTTTATTATAAGATCGTTAAGGTGTCATTCAAGCTAAAACAAAACCATCAAACATTGCTGTTGGTTTGAGCTTGGTAGGCACGCCAATATTTAAAAAAAAAAATGTGTTTGATGGGAAAATTAGTAATTAAAAACGCAAATTGCAAAAAACCACCCTTGGAGGTGAGAATTAAAGGTGGTACTGCTGTGCTGTATGCATTGTCTAGCCAAAAGGTGTGATATCCAAAAGGTGTAAAAGTTCATGTACGACGTATAGAAAAAAGGGTAAAATTTCAAGATTTTACAAAACAAAAGCAGTGCGTTTAAGTAATGAATATAGGATGTTAATTTTAGCTGTAAGAAATAAAGTACTCAGATAAGAGAGCAACATTAATTCTAAAATGATCACCAGAGATTTTTTTAAAGTGAAAATCTTTCATTGTGAACTAATGAAGTTCGATTGCGTTGAACAGAATATGCAAGTGTCACATTGCAGTAATGCAAATTGCAGTATTGAATGTACTTGCCACGATGTAAACTGAACATGAATTGTCATAGCTTACATGTGTACACCCTTTCAGTGAAACGACATAATTTCTGTTAATTGAAATGTAACCACTCTCGACATAAACTACAATCGCTATACACTTCAATTCATTGACTTGTATATTACCCACATCACTTGTACAATGTACACCCTTTCATTTAATCCCTTGCAGTAAAATGACAACATTCAGCAGTGTTACCGCTGTGACATACGCCAGTATCGGTGTACACTGCCCCGCTATTGTCACACGAGAGTCTACGTCATTTGATGAGGGTCGGTTATCAAGTACCCTTGAGAATGTCAGGGTCGTATTCATGGAACACGCGATGTGTCGGCAGGTTGGGGGGATTTGTGCTGCACAAGCGATTCCATAAACAAGGGAGGAGAGATCCGTCATACTAGGCAACTTGAGGAAAAGATGGTCGTGGTGATTTCTGTACGGCTGGAAAACATGTGACGTTGCCAGGGTTATTTCAACTTCTGGTTTTGTAGTTTTAACTAAGTGAACATTTTAGAATGAAATCTAACATTGCACGCGAAGTTTATGCCACTATTGATCAATTGTTCACTTCTCTAGATAGTCGACAATTATAACAACGACCTAATCTCGTTAGAGGTACAGTCACTGCGGAAATGAGTTGACTCCGGACATTTCTATACTGACAACTTCTCAGTCACAGACATATAGTTTACTTGTTGAAAAAATGTTTCCTGTTATAAGTGAATTTATAATTTCACTACCTTCAGAATAAATTAAATCTGCTGTCTAAATGCTCTTTGATCTATCAATGTTCTGTCTATATACAAAACTTACACTTACTATCCTGTTATTGATGTAACGACCATTACAAACAGGTTTCTCTCTACACTTTGAACTTTCATTCAAGATTCAAAGACGTATTATAAACCTCTTTAATTACATTTTTCACCGCGTAAAAAACATAACCAACACAATTTCATATTATTTCTCACAAGTAATTTGTCTTTATTAATTATTCTTCTATCGTGGCAAGAGAGTTAGTAAAATCGTCCCCTCAGATCTTGTATTTTATCCAGTTATTTTTTTAGTGTGTTCACATATTCAGAGGTATTTTTTTAATGCATATTTGTGGCATGGAAAAATCATTTGGTTCAATAACACGGCCAAAAACACTCTTTAGACCTAACAGTACAGAACCAAATTACATTTCTATGCTACACTACAAATAAACACCAGAAATTATTCTCAAATTATTAGTTAACAAAAAACTAAAAACGATAAAACATCCACGTGGATAGTATTGATCACACAGATCTAAGTAATCCATATGACCGCATTGAATTAACTAGTATGACAATAACTCAACATTCAGTCTTGCACGTGACTGTGGGGACGACTCACACCCACACTTAGCCTACTTCATTCAACACAATCTGTCTCCTTAAGATTCCTCTCGTCGCTCCTAGGACACGTCTCCCGCATTAGCGCTACTTTCGTCACTGTCTCTTCCTTTGAGCAGCAGCTACTAAAGTGTATACTGTATAGGAGGACAGAGACCAAGGACAGAGACCGTTCCCCTCTTGTAGTCGTTTTATTGGGTTATAGCACTTAGATTACTTGTGAGTTGTGTGTTTTAACACTACGTATATGTAATGTACATAATTGATTCAAACATATTTTTTTATTTGTTATTATTGCACCACGTATTTATAATGATTAATTTTGGAGAAAAAAGAATATCTTATATTTTCTCCTTGCATTTACATTTAAAATGTATTATATTTATTTGGAATAGTTTTCTTATTTATGCAAGTATTTATAATTAAGTGACTACAGAGTCAATTACTACAAAATAAATCACACGAAGTTTATGGGAAATCTGATCTTAGAATTAATAATAAACACACTAATTAAACGGAAATTACTGTACAAAAAAGTAGTAATATTTTATGGAAGAAACGTTGGTTGTTTTGATTGACTTTTGATTGACTATAACTTCACAAAAACAAAAACTCTTCCTATAACTGGAAGAACCAAGTTTCGAGTCCGCAACAACTAATGATTTTTCTTGCTTTACATCTCTATAATTGAAATCATGCTTTTCAAGACGATGAGAGGTGATAGATGAAGACAAAGGACAATTACAAAAACCCATCATTATGCAGGATTCAAACTCACGTCCCTAGGTGGTATAAGGACATGAGCAACTCCGGACGTAGCTCTCCCACTATTTAGACATCTTCTAAATTCTATCAGCATTACAGTAAAGCAGTGAAGGAATGCTTTTAGTTTGTAAGTTTCAGTCCCCAGATAAACAATCGCAGGGACAGACACGTCTTGCCGAGACGGGAGGGACAGAAAGGGACACAAATCGAACCAGACGATACAGCCAATAATGAGACAGTGACGGAAAACCGATTTAGAGAACTAACAACTCATCGACATGTTAAATTGCTTTCCGGAGATAAATAAGACGGATATGGGACGGATGGAGTTAGTGAACAAATCAATTAAAATGTATGGAGTCGTGGTACAGTCGGAGACAGAAAGAAAGACTTGTTACGGGAGTATTAATCCTCCAGGTTGAACACATATCGCAATGCTATCCATCACAAACCGGGGTTGATTGATGTCGGAAGATCGCACAGTAAATTTTAACTCGTGTCCTTAGCAAAAAAGAAGGTTATATGCGTTGTTAGAAATGGAATGAAATGAAACAATTATAAACTTACCAAAAAATATTTTAAATATGCAATGATACGTGATAAGAAAATTGAAATAATGAAAATATTCGAGGTAACAAACATGTAGCATGTTTATATCTATTGAATTTTGTATTAAAAACATATTAACATATTAATTATTATTTATTATGTTTTCACTCTTAAGTCTTAGAGATGTCAAGACACATTGTTTATTATTCATTGTCTTTTAATGTTATAACAAACATATTAGAAATACATAACATTTAACAATAATCGCATAACAACGATAAAACTAGAAACATTATGAACACCCTCACATTACAACCAACGATCTGAGAATTGAGTCACTAAAATGCATCCAAAGCTGGAACATTACATGGAACATTAAATACGTTGGTTCTCTGGACAAATTTTAGCATGTATACAGGTCAATTCTTGCATTAGGTAAACATTATTTTTAAAAGATTCTTAAATAATAACTATTTTTTCTGCGGACTAGTGCAGCTTTGTGGAGTAGTCTTGTGAAAAAATAAAGTTGTAACTCATTCTTTGTGTTCGAAGTACAATATCTGCGAAAAAAAAAACATGTGGGCCCAAATTATTGAAAATATTTATATGTTGTAGAATGTAGACGGTTATAAAAGCGTGGATGATAGCGACTAAATAACATCTAACAAATGTAATGTATTCAAAATTGGCATCTATCTTAACTTGCGGAGCTCTATATGTGTATAAGCGAAATACATTTTTTGGTATATAGGTACTATGTTTGGATATAGAATATAGTATTTAAGGATTTGTCTTTCCAATTTATTTCAAATAACTTCTTAAAGTGTTTCCGATAAATTGCTCTAGAGATCGGCTATTTTCTTACAATTACGGTTGTAGAAAATATTGAGCCCGCTTCAATAAAAAGAAAAATTATAACATTTATCGTAAAACCACAATACCAATTTCCGAAGTTGTAAGCCAATCAATGATTTTACGAAATCGGATTTCAAGCTCGTTTCTCTTGATTCATAACTTCAAATAAATAAAGTAAACGTGACATCTCTCGAGTACGTTTTAAATGCAAATTCGGGAAAAAATTTAAAATAAAATATTTCTAGAATAGAATTTGGAGAAGAATTTTGTAAGAAAGTATAAATATTCACATTTCCATTTAGTTCACAATGTTTGTAAAAAATATCTGAATATCGTGAAAAGAAAAACAAAATTTCACGTTCATATTATTCAGTTCAAATAAAATCGTATTTATTCGTAATTGGCACTGTCAGTTGTCGCTATGGTACGAGGGGCATAGTAGTAAAACATAGTAGAGATTACTTCAAGTAACACCTAAAGTAAGTTAACATGAACAATGTGTTTGCATACTACAAGTACAAGCCCCTTACGAAAGAGCCCACTTTTCTTCATATGGTCTTTACTAATAAACTCTACAGTTATTATCTAGCTAGACAATGGCAGCGTTCTTCACACTCCATTACCTGACAACGGAATGAAAACATAAATAAAGTTGGCGAGACTGTTAAAAGCGCAATAAAATAGTTATTTACATGAAGATGCCGACTCTAATATGCAAACCGGGCCTCTAACGGTCGAATCTGTACACTGTGCTAGATAGGTAAATGGTTAAGTATGGATTCATGTTATGCCCCGTGCCATGTTGGTGTGGTCATGTGCAATGGGGTGTGAGGGCTCTGCAGGGTCTATCTCTTATGGGCCATTAAATCATTTAGCCCGGTGTTATGCGCTAAAATCCGGGACTAGGGGGAGCAAGGGTGACAATGAAACGGGAGGGGGGTGTATTGACTGATAAGCTGATGAAAGCTTTGTTATGATGCAAGGAATCAAATTGAGACACAGCTAAATAGCTTCAATGTGATTGGGTTCAATCAAAAGGTAATATTTTATTTCAATTGATGTGGTTGATGCTCTTGGCAGAAAGTGATGTGCTCAGATTATGATGTATTGTGTAAACCAATACACACATGCTACATGTGTAGCATGTGTAGCATGTTGATAAATACTACTAATTCATTGTTTAAGGTATTGCAGTGAATAAATGAATCGAATATCCTTATATCACCAATTTTGCATTCCGTAAAATAAGTTACATACACTTACATGAAACTTACGATGATGACTCATAAGTCATTTTATTGGATAAATCTCATACGTAACCTACGTTGTATTTCCCAATAGTACTATTTAGTAAAAACTCTTAATATTACAGTAATTTTGTTTTATAAAAGGTTTAAGATAAAAGTGAAAATTACTGAGAAAGGAACTTATTTAGTGGAAACAAATGCCGTTGTTTATTTACTTAAAACATAAAATGGTATTATCAGCTGTCTACTAAAAGCCATTATAGCAATGATGTGGTTATCTTTAATTGTGTTTGCATTTATAAACGCTGTTCAAACTAGGAATAATTATATTACGCGATCACTGACCAACCAAATAACCAAACCATAATATTACTAGTTAAACACGCGTTCACATTATACACGATTTAGTGTTTAATTTCTACTGGTTCGGATCACAAATTTGTACCCGGTTTTATTTTGTTTTTGTCCGCAAGTAATTTACGGCTGCCGGCAATAACGGGATATGACAACTTGAATGGCCACATATCACTTGAATGCACATTACTGTCATATTTATGGTCTGAATTTAATTGCCGGAGATGCAAATGAATCCAACCAAGCAGTCAGTCAGTCAGCACCCTCATGCACTCTTCCACGCACCCCTATCATCGGTGTGGTTCGCATCAACACACCCTCGGTGTTGGTCAGAACAGATCAATAGACAGCGGTAATCATTTCAGTATCGATACTAAAATATCGTCTCGTTCGACTTACAAAGACTCGTACTAGTATTACGACAACAAACAACATTCAACATTAACAAACGACGAATAAACATTTTATAAAATACAACGTTTTGATGAATTAGAAATCTGTAATAACGGTACCTAAAAATATAAAATATGGACACAATAGTGTAAGGAGATAGTTATATGGAGAGAGTTATAGTAGATAGTTTATTGTAGATAGAGTACAGTAGATAGTATATAGTTATAAATACAAATAATTTATCTTCTAATTTGATTGTTTCTTTTTCTTACACAACTTATTTATATGCAAGATACAAGTTAAATGCACACGCAGAATAATTGAACCTTGTATCAAGCCTACATCGAACATGGCCAGCACGTTTGAAGGGTAGTTACCCGCTTGGCCGCATGCCCGCACATGAGCGAGCTATCACCTGGCCACCACCACCTAACGCTTGTCTACTATACTACACTACAACGTGTAATTACAGTGGCGGTCAAATGAACGATCCTATCTGGAGTTAAATAATGGCGGATATATTCAAGGCATGGCTTGATCTCGACCCTAGGGGCAGAGGTTCTGCACTGCGCCACTGCGGCTGTTTCACGCACTACACTACAATCACGGCTACCGTCTGGCTAACTCAACATGGTTTATTTCTATTCTTAATGAGTAGAGATACGTGAAAATAGCGTTTTGTGTATAGATGCTACAAAGTGCTATTTTTTCAGTAGAGACTAAGGTTTTTCTGTTCTTATTTTTATTATATTTAACATAGTAATTATACTTTGTTTATGATAAATGCAATTTGGTTGGTTTTAATTTTAATAGTATGACATGATTTAAAAATAAAAATTTGAGAAAAGTTCATTCTCAAGTTTTTTATTCTTGCCAAAAAAATATATGCTACAAAACGCTATAAAATGACAATTGAAAATGCTATTTTCACGTATCACTATTAATGAGTAACGGAACGTTACTTAGCAAAAGCAACTTGTGCACTTCCTATTAAATATTTTATACCAGAACACAATTCATAAATATAATAATATAATGCATGACGTGGGTCGATACAAAAGAAAACTGAAGCATTAATCCCAAACAAATTTAAGAGTACAAGACAAAATTTTGGCTCCAATTTTGCAGTATAACGCAGATAGAAACCAGATTTCAGAATTTGTTTTAATATTTTATTTACCTTTAGATTTTTTAATTATGATACTTTAATAACGTTCACTGATATATTCCATTTGAATGTCGTGGAAAAAGAAAAGCGTAGAGATGTTTAAGATGTGATCATAAAACCGAATGTACCAGATCATTGGGAAATATAGAGTGAGAGATGATGAAGAGGAGGAAGAAATAACGTTATGGAAATGTTTCTTGAAAAGAATCAGCTTTTAGTTTGACATATTTTCGAGGCAAAAAACCAAAGCATATTATGAAGAGGAAAATGATACGGAAAACATTATAGTAAGAGAAAATTGGAATATTTATACAATAGATATGCTAGGATGTGGGGTTTACTGGATATAGACAAATGCAAAGACTGTCGGAAAACATGAGAGAATTGTAAGTTCTTGAATCCAATCCGTGGATTAAAACCGATGATGGCTACATGGGATGGCCAAATACATGAGAATTTCATCTAAAAGACAGAACAACAATAGTTTAGACGCATATCTTGGCGAAATAGTGGGTAAATTATATCTATTTCGCATTTAAAACTACAGATCATGTGCAATAGTTATTATAAAATGGTATACTCTATCTCCAATAACAGCAATTATTTTTAGGATGGCAATTCTACTACAATATTTTGTTCTTCAAATTGACTTTTAATAGTTCTGCCTGATTAAATTCAAGTTTCATTACTGTGCAACACAATTATATTCGCCTAAGAAAGTACTGTATTAATCGTTTTATTTTCAAATTGAATATCGCCTATTTATTACCTAAAAACAGAATCATTCTACAACCCGGAAGTTCATTTAAAAAAACTAATTCTTCCTACCTTATACCATCGCACAAGGACAACATCGTAATAAATAATGAGAATCTTGACAAACCATCCATGTTAAACAAAACCCAGCCGTTATAAATTACTCTTAATTTTGCTAATAAATTCCCTTAAAGCGTTTTGTGTTTCTAAAAATACAAGTTGATTAAAAAGTAACCGTCACTTTAAACATAAATTAACTTAATATTCCGCAAGAGTTAAAAAAAATATATGTTCTTGTTATTGCGGAGTGGGTAAATTATCGGCGCTGGATGTGACGAGTTACAAACTAGGCGGTGCCATGCTAGGCGGCAATTCACGGCCTCTCGAAGACTTGTCCGGCGGTTTTAAAACGTGCGTTCCAGGAGGCAGTTAAATCACCGCTACGCGTTTACCCAACACGCTGGAAATTTATTCGACTTTCATCCGACCAACGTAAATAATACGACCACCCGGCACCCCCACCAAAACTCTATTATTATTTCAGATGTATTAAAATGTTAATCGGGGCATTTCAACGACAAATTAATCTATGAAGACTGAACGACAAAAATGCATAAAGCTATCAACCTGAAAAAATGTTCCAATCAATATAAAATTACATAACATTATTTCGGTAGGCTAAACCCTTAAATATGACACTATAATATTTAATAATATGTTCTAATTTTGTGAGTCTTTTATATTGTTATGTGCACGACATGACGCTAAACCGCAACGTAGAAATTAATTTTATGCAAAATTTGTTACATAATTATGAATTGTCGTTTTGTTTAAAACAATTTTTGGAATAAATGTATACGGTTGTTTTAGTTGACCGCCACTAAAGTGTTGCTGTAAAAGTTTGCTTGTCATATAGTTCGTGGTGTTATTTTTGCAAACAATACTTAACAATACTATTAACGTAGGCCTATTATAGTGTGGTAATAGTTTATAGCAACACTTCAATATCGTCAAATTGCAAGATGGCTGAACCCACTCTCTCTCTCTCTCTCTCTCTCTCTCTCTCTCTCTCTCTCTCTCTCTCTCTAAAACAACCGTTTATGGAACATAAATAGTAAAATAATGGGTGTTCAACTGATTATTATTTAAAAAAAAATTAATGATTCTACAAACCGTCAAATTCAGCTTCTATGTCATTGTCACACAAGAAGGAAGAGTCAAAACGTTTCAATTCATCCTGTTAAAAGTGCGTTGCGTGACAACAGCCCGGAGACATTGTTAGATTACCCCCGTCAAGGCAATTGTTTGTTCGGGGTTTTACACGCACGTGTCACTCTAAACGAAATCATAATCGGGCCATCCCGTCGTCAGCCGCATCCTAAAGGGAATCTGTCCCTGCACAGTTTCTCATATTATAGGATGATACTATTTGTACATCTGTCACAAACTGAGGCTCAACGATTCCGACTGACGTTAATGTAACGTTGAATTTCCTTTCAGTCTGAATAAAACCTCTAAACAGAATGAGGGTAAAATGAAAAGTAACCGCATGAAAAGTTGGTTGTGTGTATTTGTAGGGAAGGTGAGGGTGGGGGGAAGATTGGTGTAGGGGTAGGAGGGGAAGGGGCGTAAGACTCTCGAGTCAAGAGTCTTGAAAGTTTCTGCTTCTCGACTTGTTTCCTGTTTGACAAGGACAAAGCTACATACAACCTCGAGTATAATGGAAGACAGAGAGATCAGGGGGGTAAGAGTGGGGAAGAGGTAAAACAAAGAAAACTAAAACAAAGACGAGAAAAGAGAGTAATGAACAGAAAATAACCAAAGAAGATGAAATATAAGAGGGAGAAGGAGGAGGCTAACCCAAAAGAATCACGCAGACAGAGCAAATCATAAATCAGAAACCGTACTTTTACGAAATGAGAAATAGAAATATAGAAATTTCTCAATGCCGTCTTTTAAACTAGTCATGTTGGGAAGTGGAAAGACCGTTCACGTGTACGATATTGAGCTGTTCTCAGAGTCCCAGCGTTGCGTGTCTGACTAGGGAAATGAGGTCCAGCGAGCTGCCGCTGTTAACTGCTTCATATCAGGAGTACAGGACATCGTCTGTAATCGGAGCCGGTAACAACATCGCCTTGCCACATAATTATGCCCCATTTTCTAGAAAGCACATTCAAAAACTTGTATTCTGAGAGACAAGATTTTTATATTTGAATACAGTTCATTATAGGTATCAATAAAATCGCGGCAAAACAAACAGAAATGTCAGAATATCAGACCAGACCGGCACCTACACCAAGTTCGATAAATTTCTCTCTCTACGTATCAATATTTGAAAATCACTCTTGTACTCATTGCATGTTGATCAACTAATGCAATAAAATATCCAATAATAAAATGATTGATTGGTTCATTTGCATTGATGCTACACAATAGAATTTAGAACATTGTTTGGCTTTACTGTATATATCGACAGCACTTGACTTCAAACATGAATGGATCACAATATGACTACTGGTTTATACTGTGTTGTGGCATCCTCGGTTTCTCATGTATTTGGGGCATAGGTTCTTAGCTACGGCTCCTAGAGATGAAGGTTCGAATCCCGCATAAGGCATGGATTGTTTGTAATTATCTTTCATCCTATCGTCTCAGCAACATTGCAATAATAATAGAAACGTAAAGCCCCAACCAGAACTGTCGATATTGGGATTGCAATCGCAACCTGATGGTTCTTATGGCGCTGTTGACAGTAAAATCGTAATGTCTTAATGTTTTAGCTCGAGAAAATGTACGATTGCGACCCCAATGCCGAATACGATCACGATGCCGACAATTGTGTTTGAGGCTTTAACCAACACGAGCACCAGGTCTTGGATTGCGTCGTAGAGACGCCGCTCGCTACACTTATCTCGTCAAGGCCAAGTGCTGTCTTCACTACAACTGTTAATGAGGTCTCGGTACTTGTAACTCGTGTCTGACTGCCACTCAAGCCTCCCTTGTTGGTCGGCTAGAGACAATCAGCGCCGCCACCCGGCAACCCGGCGCACCAACCTGCGGACGCGTGCGTTTTCGTTTTCATCATTTCAGTCTCCGAGAGATGATTGATCGTTGAGATTAACGTCGCACGTTCTGGGAGGCTAATGGATTCGAAGGAGGGAGTTAAAAGTGTAAGAGTTGCAATAGGTGAAGGCTTGATAGGCGTATCCACGGACCAACACTATTAAGAACACACTGAACACAGTTACTTGGGGTGGATTCACGAAGCTTGTCTTTGAGATAGAGTAGTAACAGTTATACAACGTACTATGTAATTTGTTAGAACGAATAAGTTTCAAACGTGTTCATATACGAAGTTTACACTTGGAAATATCCCCATACCAATCCTTCAATTAATGATAAAGTTTTTTACATTGTTGAAGATAGTGAGTTTTTTCCAGAACAATTTTTCTTGTTCACGTTAGATTTTGTCTAGTACTTTATTTTGTTGTTAATTTTGTTATTTTGTTGTTTTTTTGTTGTTATTTTGTTGGTAAGGTTGTTAAGGTTATTTTATTGTTAAGCTTTCTGGTTCAGTGTTTTTCCTTTTGTTTCATAGTGAATTGTTCTTCATAGTAAATTCTTTAGTTTTGTTTATTATTCTCCTTTGTTAATCAGTTTTATGACTAAAAAGGATTCACATTAAATAAATAAATGTCCTTCATAGGCTTGTTCCCATTTTTGAGCCATGACCAGACCAACTGAAAATGCTTCTCAGTTATGTTTTGCTGTCAACACAGAAGAAGAGAGTAGCTTAGCAATGCCAAGTAAAGGGTATACATTTGTCAGTTATAATGAGTGACGTGCCAGGATCTACTGGTATTAAGTGTAAGCCTGGTTCGAGTTGAAACTTCTTGTGATCAGAGCCTCGTATTACTGCTGTGCAATGAAAGTTATTCTAATATACGACAAATTATTTACTGAAATATGAATCACACAAAGTCGTTAAATTTATCAACTCTCCCTTGTGTCAGATGAGATGAATTCAGTAAAGGCGTGAGAAAGACTTTCAGTTGTACAACTCTCCCATCTGTCAGATGAGATGAATTCAGTAAAGGCGTGAGAAAGACTTTCAGTTGTACAACTCTCCCATCTGTCAGATGAGATGAATTCAGTAAAGGCGTGAGAAAGACTTTCAGTGGTACAACTCTCCCTTCTGTCAGATGAGATGAATTCAGTAAAGGCGTGAGAAAGACTTTCAGTTGTAATGCTCGTGAAGTGAAAGCGGAACCAAACTATCTCAACGAAATGCCCTAGATTGTTTGATTGCATGTTAGCTTACTGAAATCGTGCGTTCGGATCTTACTGGCCAGCTGATACTAGGAATAAACAAATTGCCTAAAACCAACAAGATTATAAGAACTCACTAAACCAAATTTGGCCCTTAAATTATAATCCGAATTTATCTGATTTCTGTTTAAAGTTGTTAATTGAAATGAACACGTTTGATTCTTCTACGTGTAGTCATATCAAGTGGTGAACACCTAAAATACATAATACATGTACGCATTTAACGCAACATGATTCGTATGAACGTACACAATTCGAACGTATGGTATATTTGAACATGAATGTATCTCTTCGAGCCACCTTTTATCTATTTAAACCACGATGAACCAACCTAAATAATGTGCATGAATGTTGATAAAATCAAACAGTGAATGTTGTATTTTTTTTATTAGGTTTTGTTATTAACGATATCCTTTATTTGTGATTTATATTCGTGTTCCATTAAAAACTCATCTACATGTATCATTTAAACCACAATGGTTTTCGAATATTTCTGATGTCTCATCCTACAATTGCAATCATCTCAAATCACAACCACAAACAAACGCGTATCTATATTAAGAAAAAAACTAAGCGAAAAGAGCAGCCATTGTAATGTTCGTCTTCAAATCTGCATTCGGCTGCTTCAAGATTTGAATGAAATCTCTTTTATAGAATGGAAAACAGTATCTGAGTACATTCGAAGGAACGAGATTTGCTGGTCGCACGAACAATCGGGCATATCGAGATTTCTTGTAGGTTTCTACATCTGTTGACGGGATATGAGATTCAAGAGCGGAAAATTGAAAATGAAAATGAAGAAAACAAATTTCCGATTAGAATCTCGTATTTGGTATTCATCTAAATTATGGTATTTCATATTGAAATAAAAGAAGTTTGTGAATGAAGAGAAACTGTATATTACTATCATTAAAGTACTAGCGGTACAATCCCCGGGTTTTTCGAGAAATTTCGGAAATCGTTACAGTTGCCATGAAGTCTCACTGATTACATTGTTTTATGCGTATTGAGGTGATCTATTTTTATACTTAGGTGCCATTTGTATTCGTAATTTTGTTTAGTTTATATATAAAGTTTATTAAGCGAGCGAAGCGAGCGTTTCCACTTGACTCTTATGGCACTTCGTTCTGTTTTTTTTTTTTTTTTTTTTGTTTTTTTTTTTTTTTTTTTTTTGTTTTTGTTTTTATGTCTGTCGGTAGCGGTCGAACGGAAAGTCCGATCGACTTGAAATTTGGACCATCCACAAGCCTCGATGTGGATTGAAGGTGTATAGTTTTGAGGCAAAATTGTTCGAAAAGTTACAAAGTTACACCATAGTTACTGCAAAATATTTTTCTGAAACAAAATGGCGGCAAAATGTGAGATAGCCATAATTTTGTATAGCTTTTTCCGATCACGAATATGTTCATGTTATGGCGATCTGATAAATATTGGCCAAGTTACACAAAAGTTACTCGAAAATATATTTCTGAAACACAGTAACAGCAAAATGTGAGGTGGCTATCTTATAGTAACTTTTTGTCCGGTCACGAATATACTAATGTAAACGCGATTTGATACATATTAGAGGCAGATATTACATTTCTATTGCTGTCAATAACTGTTAGTAACGGTGGCGGACCGCGGCGAAAACATGACAGCGAAAATTCTTAGCAACGCATATTGCACTGCATCCAACAATGTCGGGAAGTATAATAGCTATGGAAATTAGAAACATTTTTGCAATGCGCAGTCTTGAATTGTTGTTAATTGTTGTTTGTATTAGCATTGAAATCTTTTCGCCAGAAAGTTCGTAGATATTGACGCGCTCGCTTATCAACGCGTCAAACAGAGCGTTTTCCTAGTTAAGTGTAATTTGTTTCGTGTTTCGTTTTATGTTATTGTTAAGCGAGCGAAGCGAGCGTTTCCACGAGACTCTTATGGCACTTCGTTCTGTTTTTTTTTTTTTTTTTTTTTTTTTGTACCGTACTAGACTCTAACGGCACTTCATTCTGTTTTGTTTTTTTTTTTTTTTTTTTTTTATGTCCGTCGATAGAGGTCGAACGGAAAGTCCGATCATCTTGAAATTTGGACCATCCACAAGCCTCGATGTGGATTGAAGGTGTATAGTTTTGAGGCAAAATCGTTTGAAAAGTTACAAAGTTACACCATAGTTACTGCAAAATATTTTTCTGAAACAAAATGGCGGCAAAATGTGAGATAGCCATATTTTTTTAAAGCTTTTTCCGGTTACGAATATGTTCATTTAATGGCTATCTGATCAATATTGGCAAAGTTACACAAAAGTTACTCGAAAATATTTTTCTGAAAAACAGTAACAGCAAAATGTGAGGTGGCTATCTTGTAGTACATTTTCATCCGGTCACGAATATACTAATTTAGACGCGATCGGATACGTATTAGAGGCAGAAATTACATTTCTATTGCTGTCAATAACTGTTAGTAACGGTGGCGGACCGCGGCGAAAACATGACAAAGAAAATTCTTAGCAACGCACATTGCACTGCATCCAACAATGTCGGGAAGTATAATAGCTATGGGAATTAGAAAAGTTTTTGCAATGTGCATTCTTGAATTGTTGTTAATTGTTGTTTTTATTAGCTTTGAGATCTTTTCGCCAGAACGTTCGAAGATATGGACGCGCTCGCTTATCAACGCGCGTCAAACAGAGCGTTTTCCTAGTATATTATTCAGTGTCATGTGAGAACAGCTTTGGCTGCAGAGACCGAATAAAGGTTGTTATTATTACATTTGTGTCATATTGCAGGATTAAAAACATTTTCTTAAGTTAAATCTCCCGGTCCGAACCTGGATCCAAATACAGACCTTAT
The DNA here is from genome assembly GCA_945910005.1 of Isoperla grammatica. NCBI lineage: Eukaryota > Metazoa > Arthropoda > Insecta > Plecoptera > Perlodidae > Isoperla > Isoperla grammatica. Next base: position 23,081,498 of record OX246737.1, read on the forward strand.
GTATTGGGCGAGGGAATAAACACCTTATTTGTGTTTATAATATACACATGATATACAATATACATACATATAATATACATACATATAATATACATACATATACATATACATACAATGAAAATGTAAAAGAAATGTATATAATTCCTACCCCATAATTGAAATGTGGAGGAAACCTATCATCATCTTTATCCAGACGTCGAGTATACTTGATGTGTAACTATGACATTTCCTTTTTGCGATCCCAAAGAGAAAACGTTATTTCTTGTCGAGAATATTTAAGGAGTATCAATTTTATAAACTGAAAGAAACGGAAGTATCGAGGGATTCAAGTAGTTGACATCTGGGCTACTTGAAAGTCTCGCAATATCGTAAAAACTACTTGTGAATAAAAATAAATCTGCTTTTCGCTTTATACGTCCTGGGGACTTTGAAAGTAGCTTTCAAACTCGAGTGTAAAGTATTGTGCAAAACAATTCAACGATATGACAAAAATACAAATGTGTGTTCATAACTGACATGACGATAAGGCAGCTTGCCAAGACACCTTGCAAGGGTCTTATACAAAGTTATTATATTTGGTCTTCATTTGAGATAAGTAATAATTAAATTGTCATAATAAGATTATACGCTATTCTTGTAAAGAGATGAGAAAAGAAAGAAAGAGATGATATTGTGAAAGCTTCATATTTATTTACTGTTGAAATAATATAAGAAGAAGGCTAATAATGTTTTAAAAAACTGAAAATTTGATAATTTGAACAAGAAAACAAAACCAGATATAATTTCCAAAGATAGCGAATTGACTATATTTTCGCTGATAATTACGAGATGTGTAAGTGTCTAAACATTTTAAATAAAGAAACTTGATTACTGCTCTCCAAACAACAACTTTTTTTAGGGTAAGTTTCTCTTAGTTATTCACTTGGATATCTTAAGATTGATCAACAAAATCTTCGTTTTATCTTTCTCAAATACTCGCATATCATTAATTTTCAGAGACCGTGATGAATTATGAGGGAATCCATTAGCGAGTTCCTTGGAAGTTCCGTTCTGGTTGAATAAATACGATTGTTTTGGCAATTATTTTGCCCGACGTTTGAAGGAGACATTGAAATATCAGTCTTGGCGCATCATTTTTGTGCGTATACCTGCATTAGACAGCTCGAATATTTTCTCTTGTGTTACTTAAGAGACTTCTGAAGTCTTTGAAGGAGCAAAAAATATTCAGCAGCCATTGAATACAAATGTTTGGATGGGAACTACAAACTATATCTTCTTGTAAAAAATAATTTTCGTTTGAATAAAAATAAACTGCTTCAGAATGATATTATGTTTGAAGAAACACTTCAAATACACTCAATTTTTTAGGTAATACTGATTAATATATGTGACTTTCATGGCTCATGTTTTGGCAATGATGCTAACTTAGACGAAAAGTGAGTGATACTAATATATGAAGATGAAAAAAGATCCATATCATCCATGCACAAGCCAAGAATCGAACCTAGAATGTACGAACAGTGGTTTTTAGTTCGGAGCCCAATCGACCATAGCCTACCACCCCACGTCTTTGGTTAGGCTGTGTATACTACAAGTAAAGACGTTTCCGTATTTTACGGCTTTATTAATAAGACTACGTTAGTCAATACAAAAACAATCAATTTCTTGGAGCGTCACCGCGGTCGTCAAATAAGCGACCTTCTTATGTGACAGATCATCATCTGAGGTTTACAAAGCCGTGACCTTCAAGTAGCAATGCCATTGAACATAGACTTTCATGTCTGAAGCCATCGTAACCCACATCCATGTCAACACAACACGCCCTCATTCATCAATATGTTGATTCATTATGTGTCTCATGTCGACAGCCAGTTAATGCGAAACTCATTTCATTAGTCGCTACCAAACAATACACATTACAGTAGGACCCGCATAGGCCTTTGTCCCTAGGCTTAACTCATCATCGACCCCACCACTAACACGTTTATAATGCATTGCACATGAAAGGTAGAAATAACAAGTATTATTTATCTTGTAATTAGTTTAACTATGTACTGTACACACACACACATATACATTTAAATTTTTTTTTAATTAAATAATTATTTTGTAGCTACAGAAATATTACTTAAAAAAGTATTCTCGTCTGGGCCAGGGGTATCATTGGCCTAGGATGACTCTGCCAGTCGAAAGAGGGGACAAAAGGAGACCCTATTCCTCCCGCCCCCCTCAAATGACCTTACTGTAATGAACATCATAAAACTCCTAATAATATACTCTTACTAATAATTATGTCACTAATTAAGGAAGTGTATCTTCAGAAGAAACCCTAATTAAAAAATATTAAGTGAATTATATCTTAGTCCATTTATATTGTGGAAATCTGTAAATGTGATTGAAAAAATCAAATTATATTTTTAAGATATGTATTATCAATGCGCATTTTCAAAGATTGATAATTTGTTTATGCTCCAATTTAATTCCGTGCATGTTTTTAAATATCACGGACAACTAAATAGCGACAATGTAGGCCTACTGTCTCCCGTCCGGAATAGGACGCATTATAGTTAGCGAGTTCAAAGAAGAATCAATTGAATGTACAGTGAAAACATGAGCACCTTAATACAAGGCGGTTTCATTAGCGTCAATTCACTCAACTTCCTTTCACTTTGAGTCGTACGTTTCACAGAGAATGTTTTTGAAACCAGTACAGATCGATCGTAGTGCCTGGCACAAGGATACAATACAATACACACAACACAAACACTGGATCGCATTACATAATGAGAAGTTAGAATGATGTATTGGTAAACTAACCTATCAAGCTATTGTAATATAATATGCACAAATCGTTTCAAACTGTTCTTAGTTACAAGAGTCAATATTTTTTTTATTCTGCTCACAACAATATTGTTTACCCGTTCATTACTAAATAACGATATTAATCATTCACCTTTACACAACAATTTACAGATAAATTTCCTGCTACCTCGTATTTATTCTACATTCATCCCCCCAGTAAATTGTGACCGTTTAAATTAACGAAATCAATACTTTGATATCTTCATTAATTGGTAATCATAGCTATGGTACAAACTCACTCTGATTCGAGTGATGTCATAATATGACTTAGCTGTCGAGTACGTCGTGAAATACAACAAAACTGGGTAGCTTCATTACGAAGAGATCCGTACACATGCTAACCCTCAGAGCGCTGTGTGAAAGAGGGCCGTAGTCCCGCAATACGGCCCTCTTTCTCCCACTCTCACACCTGCCGTACTTCCCAGCAGGCGAACGAAGGGAATATGCCGAGGCTGTTACAGCGAGTGGGGTATTAAAGTAATTATCATCAGTTGGCTGAGCAAAACTTTCTAAGAAACTTTCCGTACAGGTATTCATTAGGTCATTCAAACTCACTGCGCGCTTTTATTTCTATACTATCTTTTGAAATAGTTGTAGGACTGACTGCTGCACAGTCTGTATCGTTAGTTGTAAGTGTCTGTACTGTTAGATTAATTTAATATAAAACAGTTTTTTTATTTTAATGAAATTTAATGTATAAAATGATTTTAATTAAAATCTATCGGGTTCTTTCGTCAGTGCGTTAAAACTTTTTTGTCATGTTAGTGAAGGTGTTGTCGTGTCAGTGACATGACTTAGAAAACACTCTTGTGTCTATGTGCAAATGAATGTGTTCAATTAAACAATCACTATTTCGGTCCCACGTATAATAAGCCCAGTATAGTTCTAGTAGTGTATTTTACGTGGCGAATAGAGGAAAAACAAATGACCTCTCAAAATAGACTAAATGCATTCTGGTGGCAAGAAAATAAACAACTATGAGGAGGAGTTTAGCCATTGTTGTTTTATTGCTAAATTATCAATGGCGCTGTAAGGAGATTGCTTAGCAGCGCCATCTATGTTTAAGTTTATGTCCTCAATTGTTGAGTACGGAACATCTACATAAACTTCCTTCTAGTGGCATTTAACACTTGTATACACTGTCTACAGTACATGCACACAATTTCAATTTCTCTAGACATAAGTAATGATTTCATGAACTTGCATCTTTCCGTTCTTCTGTCCCAATCTTCTCCGCGTCCCCAGCCAGCAGGGTTGCAACCCGTGTGGCACGTGACTATAATCAGGCAAGCAAGACTCTACGGGGAAACTTCATCTGCCTTGTTACTCCCTCGTACAAGAATATGAGTAAGTCGTGTGATTTATTGACTGTACTGTACTCGTCACGTTTCATTCATGGCCAGGGAGAAGAGTTATCTTACTGGCTTGAAGGTCACGGTGTAAGGGTTTCATTATTATAATCAAGTTCAAAAACATAGGACTTTATTTTTATTCTGCGTTGATGGGGGGTATTGATGGTAGGTACTGGGTAAGATGTCATACAATCATTCCGAAATGTAATGACTTCAATTTAATATATAAGGAAGATGAACATATCCAGACCGATTTATGTAAACATTGGAAAAATAATGTATTTATTTCTGTATTTGTGTCAATGATGTGCTTGCAGGGTTGGTTTCGTCGCTTTAAATCAAACTCTCCCACAGAAAATCAGTCTTGTTACGGAGTGTATAGACTCTAAATGTGAATTTAAACACATTTCAAAGAATTATAATAACTTGTATCAGTAGACATTTTTAGATATTTCATTTGATTTTGATATGAGATAGAAGAGGTGTGCTTAAACAAAACGGAAATTATGAAGACATAGTGTGTGTTCATCTGAGATTTCACGTGGCCAAAGTTTATTGAGATTTTAGTATATGCGTTTAAATTACCGTTTGACTCAAAACTAAGCAGAATATATTCCATTGTAATGTTTAAATTTGTCTCCAAATGCCTAATTATTTTAAAGACAGTATCTCTAGCAACGTTTCTTGTATATTTACTCAATCAGAGTAAGTTTGTTACTCCCGCCTCACAAGAAGAGCAAAAGACGCGGCCATGTTTTAAAAGTGGCCTCCCAATGTCGCAGTAACTACAGCAAGAGAACAGACGTTGTCCCCTGAGATATCAGTGATGGTGTTGTTTCACCAAGTAGGCTTTGTTTCCCGCTAAGATATGTGATGTACAGCATATGGTGCATGACTTTACAAGTAGGGTCTCGATAATTTGTAGAAACGAAATTTCACAATACTATTGAATTTTTTGTTTATTATTATTGAATGTATTTTCACAAAATAAACATTTTCCATTTCTTAGAGTGGTTTATCGTTAGAACAAACGTGACACTATCGGACATTGCAACATAGATCATATCTGCGTCCACTATATTTAACAGTTCTACAGTACTCTATGTAATACGTGATCATGTTTAGCCGTCGATAACACAACATGATAAGAAGTGTACGTGTATCCGGAAAAGATACTCTGATAAAAAGTAAACAAAATTATACACCAACCAAATATTCAATTCATTTTCAACCGTGTTTAGTCGAGCACATCAGTCATATGTGTCATGATGCTCATGGTTGTATTAATATCATAAGATACGCTGTATTGTAAAAGTAAATTTGAAATTACTGTCATTTTATAACTGTCGCCTTGGATATTTAGCGCTGCCGGGTTATCATCACTTCATTATTATTTGTCAAAATACATTTGAAATGGTCAAGATCTTGTACAATGTACATAAACCACTTTGGATATTGAGCGCTGCCTGAAGGTTATCTACACTTCATTATTATTTGTCAAAAATCAAAATGCATTTGAAATGGTCAAGATCTTGTACAATGGTCATAAACCACCTTGGATATTGAGCGCTGCCTGAAGGTTATATACACTTCATTATTATTTGTCAAAATGCATTTGAAATGGTCAAGATCTTGTACAATGTACATAAACCACCTTGGATATTGAGCGCTGCCTGAAGGTTATCTACACTTCATTATTATTTGTCAAAATGCATTTGAAATGGTCAAGATCTTGTACAATGTACAGAAACCACCTTGGATATTGAGCGCTGCCTGAAGGTTATCTACACTTCATTATTATTTGTCAAAATACACTTGCAATGGTCAAGATCTTGTACAATGTACAGAAACCACCTTGGATATTGACAGAGTTGCGTAAGTTACTTTTAAAAAGGAACTTTTAAAAAGTTAAGTTACTTGCCTTTAAAAGTAACTTTTAAACGTTAAAAGTTCCTTGTTGGAAAAAGTAACTAAAGTTACTTTGAAAATTAAAAGTTACTTTAAAAGTTACTTTAAAAGTTACTTTTAGGAAATTTTGATGGGAAGTGGCAGTTTAAAAAAATTACAAAATACTACTTCTTACCTAAAAAGATTTATTGAAAAATCGTCAGACGTACGGTCTCGTATAATGGAGTACAAAGCATTTACTAACCTACTTTACTTAGTTAAATATGAATCTTAATATTGAATATTGATGTGACAGAAACGAATGGTGGTATTGTTCCTAAAAACGAAAAATGGTTAACACAATCTTTGTTAACACCTACGACGGTCGCTCACTGCAAGAGTGTATGCCTACTCTTTCATACAACTTCAACAAAGCACTAATATTGCCTTCAAGTTTCATTCAACCCGCTAATCCTTGCTGGCGGGCGCCGGGCGGAGTAGGTCGGAAATCATTAGAACAGCAGCCTGAGTTTTGTAAAGACTAACAGTGAATAGGAAGTCAAAATTGGACATGTCAACAAAAGAGCCGAAGGTATGGATGGACCTCCTAAGCGCGTTAAAGCTTTCACGGCCATCGAACATTCAGCATGCTACGTTTATTACAATAATACATCCACTAATCCATTTCCCAAAAACTACTTCGAACTTAACGTCTGCCGGCCACCTTCGATAATAGTGTGAGGTCCTAGCAAAGCAGTGTTGCTCACACAAAGAAATAACATCCACTTATGTTTATTGGTTGTCACTCAGTTCCCATTCAACCTATTTAGCCGGCTGCTGCTGGAATGGTTTCCAAAGGATACAGTTATGTATGAATTCTAGGAATGGGGGGGGGGGGGGGGGGTCGAAGATTTTTGATCTGAAACAGCCGCCATACGAGTTTTTTGCTGTTGGTACATTTAAAAAACCATAGGCTGTTTCAAAAGTAACTTTTCATTTTTTTTTAAAAGTTCCTTATCAATAGTAACTTTCAACGTTAAAAGTTACTGTCGAGGAAAAAGTAACTAGTTAGCCTAAAAGTTACCGAAAAAGTAACTACTCAACTCTGGATATTGATCGCCGTTCGAGAAACCTCGACTTCCATTCACTTCTTTTATGTAACGAGTAGGATTTGGATCTATTCAAATGTCAAACCGTTTATAACGACCGCCAGGTAAGCGAACAAACAAACCAACTTCCGTCATTAATAATGAATACGGTTCCAGAAACTAGCAGCGATTTGTGACATGTTGATGGCGATCACGCACACGTAGGTGCATAAATTACAAGAATAACATTAATCGCGCGTTAACTTGACGATAGGTAGCAGCACCGCACGAGCTCCGACCCGCGCTATATGAATCAAAATAAACATTATCAAGCTTGTCAGCGATTTATTTAACACGTTCGTTACGATGAATATAAGAAGATAAACGTTGGCAAGTTAACATGTTGAACAGCTGTGTATTATAACAGAACGAAGAATACTGTAATACAAAACCACAGTGTTATGTATTATAACCTAAATATAATTGTGTACTAACGCGAGGGAGTGTAATGTTAATGTTAGAATTTCGCACTTGAGAACGTGAAGAAAAATAAGTTTTCAAACAATGTTTAATGACAGCGTAATTGTAACATGTTGAAACACAGGACATAAACACATTTGTTTAAAAATGAGATTTTGACTCGTAGGTAGATTGCTTGACTTTTTACATACTACATATGTAGTATGCGCGCACACAATCTTAAGGATTTTTATGGCCACTTTATTTAATTTAAACACATAATTTGAATATATATATAAAAGATGTTATAATGCACAATTTTCAGATATAACATTCGATGGTCTAGGGGTCAAGGCGCTCACCCAGCAAGTGGGAGACCTGGGTTCGATTCACAGTCGATGATTTTTTTTAAATTTCTGGTTTCTTCATATATATAATTTAGCATTTATACGTTTTTTTTAACATCGGAAGAACTAGTTTTTCGATATTTTCAATCTATGTTCTACCATGGCTTTAAACACATTACAAATATTTAGAATAATAAACTTATAAAAATTTTACATAATGCGTTATTTTTAAGTCAAATTGTCCTACACCAAACTGAACAGCACCCTTTTAAAAATAAAGCGGGTCTAAACTTTTATAAGATGTTTCCCTCCAACTCAACTACTCGATCAAATTATTTCGATTGTTAATAATAAATGCGTAACCGCGTACGACAAACTCTGCTACGGCATCTAATTATTTCAAGGCGGCGAAACAACGCGTTCTGATTTTTACCGGTGAACTAAGGATGCGACGGACGCAGGACATTAGTTAGGCCGTCGTCGCAGCCCCAGGGGACTCCCTAACGTGTCCTTCAGACGGAGCTAACGAAGTAATTCCAACGCCGGAAGGTGCGACCCAACTACCCACAAGGCTACTCGCCGCCGATGAAGCACAATTACTCGGATGCGAAACGTGTAGTTGTGCCTGCCGCGTATTATCCAGCTCGTGGAATGTAATTATCTAGTTGGGTAATGAAGCCGAGCCGGAGTCACAGCTCGCATTTTAAATACTGGACTTTTAGACGTTTTGCACCGCTAAACACATCAAGTATTAAAGCCAGATTTGTTTTTATTTTTACAGTCAACCTTTTTAAATCCTGCCCATATTACGAGAATATCTTCATTAGTGTATAAATAAAATATTGGGATTTGGTTTCATTATCCAGCTTAGTATTTTGCTCGTTACTATCTAACTAAAAAAAAAATCAAAGCGTGATGTTGCATATTAACAAATAAAATAATAGGTAACATTATAGGGGAATAGTACACCTACCTTTGTTAAATTACTGAAAATAAGTAGAAGTAATCATGTATTATGTTCCACTTATTAAAAAGGCGAAGTAATTAGATCGAAATAAAATAAATAGTTGTCAACTATGATCATATGACGTCGGGCAATGCTTGGATGGAAAGGGACAAGCAGTATAAAAAGGGGAGGAAAAAGGAGAAAGGAAGACGTGGACTGGCTTTCGTCTGGCTTCTTCACCTCAATATGTCCGACTAGGAGCATACGCTTCCGCCGGCACAGCTCTCAGGATCAACAAAGCACACAAGCTTGCTCACCACAATAAGGTAGCAGTACGCGTGCAGGATTATACTCAGTGAAATCAAGAACTTTTCCATTGGCTTGCGTATCCTTAACATCACGTTCAATAACTATTTTAAGCAATTGTTGTCGAAATATCCACTAATGGCCTAGACATATTTCAACAGAATTCAACCCACTTCGTTTTTTATTATTCATGAAGTCATGCACTTGTATGAACGCAAGTTTAGTAGACTCCTTCGAACACAATTTCGAAGCAAGCTTTTTATACCCTCCACATTTGTTGAATAAACTACCGCTCGTTTCACCATATTATATTTCCTATGAAACAACTATTAAAAAGTTTTTATATTCCCACGAATCTTTCCGTGGTCCACATCAAGTACAGTGCTGCAATAAAAAATACGTTGCTTTACATTTTAACGGTACTAGAGTTTAAACGGGACTGTATCCGTACACTGACATCATAGTTGCGACGCTTCGCCCTACACAGCAGCTTGGATTATACTCAATGTGGGGCCGGGAAATTCTAATGAACGAATTAAAAGTTAAAACTCGATTTCCTGCGAATGAGGGTGAAGATTTTTCTCCACGAAAACAAACGGATATCGTACAGTCTTATGTAAAACTAAGGCGCTCAAAGGATATCGGCAATCTGTGGATGTTAACACCGGTATTCCGCTAAGAGCTGAAATACACATCCGTTAGAATTCATGTGAAAATCACACAAATAATTTAGTTATTTTCTGCTCAATATGAAATTCAATAAGTAATTAGCCTTACAATTTTAAAGTGTTTATCACTCGCAGTAATTGGGAAAATAACAGGAAAAAAATATAATAACTATATAAGATGGAATAACAAAAATTTTTCTTGTTGCTTTACTTAAATAAAATAAATAAATAAAAATAAATTCACATTTAGAGTCTACCCAGTCAATAACGAAACAGATTTTCAGTGGAGGACTTTAATTTAAAGTGACTAAACCAACCCTGTAGGCTCCGAACACCATCGACGAGTGAGCGATAACCAATCAAAGATCGATATTTCAAATACGAAACATCTGAATCAGAGATTGGACAGTGCGAACTCCTGCAGACTCAACTGTTATGCATCACTGCACTATAATTGTTACTTGCACAAAAGTACTTTGAGAAATCTACACCTAAAAGATATTATTACGATTCCCCCCTCCCCTTACTTGTGAACATCCATATAACAATTTTAAAGAATAATGAACCGCATAAGCCCTCATCACAATTGTCGGCATCGTAATCAGGATCGGGATCGCAATTGTACATTTTCTCATGATAAATCATTATACCTACGACAATTATTACGATTTAGTTGTGAACGGCACCATAAGAACTAAGTTAGTTAACTATTTAACGATTTCCGGACAACTCTCCCAACTCAAAGATGGTAAAACACCACTCATACAAAATACACACACACATCTAGGAAATTGAAACAAAGCCCACATTTATTTTCGCGACATCTCCGCTTCAAGAAAGCTAGTTTCCTTCCATAAATTGAGTTTTTCGAAAAAGATTAAAAGTTTCCATAGGACCATCCGGGGGAGTAACAAAACACAGTTTTCCCTCGAAACTGTTAATAATTTATTCCCAAACAAATAATTTACACAAAACGAGGGAATAAATTTCCGCCGCGTGTGCCTCCATTTCCCTCTCTGTTCGTCCGTTGTCTCCCGAATCATCCCTCTTTGTTTCATCCCCCTTCTAGGGGTGAGTTATTAACCCCTGATCGTCGCAACAGCTGACGTCGCCCTATTTATTTTATTTGTCGCCCTTAACGCGCTAACTTGAATGTTTGGTTCTGTTATTTTGACACTAAACAGACCCGGGAAAATGAAGATTACTTTTAAAGTTTCTATAGCCAAGGGTGAAAAATACGAAAATGTTTATTAAACATCCTGGAAAATCATACATACATTTCTCTTGGAAAGTTTGCAGAAGTTTGGTATTAAGTATTGAAAGCGAAGACACGTTTAACAAATGATATTTGACACAAACGTCTTTTTGAAGTAATCACCAATCGCGAAGTCACAAATTAAGACACAAATTATACAGTGATGCCAAGTTTGTGGAAGAATATTGGTTTTCAATAACTGTCACATAAACTGTACCAAGATAACTTTGGCGATCCCTTTTACTGTTCTGCATATTGTGAACAAGAAGGAAAAACAGTAGGCCTATAGGCCTAATTCTGCACTACGAACGTTTATAAAATCGTGTTGTAAGATTGGGATAGCCACATTTAACATCTCGTGTTTTAACCATGTTTTAACCATGCTATTGAAAACTGGGTCTGGGATATTTCCCAAAAAACATACATAAGCCTATACAAAATGCAATATTCTTCATAACCCTACATTGAGAATAAAACTGTCGCTAATTAAAATCAATATCTTTGTTTATAGATTTCCTTGAGATAATTAATGTTTATTTTGTCAAACAATCTGTGCAGTGAATTTTATAAAATAAAATAAATAATAAATAATAATGACTCGTATATTCTTTACTGTTGAGTGTATAATTTATTGTTCTTATGTGTAAATCGATGTAAATAAAACGAAACCGTTGGGTATTAAAAATGACCACTTGCAGAAAACAAATCATTGTTTAATGGAAATAATCCTCAAAATATGTCATTAAATACACGTGCACAAAAACTACCAATTTAATTTCGGGCGCGTATTAAAATAATCCTGCTCGCAACCCTGCATATACGGGGCTTCCATTGCGTCTTGCGTATGAATGGGTCTTTATCAAACTACCCTCCCCCCTCCCCTACCCGACATCCCACGGGTGAAGTCGCCGAAAGTAGTAGATAAGTTTGCGACTCCCTCGGGTGAGGAGGCATTTTAATTCCTCCGAACGCAGGTGGAGTAGGAACTACTTTAAAACTTGAATGCCAGTCCGCGTTGGAGAAACTACATTTTCCAAAAATAAAGCAGAAGAAGAATTCAGTTGTCGCCTCTGATTTAGAGCGCTTATCTGGAAGGGGAACGCATAAAACGCAATTCCTACAATACAAAAAAATAATTGCGTGCCACATTAAAAAGCGTTCTTATTTGTCGTCGGAAATGAATGAACGAGGGTGTTCCTATGTTATCGTGGGAACCGCTCCCTTCTCTCTTCTAGCCGCTTGTATTTGCATGAAGGCGTAATCAGGAGCAAGTTAGAGTCCTCCAGGACGAAGACGTCCTTATTAAAGGTTCCTACAGCTATACTTGAGCCTAGTTATAGTGTAAACGGTCTCAGCTCTGTACTTATACCACCTTCATACGCCACGCTCGAGAAATAATAATAATATGATTATAACAGGAGAAATTTAGTTACTAAACGCAACATACCCACAAAGTTTAACTAAATATGGCATCGCGTGCTGAATTCGGAGCCGTTTTATAATATATCGTGTTTTCCATAAAGCTATAGTGAAAATATGTATTGTTTTGAATCAAAGCTCGCAATGAGTTAATTTATATTTATTATAAAATAGTATTTTTTTTCTTGTGTTGTGTAACTTTCTTTTTACTATACATTTTGACATTTTTATTAAATAAATAGTATATTGTAAGCGTATAGCCTATTTATTAACGACGTTCTTTGATTTTTTGTATCACTAAATTGTATCATATCTATGCATATGTTTAGCTGAATAAACATTGAACAACAGGTGTGCTGAAGTGAACAGGCTCAGTAAATATAAAACACTGGAGAGCTAAGATCGATAACATAATAATTCGAGACGAAACATAAATCCTAGATAAGGATGCATAATAAGATGGAAAAAACTTGTCTTTTAATGTTATGTAATACATCAGTTCATCTGTTGGTTACAGACGTCGCGAACTATGTTACTCTACTAGTAATACGCAATAATGTCAAACGAATATCAGTTTGATAACACGTGTGTTTGAGTTTTGTTACTCTAGCTGATGTATCTTCAAACATTTTGATACTAAAACAATCGTGATGCACAATACAGATAAAGACACCACCACTAAACTTTTAATGTTCATAATAACTTGGACCACACTTAATTAACAGAACAAAACAATAAAAATGCGTAATAAAAAACACGGTACGTTTAGCCCAGTCATCGCCCTAAACGAGTGTAGATTAAAGTAAAAGTCGTTAAGTTTTTATTTCCGCTCTAAGTCTTGGATGCGCCGCTATACGCTACAGAACTTGGGCGTAATTATCCTCTATTGACAAAAGTTAGTCGGGTAGAAATTGGCAGCGGGCTATCCCCCCCCCCCCCACTCTCTACCCCTCGTGACCCAGACCAGACCATGGTTGGCCCCCCACGCTGGGTCACCCGTTTGAATGGGGTGTCCGAGTATTGGCCCAATGCCAGATGGGGAAATATATCGGGTAGTGACCACAGTCCGAGGCCTGGGGCGCACACTTCTCAATGTTCAAGGTACAGGGTTGCTTCTTGGGTGTCTAAGGACCAGTTTAACCAAGCTTTAATCCGGCGATTTTCTGTTAATCGGAGATCAAAAATGGCACCCGGTAGAATTGCCACCATGCATTTCGTATGTAATGTTTTTTTAAACCAATCCGAAATCTGTAAATCGGCCGATTAAAAAGTTTAGTGAATTCGGGCCTAAGGTCCGTTTCCACCAGGCGAGCAATGTCCTGGGAAATAGAACCGGCGGACTTATCAATGTCCGCGGACATATTTTTGTCCTGGGACAAAGTCATGTTTGTTCTGCGTGATCCGTATAGCAATGTGGATAACGTTTGGATGTCCGCCGGACATTTCCTACTGCGCACGCGCACTCATCTTTACCCCTAAACGACATGCTGTGACCGGGGTAAAGGTTGATGATTGTTTAATGGGGCTTAACGTATCACATTTGTGCAAAATGGCTAATCGAGACGATGAGTAGGTGATAATGAAGATGTTAGCTAGTTTTATAAACGAAACACGTTTATCCAAATCTGTGTCTGTTTAACTCTTCCGAGATATGAGGCTATGCCGACATTACACGACTCAATACTTTCGTCAAACTTATTGAATTCAAGAACAAAAGCGAATCAAAAACAATTTGTAAAAAACTGCAACAATATAGCTTCTATTAATTGATGCGTCTTTGTCCTTGAATTCAATATGTTTGACGAAAGTATTGAACCGTGTAATGTGGGCATTACGGTAAATTAATTACATTGCGTCTTGTAGAAGCATCCAAGTGTCCATAAATGTAAATGTCTATCTAAAACTCGTACGTGTCACAGGTTTACAACAACTTCTTGCTTGTTTTAAAGCAATGCGGCAAAGATTGAAATGTTATGTTACGTATGGGGGCATGTAGCCTACATGTCAAATAAACACAATATCTTCCGAGCTATATAAAATGTTTCCCACATTTGTTATTTCTAAAAGCTTCTACTCTCTCCAAGAACACCTCCCTGCCCGAACTCGTGACAAACGAAACCACCTGCCTCCTGGTAAACCATCGAGTTCTAAATTAGTTTACTTCAATCTACCATTTACAGTTTATATTTCATACTAACTTCACAATAATACCACGTATCTGTCAAAGTGAATAAAATACTACTACAATACTGCTACTTGTAAGTATTATTATTTAAGTTTTGCGACGTACGCGATAGGGGGGTCATACGACGTTGGCCTCTTACGACATGCAGAGTTACTCTGGAACAATTATACACCCCGGACCCAGAAGAAAAACTACTACTTCTAATAACACAAACAACACAAAAAATGTTACCACAATTTTCTTTCGGTGAATTACTTCTGCATACACCCGCCAAGATGTAACACTTGATCTACTACTCAAAAAGTTATAATGAATGGTATATTACTAACATGAACTTCGAATCGTGTTATTCCCAGAGAGATACTTGATATAACATAAAATTATGGGAAACCATTCTAGATTAAAACGTATGATTTGGTTCAAACATGAGGTAAAACAACTGTGTTTGACATATCTATAATTTATTCATCAATTATCATTTTTCGGCGTGTTGCGTGTAAAAGTATAAGTGCTACACGAAATCAGACCTGAGTACAAGTCCGTCCACAAACGATACGATCCATATAAAAATGATAAAACTGTTGTAAAATGTATATCTGATCAGTGGGTAAAATTGGTCCCGATTGTTCTCATAAAATTCACAGTAAACAAATGGTTACATTTGTCATTGTTTAATTTGCTTTTTATTTACAAACGGCCATAGAAGTTAATATAAAACATTTTTCCAATATTTCACCGTAATCAATAACATGTAATTATTTGTTCTTATAAAATTCAAGGTAAATAAGTGTTACATTTGTCATTGTTTTGTTTGTTTTTTATTAACAAACGGCTATAGACGTTAATATAAACACATTTTTCCAATATTTCACCGTATTCAATAACATACGTAATTAATGTTTCAAGCTATAAATACATGATAATATATAATATTCCTTCTTAAATTTTACTAGAATCACAAACTTCAAAGTTATAGACAATAGGTGGATGTGTAATTGCTCTGTCTATACATAACATTTAGTAATTGTGAAAATCACAAGTGGAGTAGCGGTCTCGCCGTTTTAAACGGTCGGAATTTGGAATTGAACTGTGCTGGTTTGCGCAGAATAAATGTCACGCTAATATGCGAGTCTAACGGTCCATGAGCGTTGGCAAATCAAGCCAACTTAACTCGTGCCCGCTAATCGGAAAACGCCATCCATAAAAACATTTCATGCAAACTTCATTTCATTATAATGACCAGATTTACGCAACGTGTTATGTCCTGGCCGAATACAACTGTTTTTTTTGTTCGAAAAAGAGGCCGTTATTCAAACAAACGGTGCTAATTTTTGGAATGTACAGAGGAGTTTAGAGTAGGTGGATACATTACAATACTCGTTGTGAACATAGGGGCTGTTACATCAAGGATACTCGGTCGTTGGAGGCGCAGTTTCGATTCTCGCCACTGGCAATCCTTACTGAAGGTTTTTTACGCTCCCCTTTCATGAGGCGAAAGTGGTTCCTTCTCAAACATCGATCAAACTGAATACATATTAAATAAATAAAATTAATTTTGTAGTGGTTGTCTACGCACAAAGTTACAACTGATTTTCAGCAGGGGGGATCTTATACTGTTTTAATGTCATAACTAATTGGTTATTTAAATTGGGTTGAAAGGTAATAAAGAATCGTTTTGAAGGATACATTCTGAGACAAGAAAGACCACAGTACGAGGTATATTAGAGGGAAATTTGGATAGAATAATCGTACACGAACATTGTAGTATTTACATAACCCATGGCGTGCTGGATATGAATGAACGAAAATATTGATAAAAATTGGAAATAATGGCAAACGTCATGTTAAATAAATCCTGGGATTAAAAACATGACTATGATGTACAAATAACACATTTTACTACATAGTATAAATGTAAGTTAATTTTTTGTGAACGCATTTAAGGAGTCAAGCCGAATATTGTCATAAACTACAAAAAATTTTAGTAACTAATGTTAGGCGAATATCTGCAAATATACCATGTATAATTCTGTCGGACATACACTAGTAAATTATTAATGTTATATCGCTTAGTTTAGGGGGACTACAACCCATTTATTCATCAATAATTTGTTCTTCTCGAATTGTCAGCCCAACATTTCTTCAATGCTACAAATTCTCATTCATGATTATCGACTCAGGAACACAAAGTTGACAAAAATTATCAACACTAAAATATCCGAAAATCAAACATTCAGCCATAACACGACACACACACACACGAAACCCAAAACAAATAGTACAACAGTTTGTCATTCCATTAAATAAAACCAAGCATTCTGTACTGCGTCCATTCAGATGTATGATTAATCACTATGGAAGCATGGTGAGAAATACATGATAATGCCTTTCCACACTTTTGAGTCTGCTTTCAACAAAACATTCCGATATCAGAGCAAATATATATCTATCCAAAACTCATTATTTAGCCATCTGTATATCCTATTCAGTGTAAAACAATAAAAGCTCAAATTAATCTGTTGGAAATGTTTTGTTTGGCCAGAGCGTCGGGCGCGACATGTTTTTTGAAAACATGTCATCACCTCGGACGCCCACCCCCCTCACATTGATGTGCAGTGGTGTGGTGCAGTGAACGATATAGCCGCTAACATGTCTCTTATGCGCCAAAGAATCCAACACCAGAATCAGCTGTTGATAAACAAGCGCGTTATGTCGTATCATGATGCGGGTTTTGTGTTCGGACATGAATGGCCAGCTGTAAAAACAAACAAAACGATGCCGTTTTTATTTTGAAGGGAATTTTACTGTGTTGCTACTTTTTATGTTGTGCCTACAAGCTGGTTATTTTAGATAATGTGTAGGATAGCCTACATTTTTTAAAGTGAATGTGGTAATATATAATATATTGCTTCGTAGACTTTCATGGCTACCTGGTGATAAACATGTCGTCTTTCCGATATCCATCTCTCTTGGATGAGGGTTTGGTTCTAAAAAAAAAACGGTGGACATATTGTATATGTATATGCAACGGAATTTGTTTAGATAAGTGATCCTAGATCATTAAATTTTTTTAACTTCTGAATCTAAGAAATGCAGAAGATTAAATACCATGATTTATAAAAACACACGCGTGTGGATATGCATTAATTAAAGATCAGACCAAAAAAGGTTCTCAAACAATATTGGTTCCTCCTCATAATCACGGTTAACTTCTTAACTACGATACATTGTATGTCTACTTGGTTGTGTTTTTCGCGTGGATTGAGTCGAGAAGAGAAGACGCAAAGGGGTTGCGACAAAGACCTTTGTGAAGGTACCCATCTGGTTTCCAACCTTAATGAGCAGCACGCCCTCTAAGTAGAGATTGAAGACGGTAGGCAGGCCGCTCTAACTTATGGTCTTGATGTGTATTGTTATGAATGACTTATGAAACTGGCGTTAGGACAGTTCGTGTGCTGCCATTGTGTAGAATTGAATATTAATTTTGAGTCGGCAGCAGCGTTTAGTCGCAGCCTTCGTTAGCCCTTCGGGGGGGTGGGGGGGGGGGGGGGGGGGGGGGGGGGCACAACAAAGAGAAACACATGCGAGGTCTTGTTAACTTGTTAAACGCGGCATTTCTACGCAAGCTGGGGACCACCCGACTAGGACAACTTTCAAACATCTTAACTGCTCATATTGACACCAGTAAAGAAACATCCCCATGAAATCATTTACTTACATATTTATGCGTTTTCTGTTTTAGTATTGGTTGTATATTTCATCAAGATTTGTGTCCCGCAGATAAAAATGTTCTAATAAGGTAAATGTGGTTTTGTGTGATCGTGTGTGTTGGTAAGTATGTCAAGTAAGTACTTATTGTAATATTAAACATACGATGCATTAATAATATGGTTAATCATATTGTAACACTTGTATTTTTAAACTTCAATGTGGTTATATGCATCACAGTTGATGATGATGATGATGATGATGATGATGATGATGATGATGATGATGATGATGATGATGATGATGATGATGATGATATTTGGGTTTAACATGTGCTTGGTATTGGCGTACGTGGCAAACATGATCTATGTGCATACAAATTCTTCTCACTTTCAAAGAATAAATGTAATTGACACACACACACAAATAACATATGTTTTTTTTAGTTAGTGGTTTGTATTAATAGTTTTGTTGATGAATAAATACATGTCCGAAAATGACACAATTCAATGTAAAACAATATGCACATAGTTATCTTGCACAAGATTTTCGTTCCTCTATGGTATAAGAAAAGATTTTAACTTAGGTATCATTTTCCAGTTCACCATAAAACACAGCTTTAATCGTTCGGTAGTTATTTTGTGAATAATGTGTTGGCATGAATAGAGCCATACACAACACGGGTAGGATATATCGTGCATGTAAAGGGACGCAAGTACTTATATTAATGTTTTCTGGTACTACCAGTAATACAACTCGATCAATTTCATTTTCCTTAAAAACATTTTATTATTTACATTTTACACGAATGCAACACAAATATAATAATATAATTCTTGGATCGAGTAGGACAAGAAGAAGCTATCCCATGTGTGTGTAAAGTGTGCTAAATAAGTTTGGCGCATCTAGTCTCCCAGTTTTGTTTGTGCGCGTTTGCAAGATCGTGCCCTAGCGCGGATTGGAGCCCAAAGATAAGCGCTACTTAATAAATTCTGTTTCTTACGGCCATTGCGACGAACGAAGCCAACCATGTGAAAGTACGATTAAACGTAATGACCCCCCCCCCCCCCCCCTCGACCGCGTAATCTATTGAAGTTTGAGCTAAAACGTAGAATCTATTTCAATTTTAATATGCTATGGGTATGACCTATTTTCTATAGTAATGCATTGGAGGTAGTGAAGGCCAAAGTTATAGAGTCGACCCGTCGCTTATGGGTTCGCGTGGATGTTATAACGCTTATCTGCATAAAACAAGTACGTAGCAAATAGTCATATTTCGAATAGTGATCGCGACTGTGAATTTTGTCATCAATGTACTTTGGCGACTCATAAAATTTTACATTGTCAGTAAATAGAAAATATTGAATACTGTGTATCATAGTTGTTTGATTTGATCCTATTAATTTCAAATCTATTTGGGATTATTTCATACTTACATGGAGATGTGTTTTGTGAAGCATATCGTGTACATTTATGTAACAAACTATTGTCCCTTAGAATTTTATAAAAAAAAAATTATAATCTAGACTACACACAAAAACAAAGCACAATTACATGATTCGATAATTGAAGTAAGTATAATAATGTTATACTTAGTTGTCTGCTATTACATTTTCCAGCGTTTCATTAATAATAAAATAATACAATGGTCCAATTTCAAAGCTTTTTTAACACTGACGTAAACCCTACCTGCTTACTAATTTATTTCCACTGTAAATGTCATCTTCAACAGTTCACCTTAGCTATTTATATAATCGGTTACATTCTTTAGAATCGATGGTGTGATTGAACTTCTTATACTTAGGATAGATTAATCAAAACAAAAGATTTGAATAAAAGATTTCCACAGATCACCTACAGTAACTAATGGAAATATTAAACTGACTTAAAAGCTATCGTCGTTTTTAAACAACATAAAGCTCAAAAGCCTTAATGGAATTATTTTCTCACAATTATTAACACAATGGCTTCCATTGAAAAATCCCCGAATTCGCTTCAACAACTTTCGGGTACGAAAAAAACGTTAATTGCATCGTCTGCAAAATGTAATAAAGTTTTGAAAAATGTGTTGTGAGTGAAACGCGTTGCGCAACGCACACGGATCTGGCCGCAGCGCACACGGATCCGACCGCATATGGCGCCGATAATCCTGCTACCGGCTAAAGTTGTTCGTCCGTCGTAATCCCCGTTTCAACTCTAGTTGTTGTAGCTTCTCGTCCGTCGCCGCTGCCAGCGAGGCTATTATCGGAAAATACATCACGAGATTTTTAAACAAATACCAATTAAATCGACTGGACGGTTAAGAAATTACGTTTTCACGAGATTTTGAATTTAAGCTGCTTGTATTGATGGACGTGGTACGAAGTAATGCCCTGTAAATTGAAACTGTTTTACTAATACTTGATAAGTAGTTTGTGTATCTTGGGAGGAAGACTTGTATCCCAGATTGAATTGGAGAAGTCGAAACAAAAGCATTATCAAGTATAATTTAGAGACTTTTTTGTACTTTTACTCTACAAATCTAATTCACCCTAAGCCGTAAGTTACCACATAAGACAGCAATACACCTCATACAAGAGCACCCTTCACACAGAAATAACACGATAAAATGCAACGTACAGAAGGCCTTAATTTTAATAAATGTACTACTCAATGTTATTAGCTGAAAATTTTCACAGGATCTATACACATTATTAATTATTATAGATGACTTAAATGTAATTCAATGATAAAACATTTTGCCTTTCAAAATATATATTCGACGTTATAGAAAATTAAGGACTAAACAGACTATGTGTGGTTTTATGTTTTGTCAGTATAGTTTCAATTTGTAAACTATATTTGTGTTTTTACACAATATTTCGATCTAATATATTTGAATGTCTTTCAAATGTAACCTACTTTTCACATTATTTGCAATACTTTATAATCTGATATTTATTAATTAAAAATGTACACATCATGTGTACTTATCATGCAATATCGTGCAGATGACTTTCCGAATTCACCCTAATTTCCACTTCATTTGTAATAACGCCTCATGTGTGTCTTAGTTTGAGCACAACGGAATCGCGAGATTGATTCTGTCACACAAACAACCTCATTTCACAGATATCTGTTTGCATAACGCAACATTCGTAGTGAATAGTTTCCATAGATGAGAACCCCTTCATTAATTCCGTACCCCTCACATAGTAGGAATAAATCCTCCCCCCCCCACTCCTTCCCCTACCCTCAAGCCTTCAACGCCGTTCAACGGACACAAATTGAATACATAATTGTATTTGTTTAAGCACATGAAAACATGTGATGCCAGATTATTGTAGATACAAGATATTACGCATCCTTGCGTTACATGGTTGCGATTAAAACAGGTAATGACATTAGCTTTCTACGGCGTGCGATATCCAAGTACAGTCACTGACGCAAACAGTGAGTTAGGGTGGGGAATGGACAACTAGCTTGCGATTAGAGGGCGTTACTTCTTGAAATGTGTGTACGCAGATGTAGTTTAATTCGTGTATTGTGCTTAGAACGCATAACGAATGGTAACATGACATTGCTCGATTAGTAAGTTGAACTAAAGTAGAAGTTTTTTTTTATTACAGGACTATTAGTTTCTTTGCACTCTAGCGTTTATTGTTTTACATTGTAGTTATGTGTCTTCAATTATTGTAAGTATAATACAGCCATTTGAATTAGTTGAAATTCACGCTTTGCTAACGGTTCTATTAAGGTTATATTTTGTATATATAACCGACTGTTAATATATACGTTGTAATGAACATTATTTTATATATTATGCTCTTGCAATACATCATGCAACAATAAATAAATAAAATTAAAACTAAAGTTGTAAAGTGAGCTGACATTTTATAAAAACATAATTTAGATAATTTATTTAAATGGTAATGGTGACGTAAAGTGTTTCAAAAATGGTTACAAAACAATACAAAATTTAAAATAATGGAATGTTCGAAGGCACTAACAATAATGTTTGAAAAATTACAACAATCTAGCACAAAATATAAATCAAAAGTAGAAAAAAAAGTAATGCAATGTATTTTATATTTTAAACTTTATCAAAATTGTAACTGAAGCAAAAATAAATATTTTTAATAAGTTAATATCAACAAATTAAGTGAAGTACAGCTGTTTTATTAGCATTAAATTTTGCTGGGTGTTTTAACTCTCTCTCTCCCTCACCCCCCTCCCCCCCCCCCCGTTTCATCTCGTAAGCCGTTGTCTGTGCTGATAACTCAGTAATTCCCCCCCCCCCCACCCCCCCCCCCCTGCCGCAAGCCTGCGCGTGTAACTTATCACTGTATTTGTAGCACTCACAATGTGGCTTCAGCCTGCACAAATAAAGTTCCACCTTCCTTTGTTTGGCCGGTGATAAGATTAGGATTAATTCAGTATTTCTAGACCGCGTTGTCTCCTTGATGCCAACTTCTCGAATAATATTATTCTAAATTGTATTTTCATTTTCCGAGCAGAGATTTAATTCCAGAGATTTGAATTCAACAGACGAAATGCCTCACATTGTAATTTTTCCGTATATTCTCTTTTTTTAATAACAAAAAAAATCTCTAACTTTTTCGCCGTCATTTCATTATGAATAATATCGTAATCAGGTTTTCCACTTATCTGGAGAATTAAAATTACGTCCAATTTTGACTTTTAAAACGTAAATGTCCCGCTTTAGCTATTTCCGGCCACTGTCAAAGTAACCAACGCATTTTACTGTAAAGGAAAGTGCTGCAAAAAAACTTTTGGCATAATTCTCTCTTAAAAAGGGCAATTAAAACAAGAACGTTCTTCATTGATGTCTTGACCAGCAGGTTAAGCTCATAAGTACATATTAATAATCATTGGTCTAGTGTTCTTTGTTCCTTGGTTTCTGGAAATATTGTATCAGTAAAATACGTTGACAGTGAAAAGTTTACGTTGCTTTGAATTCTCTCAGATCTTCCGTATATTGAAACGTTTTAACAACTAATTTCAACAACTACCCAAAAACTAATCAATCAGTTTATTATTGTACATGAACAGTCTTAATGTCAGTGTTGCCAATGGCAGAAATCAGAATCTTATAATATCACTAGAATTGGTATCATTTTAAACTGCGTTTGTCCACACTCTGATTACGAAGACAAAGTCAACGCGCTGTTTGGCTAGAGCAAGCGTGAAATTTGTGTCTACTAAGTGATATTACCAATAGAAGCTCCCTAATGGGTGATTGTCTGTAGATAGCATGTAAGATGCGTCTTTACAAGAGTGTGCGGTGTTTAGGGGGTAGTATTTCGCCCGGCCAGACGCACCCCTAACATCGTGCGTTATATGCTAGCTGGCCCCTATCTAGGTTCGGTATCTTAATGTGCCCTTTGCATGCCTAGACGTTATTAGTACCATACCAGTCAACACTACATAGCCTCAATCGACATAACTATCCACTATTGTGTATTACACGGGCCTTCGCGACCCCTGGCAACTCCCTAACTCACAGATGGGATTAATGGATTTCTAATAATTACTTACGTTGACCAAACTTGTGTTATGTCAAAAATTACAAGCAAGAGTGTTAGTGGGTTTGTTTGAGATAAAATACCGGCAGAGTTTTTGTGGTAAATCGATTAAACCTACTTCAACTTTTATTTTTCAAAAACATTGCCATGGTAAATGCATTATTGAAGTTGTCTTTATTTGTTCTATCAATATAGATACAGAAAACATTATCATATGTGATTTGTTGAAATGTTTGGAAAATCTTATCTATTAAACGTTCTAAGTAGTTATCTACTCCACGTATTTTGTCAACAGAGAAAAATATGTCAAAAGAGCTATGAATAAACGTCAAATGAAAAAGTAAACGTTAGTTTATGTTAAAGTTTCAACTATATAATTATATTTGTTGTTCGGTTTCACAAGGTTTATACACAATCTATACTTCTAAGCCCTACTGACAGTTTTACTTGTGACTGACACTCCCTTACTATTTTGTATATATAAATTCAGAATAGCTTATTGTTTTTTTTTTCAATAGATGGATAGTTTTAAGAGAAGCTTGGATCTATGTCACATTGACAATATCATGCTTATCCTAATAATAACTTTAAAAACAAAGTAATTAGTGTATCTTTGCTCATATCTTTAAGACTAAATTTTACTCTACATTTTGAAACTCTTTAAGATACAAGTGATTTTCCAGACAGGATGCATTATTATTTTGTAATCAAACAATTTTAATAACTCAGAGGCTTTAATCAAACGAAATACACTTCATTTCCCCTTTTTTTTATTAGAAAATCTCCAAATCCTGATTACATCTTGCCCAACGTAATTCCAAAATTTATATTTTTAAGACAATAAAAAAAGGAAATCCGTCCGTTTTAAACAAAACCCATCTACTAAAATGTAAGACATTTCTTTATTACTAGTTTCTATCGGAGGCAAGTACAATTATGCATAGCTTAGGGATGAGCTAGTTTACAAGCAGCGAACATTACTTACCGAGAAAACGTTGTGAGAGATTCATTTGTATTATCACAATTTTACGATCTTAATTGTATTTTCATGAAGCGCTAATGGTAGATTGTCACGGGGGATAAACACGATCGATAATTATTAATAGTTGTCATAAATTACGGTCGTTGATTGTTGTATACACGCGTGATTGTCGCACCGAGTAACGAGATTAGAGGTTGTAGGATCAACGTTGAGGCGGTTTACGATAGTGCACAACAGAGTACAATGTACACTTATAAGCAGTGAGGAAGATGTCAGGGCAACTACAACCACAAGGTGGACTGAAGTATCATTGGGACGAAGTTCAGTAGTTTTTTTGTATTTAATTTAATACATTCATAATCAGCTGTTTGCAATTATTCAATTTTGATATTTTTTTTAAAATTTTTTTTTTATGTAATTGCCATCTAATCTGCCATATAATCCTTATAACTCTTTATTCAAACAAGTGAAGTCAATAAAACATGAAATGCACACACAGTATGAAAATAATTCTTAAGATTGTTCAATTTTAATTAAATTTTATTTATTTCTTTAGTTTTCCGTTATAATTTTAAACCAAAATTATCCTTATAGGGTCTATTTACTTTATATTTTAAAAAAATTCAGTTTTAGTCGAGACTGATTAATAACTGAAGTAGAAAACGCTTCGGTGCCAGAAACATAAAAGCAGTTGACGAAAAAACATAGTGTTATATTCTCATTGTTCACCAAAACTCATTCATTGCCGACAAAGAACTTAACTATAATTGTATCGTGACTTATAATGATGATGTTTATTGTTTCGAGTGTACAACAACAGGGCGGCCATTCCTATATAAAACTTATTGTTTCATGTTGTGCAAACACATCGCTCATACTAAGTACGAATTATACCCACGACAAGTATGTCGTTGTCATTTTGACGGGATACTTTCTGGAATAGAATTCCATTTGTAATATGTCACACTTCACAGTTTACGCTGTTGTATCACTTCTGTTGAAACGGCCGTCTCATTTAGGGCTTGATTACACCAGATTATTGCCAACATAAAAAAGATTAAATGTTGTAATACTGTTCAAATGTGCACCATAATTCTTGGTAAGCTTCTTTTTTTTGGTATTACCATTTACATTTAAATCCATTATTTTTCGTCGAACGTAATAAAATTGTCTCTCTAAACGCGACAACGAAAATCTGTATTAAAAATTGCCCTACAATTTATACGTCCCAATAATTACACTTGATTTTTTCTTTAAAAGTAGAAACTACTGTACACCAGTATACACGTCACTGTTCTTAGTAATTCAAGAAATGTTAATTGTTATAAAAATATTATTAAAACAGTTTCAATTAATGCAAATTAAAAACTCAAACTAGCCCTGCGCAGTACAACATAAAAATAGAATAAATTCAGTGTAGAGCTGAGTTCTCCAATTCAATTTTCCCGATGTGTTTCCCAACAATCTTCTGGTTATCTTAGATAAGAAAATGGAGCGATCCCATTGGCTATTTTTTAGCAGTTAGTGTCGGCTCGTCACATACCAATTATTAGCCTATACTGTGATGTTTGAGTATAATCATATAGTGAAGAGACTGTGATACAGGTGATCGAGTCGGGGTAAGAAGAGAAAGGTAAGTCGCAGAAAATAGGGTCGGCAGAGATATGAGATTCACGTTTACGATTGAGGTAAAACGCATGTATTAAAGATCAAATAAAGAGAGTTGATATCCACAACGTTTTTAAAAGTATATTTACATTAAGATAAGCGAATTATTCACTATACGTGCGGTTCGGTTTGACTAACTAACACACTCCCACCACTTCTGTGTAGGCGACGCGTTTTGTTTATGGTAATTTCGCGATGGAGTTTAGTAATTATAGTAATTCACGGTCTAAATCGTGTTAGCAAGGGTAAAATACTGTGTCTATAAAAAGATTCAATTTACTCTATCACTTTTATAACGGCCCGATAAACTTCCATATAATTTCATTTCGTCCCTGCTTTAGTTGGTGCATGGATGTGTTTCAATTTGATCAACATTATTTTTAACTACAATGTTATTAACAACATAGCACGCATATATAATCCTACACGTACCATGTAAACCTAGTCGTAGATAAATTAACGCAATCACAGTTCCATTATCTTTAGTGTATTTTCATAGCTAGCTAACTGCAGATTGTCAAGAGATAACCACAATTAATTAGTATTAATCGTGGGTTTCATTAGTCGCCGCGTCACCTCGTCATGGTGACGACAAATGAACGACAGAATCTAGCAGCGCGCCTGGCGGTGTTCGCTCGAAGCTGCGTTCATTACACCTCACTAGAGAGCTACACCGCAGATTTATTAACTAGGAGAGGGTGAATTCAGAGACGTTAGTGTAAATACGAGAGCTTTTCCTTAGTCTGTAACGTATTAGTCTCATCCATACACGACCGTGCCAGACTTTTGTCGGGTACTCCATTAGGCATATGTTTTTCTGTACAAAATGCATAAAGGATTCTGAACATAAGAACAAGTGGTTTTCTTAAAGGAACATAATTTTGCTCTGCTGAACTGAATAGGAAGATTATACAAAAGTACGTAAGACAGTTTAGTTACACTTTAAAAAAGATGTATTTATTGCATTACAAAGAAATACATTTGAAGTAGCTAAAAAATGTGGGTTGTACACGCACAGAAAACAAGCTTCATAAATGTTGTTGATTCAATTTTCAGTATTTTGGACAATTTAAATCCTCGAAGAATTCTTCTTGACTACTTTTATTTACAATTTGGGTGCCCCAAGGTGTAGGGGCCGACTATGAATTCCAACCTACGTTTACAACCATCAAATTTGCATCACCAAACAGAGCGACCACCCAACCAACAACTGTCCTGGCTCAGGGAAGTTTAACTTGGCATCGTTCTCTAGTGATACCAGGAGAAAATATGATTCCTCCTCAGAGCCCATCGTATGTGTGTGCGTATCTTACAGCAGTATTACTTGAGTCCCCTAACCGCATCTCACAGTTTACCATTGACGCCCAACTGTCACCATAATTGTCCAACCCACCGTTACACGCACCACCAACACGGTGTATTTGCCGTCCACTGTCTCCAGTGTCATTCAAAGGTCAAGGGGTAGTTGCGATATTAATATTCCATAGGGGCGGCGTGTGGTGGTCAGTTTAGATCACGTGACACGACTACCCTCGTCGTTAGCGTCTTGCCGCACCCCAAAACACAACCCCACCCTCGGTCATTAAAAATAATCACAGCTACCACCCCCAATATGACCATATAGTTAATTTTACTAAAACCGCTTTCACATTAATTTTATACGATTATATTGTAACGTGTATGTTTTCTTAACGAAGCTAATCATGTTGTTTGATTAACAACTACAAAGGCGGCAAAGCGCACAATTATCCACAGTGTGAATTACACTGTTGCCACGTGAAGGTATGTAAAAATGCGCAGCGCAGTAAATTGTGCGCTGTAAACTGAAAATTAAAATTGGTGCAGAATGAGTGTAACGAGATATTTAAAAATCCCAGCACAACCCACAATTCAACAAAATATCTTAATTGATTTATTTAGATTTGGGCGATCAAGGTACTTGTCTCGGAAACTGGTAGACCCGGGTTCAATTCCCAGTCCATGTTTTTCTTTCACTGAAATATTATATTATTGCTATTCCAACACTCGTTTGATTTTCCTCTTCATATCCGCTAGACATGTCAGTTGCATTGTTTGAGCTGTGTCGTCATCAACCCGTTTACAGAATATGCCTCAATTCCCGAGTTTCAATGATCTTTTCTCTGCACCAGCATCTTATCACTGTACCTTTGTTTTGTTCACCTTCATCATCATAATGTTTACAACCCATGGATTAGTGTGAGACTCTCTGCTTTATTTCCTCATCTCACCCACAGTATTATCATGCCATTGTGATTGTACCATACGCTCTATCTCGTCCAAACTTCATCCACTCAACATCCCCATCTTGGTATATTCCACTACCGTAATGCGTTTCTTCTATCACTGCACACAGCCTGGTGACCGGCTGCATTCAACCGCAGTATCATATCGGTCTCTTCACTTCTATATTATTAATATTTCATTTTATAATGCTTGGCGTCTCCAAATTAAACCCAACAAAATATTTGTGTGCAAACCAGATAACAAAATCAAACTGGGACTTGTTTCAATTTTTTTCATTAATCTTCTCTCACTCAAAGTAACCCCCTCCCAACCCCCCTCCTCCAATACATGTTATTAAACTATTCCTTGAATGGAAAAATATATTAATTAATAACTTCAAAAAATGGTATAAGCAAATATTTAAATTTATGTCTAATGAAAGAACTATGGTTGAATGAACATGATCTACATTTTGAAACAACGCAAGATGGCTGCTAATCCATGATAAAGACCAATCACCGGACAGTTCGTTCAGTGGTAGTAGCAACCATAAAAAGAACGCAAAATGTTTCCCACATCATAAACGAACCAGTCAAAGAATACAGTTTTTTATGTTACAACCATAAAAACGCGTAACATGGTTATACGTGGGCTCCCCGTAACCAAACTCACTATCAGATATTGTGGAATCACTTTCTTCGATATATTTTCGACAGTTTCGTCCAAAACGACAAAGCGGACACAACAATGTTGAAATGTTGATAATCATGTGAAAACGGAAATTTAAAACGATCTTTAAATCCGAAATGTCAATGGAAAACAGAGATGGGAACTAAAATGGCCGCCGTTAACGTACACCGGAAATAACTTTATCCATTGAATAACAACTATAGCGTAGGCAGTGGATTCTTTTATCCCCTTGAAATTAGTAGCAGTAAATTGTCGCAGAGCGCGCCACGGTATGCAAAGAGGGTGTTACAAAGAATTCAGCCCAACAGTAATGAAAATATGCGGCTACAAGGACATAGATTAAAGTGGGTGTAAAAAAAACTTGTTAAGCTGTTGGAAAACTATGCGAAGGAAAGATGGGGTGAACCCGGCGCAAGAAAATAATGAGAGCAAATTGGGTAGTAGCTGCGGGGGTGTATGTTCAAAACTTTATTTATCTATTAATAAATCAACTCTTTTGGGAAATTCATTACTACAAGTTTTGTAACCTTATGAATAATATCAGTTCCCCTCTAATACATCTTTCTCAGATTGTCGACATAATATAGTAGCAAAATTCGACATTGCTTTATCAAAACATTATCAAATCACACATAGCTCTGTGTGCCAATGTCACTAAAATGCTTGGAGATAATTCCACCATAATCTATTGACAGCTTGATATATTTGGTTCTGATTCTGATAATAACGTTATAAGTCCACAGTTTGTGTTTCATACAATTCTCAAAACAATATAAGCATAGGTATCAACTACTAACAAACAAAATGTATCGATTTCAAGTGACCAGAAGCAGTTGTGCAATATTACAATAAATAAAAAAATAAAATATATTCACATTAAGGGTCTACCCACTCAGTAACTAAACTGATTTAAAAAAAAAAAAAACTGATCGTTAACGGCATTATTAATACAACATGCGCATTGTTGGTTTTAGATAAACATACATTACAAAGTGCAGTGTAGTCAAAATTGTGTCAAGATTATCTGGAGATAAAAAAAGATATTAAGAATATTGTACAACGACACTTAGTTAGTATCCGGATAATTCATTGACCTAGTACATAATGAGGTACAGTATTTCTATTTCAAAGACTGGCAGACGTTTAGTTGAATGTGACTTAGAACTGAACGTTTATCATCGTCTAGCATCTAAGGACAGTCGACTAGACTAGTGAATACGTCCAACTATATATTGGCTCCACTGTATGAATAGCACCTCCTCTGTTTTGCTACATTTGAACTGACCAACCGCAATTTAATCCCATTAATTCGACTTAGAGGCGAGGAGGTAGTTAAATTAATACGATTTGAGATAGTTATAATTAATAGCTTGACCAACGAGAATTGGATGCGATATCTCTAAAGACGGTGTTTCTACTATATTAACACAAAACTAAATAATATCATTGATAACATTATCGAAGTTCTCACTTTGTTTCATGGTTAAATAATTATAATATAAACAACAGTTATGCGTTGTTTCAAGAGGTATCTTCACTATAACTTCAACTTGAAGTATTTTAGCCATGCACATTCACGGAACACTATGCATTTTAAATTACATTACATAAGGGTTACTTTCCATGCCATTATTTTGAATGAAATTCTCTCGAACCCGTGTAGCGTATATACCATAAATTTCTTTTAAGTTTGATTGTATATGAATATTAAAATATCCATACGTTAATGTTATACGAAATGAAGATGAAGCAATTCTTCATAATGGCGTGTTTAGTTGCTGAGGCGGTGTTGGATCATGAGTTAGATCCTGGTTTCGATTACGCGCGCTATAGATCCTCTACGCTGTGATGGAGAGATTGAGGTAAAGCCGTTCGCTTTAAGGTTAAACCGCAGAGCAGCGTACAGGTAAACCCTGAGTGTAGAATGACCACGGTTTGCTCATTGTGCTACAGAAATAACTCTTTGACGCTTCCCATCATTACATAATTATTGAAGTAAAACAAAAAAGTGGCCGGTGTTATGGAATATTTAGTAAAGCATTCACAATCAGTTGCAAAGCGTAAGGTGTAAGTCGTATGCTTTATGAAGTGAGGTAGGGCGTATGAAATGTCAAAGCATTGAACTCCTTACGCCATACACAACGCAATATTAAACCATTCGCCTTACGATTTACACCTTAATAAGCTTTAAAACTGATTGTGAATGATGCTTAAGGTAATACCTTGGACTCACCATAACAACAAAGCTGCCCATTAGATGTTGCCAGAGTAAAAACAACTTATTAGCCGCAGTTGTCAAATCAATTTGGGATTATAGCAAAGCGTTGAGCAGTATAATTCCACCTTGCACTGAGGCTCGCTTCTATCAGACGTTTTGCCTCAAGTTTAGCCATTAATCCGAAATTAGCTCATAGTAAACATGGCGTCTAGTACAAAACGCCATCCATTGTGTGTATACGGTTTTTGAAAGCCAATCCGAGATTATTACATAATGGCATTAACAAAAAAATTGAAATATCGGGCCTAAGAAACAAACAGTAGATCTGCTTTTGGCAGTTCTTATATCAGATTCGTGGGTGCCGTGTTGCTATACTTTTATATGAAATGTTATCGACATAACGTGGGAAAGACGTCAGTCGTCACCATTATCCATCACTCCACACCAACTGAACAATAGTCACGTCATGCAGACCGACAGTTAACGTTAGATCCACTTGTAAAAGATGAACAATAATAAAACTTTACCTACCCAAATCTGTATCGAACAACGGGTGTTATGGCGTCTGGTGTGTGATGCTACCACCAACAAGCTATAACCTGGTCGGCATAAAACAGATGTACGGGAATATTCCGTGATCAGAATTTAATGCTAAGGACCTTTAGGTCTGGGTTTTTTATGTGCAACATTTCTGCCATAACGACATGGTTCAGAACGCGGGGGGTGAAATGGAAGTGAGAGAGGGAAGGGTTGGGGTGGGGGTGGGTTGGTGTGGGGTGACTTTAAGCACAGGAGATGAGAGTTTACTGCTGCCACCCCTAAGTCCATCCGTCGGACCGCCTGTCTGTCTGTCTATCTGTACGGATGAACATATTCAATTACTCAACCCTCTTAGCTTGACCTTGAACGTCACTTGTCATGGCGGATGCAAACTATGACGGAAGCTCTGAATGCAGCGGCCATTTTGTTTGTGTCACGCGCGTAAAAACAATACAAAATTCACTTATATGCTCAAATATAACTAACGGGCGACATGACATGTTTTCAGGGGCAGTCGGCTGCGAGTGAGAAATATGAAATACTCGGTATGAAAGTTTATGTTATAGTGAGTTGGTTCCGTATTTGAAATTTGTCGTCTGTCGGATGAAGCCCAAGAGCACAAAACGCGGCTTGTGGATCATGACTAAGATAGTTATGCGCTTTAGCATTTTGTAGGTTTACCTTTAACTGTGTATAGGTAATTGTTAAACCAATTGATCAATCTCATAAAGAAGAAGATTTCGTGATAGTTCTTAATTATATTTCCGTCGTTAACTTACTTTCATTCTATTGGTAATCACAGGAAATGGAAATAAGTGCTTCGATATTCACAAAAAAAATAAAATAAACCGTTCCTATTTCATCTTTGTATGGAATGTTTATAGAATATATAAATTAGAGTGAAAAGAGCCAGCTACTGTCACGAAAAATTGTGTTTGTAAGGATGTCCTGCGAAATGTGAAATGGTACTTACTACATACATCATCATGTATCGTCATTCGGGGTCATTTATGAAACATCAATTCAGTTGGTACAGACAAAATTTTGACAAACGTCAAGAAGTTGGGGTACAGGTCGAATAATACTTCTGCGGAATGGGAACAAATAGTTGTCGGGGTACTGAAAAGGAACTCAATGGTGCAAAATTTTACCCGATGCGTTTCGTCTTAGGCTTATGAGAACTCTTCAGTTAGACGATAGACAAAAAAGTACACACAACACATATTGGATTTCTATACAAGAAACTCGCCTACCACTAAAACTACGTTCAAAGTAGATCATGAACTCTTGCTGTCATTGTGAGCGAAGGTACTTTACATTACACTATCACTCTCGCAGATATGTTGTAGTAGAGACAAGAAAGATGGATACCTCAGTCTTTTAACACTGTTCATTATGTGGCTTTCATACATGAACTCTAGTGCTCAGAATACCTTTGCCTGCCCATAGACTCGAACCAAGGCCTCTTTTTACTGGGACATTCTATACAGAAACAACAATCCCTTTGATTAGCTATATATGCACTCAACTACACACTTCAGAACTGTAAGTACGAGAGGTCGCTTTGTATCCGTAGTTAGCATTTTCTTGCTATAATAAATGTACTGAAGTCTTTTAATTTCTACTAGGGCTTCTGAAAGAGAAATATAGCTCCACATTTTCTGTTGCCGTTCTTGATTATACATAAACATGGTCCTAACATAAACATGGTCCTAACTATTATGTACAAACCGGCTATCGCCCATCTGCGCTGTACAAGAATGAAAACCCCCCAGATTGCCTACGAGCGACACACAAATGTACAATTTTATCATGGTGATTTACACGTACCTCACGGCTCTGAAATAACGGAGTGATATTAAATCCAAAGGGTATATATATATATATATATGAAAATTAGCGCCCTGTTAACAACTTCCTTCTTTTTAAATGAAGCTTTTTTATTATTTTGACCTCATCGTTATCACCCCTCCCTCCACCCCCCTCCAGCCCCCTCCGGCCCACCAAAGCCACTCCAAGCATCGCATAACCTACTCGTTTACATTGCTTTAAATAATTCCAAGTTAATTGGATTAAACCAGATACTTTTATTTAAATCCCCCACGCCCGGTTGAGGTAGGCGCGAGAGACGCTAATGCAAATAGCTAATCTCCATACATTTATTACCTTTGGGAGTGATATAATTCCAGATTTGGCTTTTTTTAATTGTTTACCCCCACCATATCATAACACGAGGCAAGGGGGACGTAAAGGGTTAAAACAGAACACGGAGCGAGTAAGATATTATATATATACATCCTCAGTGGCCGTTCGGGGATATTTAATTTGGACCAGAAATATTTTTTGGTCGTTTGCCCCTCGTGACGGGAAGGTAGGGGAATCAAAAGGGATGGGGTTAACTTGTAGTGGCGCGGCGCCATAGGTTGCACGAGCGCTGTGGAGTCGCCACACATACATATACGACCAGCAGATAAATTACACAGAGATTAAATTACATCGGTCGGCAAGGGGCGACCTGCTAAATACTTATACACTCCTGATACTAATAAAGCAGTACACGGGCCATGTGCGTAACTGAGCGTGTTGTACATGCATCGAGGGTAACCGTGACGACTTTGTGTGGGGGCGACCTGCTGAATACTTATACACTCCTGATACTAATAAAGCAATACACGGGCCATGTGGGTAACTGAGCGTGTTAACCATACATCGAGGGTAACTGTGACGCCTGTGTGGGGGTGACCTGCTAAATACTTATGCACTCCTGATACTAATAAAGCAGTAGACGGGCCATGTGGGTAACTGAGCGTGTTGTACATACATCGTGGGTAACTGTGACGCCTGTGTGGGGGCGACCTGCTAAATACTTATACACTGCTGATACTAATAAAGCAATACACGGGCCATGTGAGTAACTAAGCGTGTTGTACATACATCGAGGGTAACTGTGACGCCTGTGTGGGGGCGACCTGCTAAATACTTATGCACTCCTGATACTAATAAAGCAGTACACGGGCCATGTGGGTAACTGAGCGTGTTGTACATACATCGTGGGTAACTGTGACGCCTGTGTGGGGGCGACATGCTAAATACTTATACACTGCTGATACTAATAAAGCAATACACGGGCCATGTGAGTAACTAAGCGTGTTGTACATACATCGAGGGTAACTGTGACGCCTGTGTGGGGGCGACCTGCTAAATACTTATGCACTCCTGATACTAATAAAGCAGTACACGGGCCATGTGGGTAACTGAGCGTGTTGTACATACATCGTGGGTAACTGTGACGCCTGTGTGGGGGCGACATGCTAAATACTTATACACTGCTGATACTAATAAAGCAGTACACGGGCCATGTGGGTAACTGAGCGTGTTGTACATACATCGTGGGTAACTGTGACGCCTGTGTGGGGGCGACCTGCTAAATACTTATGCACTCCTGATACTAATAAAGCAGTACACGGGCCATGTGGGTAACTGAGCGTGTTGTACATACATCGAGGGTAACTGTGACGCCTGTGTGGGGGCGACCTGCTAAATACTTATGCACTCCTGATACTAATAAAGCAGTACACGGGCCATGTGGGTAACTGAGCGTGTTGTACATACATCGTGGGTAACTGTGACGCCTGTGTGGGGGCGACCTGCTAAATACTTATGCACTCCTGATACTAATAAAGCAGTACACGGGCCATGTGGGTAACTGAGCGTGTTGTACATACATCGTGGGTAACTGTGACGCCTGTGTGGGGGCGACCTGCTAAATACTTATACACTGCTGATACTAATAAAGCAGCACATGGATCCTATGAGTAACTGAGCGCGTTGTGCATACATCGAGGTTAATAGTGACGACTATGTGTAGGAGCGACCTTCTAAATACTTATACACTCCTGATACTAAGAAGTAACAACGTAAAAAAATGCACGGGCCATGTGGGTAACAGGATATTTGTTATAAACCGTTTATACACACTTTTACGTATAAATATATATTTCCAACTAGCGTAGATGGAAAAGGAATGCATTGCATATTTGACAAGGCGAAACTATCGTTCTTTTGAGGGCATGAGTACATTTCATTTAGCAATATGCAATTACTACCTGCATAGTATTTAACCTCTTCAATATTGTGAAAAACATCGATTTACCCAGTTCATTCACACATGCAAAAGTTGCTATAACTATCATCTGTCAAAATTGTATATAGTAGAAATTAAAACTCATCTCCAACTGGGATCCCCACCCCCCCTCTCCACCCATTCCTCTCTCACTATCTCTCTCATGCCGAACGGACGCAATAACCATTATTTCAAAAGTACTGACAACTCAAATCCAATATTTTCACCCTTTCGAATATCCCTCCAAACACTAATTTAATTATACATTTAAAGAATATAATGCATGCATATACATTCAACCAGTTGCATACCGGAAATGACACGCACTATAGCGTCATGCACACAAACACACTCTGCAACTACACCGGAACTACCAACTAACGGGCTAATAAAGACCCTACATTATTGCCCAGCCGTGGAGAACCACAATCACGACCAATCCCAGACGACCGCTCATACCATACGACCGTACTGCAGCAATTAAGACTGAGTTGTGACACCGAATAATTGCACCAATGTGATATGTCAGCCTGTTTAACCGGAGTGCACTCAATACGCAACACAAATCGCTGCAAAAGCAGAGCCATGTTTGATCTATCAAGTCCATTAGTGAGGTTCACCTCTGGGTTAGCAATGTGTGCGTACGTGCGATCACAACAATTACCACAATGTGAATATCGTTCACACTGGTTCTAGAGAGCCGATCGAGTTCGACATCTTTTCAGGAGATGGATTATTAAAAATGGCGTTATTTCAATTGTGAGTACGATAGAATTATAAACTTGATTAAAAGAAATTTCCGGACAATCCCCCAAATTAGTATGTGTATATGATTCAGGTAATATTGAAGGTAGTTTATTTTCTTGCACACATTCATTCGATTTGTTGAAATTACTAGACAAACTAGATTTTTGAAGTCATAACTGACACAACTATTGTGAGTATTCTGTGAGTATAGTCGATGTTGGCAATTTACGGTAAAATTATAAACTTGAGTGAAAGAAAATTAAAAACAAAGCCCCAAATTTATATAGGTTGAAGTTGTAAGGTAGTTTATTTTTCTGCCAACACAATCATTTCGATTTGCAGAAATTACTAGAAAGTTAGTCTTTTTAAGTCATAACTTCAACTAATGAAGTTATGACACAATTATAGTGAGTATTCGATATTGGCACTTTACGTTACAATGATTTTAAACATGGTGAAAGAAAATTCTGGACAATGCCCCAAATTTATGCTTGTATATATTGGGGTTGTAAGGTACTTTATTTTTCTGCCAAACGCGTTTGCATTTCGAGTTACCGAAATTACCAGACAAATTAAATTTTTCATTAAATTAGATGTCTTTGATTGGTGTAGAGTAACGATTACTCACAAAGGGGCCAAATGATGAACGTACACAACTGGGCTAGACGAGGAGACCAATATTGTGAAGTAGTAAGCAACACTCGGAAACTCATGGAATTAACAATTTCACCATTGCTTGATTTGATTATTGATCACCAATTAATTTTTACACAGAGAAGAGAATTATATTGTACAATGTATATTGCTTACGTTTAAATAATGATGCTTTTTTTTGTAGAGAATGCATATTTATTATTTTCGATCTCATGTATAACGATCTTATTTCGGGGGCCTCTAGGGGCAATTTAGTGGACCTTGGGGTAAAGTTATTCCGCTGTAGTCAATCATGTGTCGGATCTGCAGGTTGTTACCATAAAATTATACTAAGTAAGAATATTCCTCAAATTAACAAACGGTGCATTGACACACCATAAAAATAATTATAATAATTTTTCGTAGGAATACCCGTTATAGGGTGCACACCAGCTTTACCTGACGTGCCCCTCTTCAGGTGACTTACTGGTTATTAGGGTGTTTGGATAGTTTGGAAGGAATGTCCGAGGACTATTACTCAATCCAAGCATTCGCTTTTACGACTGAGGAAAACCTCTGAAAAAAACATCAGTCAGGACTGCCTGTGGCCGGAATCGAACCGGCGACATCCCGGATTAGAGTCTCGCGTCTTATCGTGAAGCCACCTCTATCGGTCACCATAAGAAAGTGTGTATACATCTATACACACATGTGTACGCGTGAATTTGTGCGTCTGAAGCTATTATGAACTTTATTGACTTTCTTCACGTGTAGCTAATTACGTCGTTAGCTAAAGAATGCGTGTTTCATGATATGTCAACAATAATGTTCCTGTTCGGCCATATAATACATCGTGGTCGCTGTGACGGGATTCGGAACCATCGGTCAGTCAATGTACTACTCGTTCAGAATACATCAGCCCTCGCCGAATGAAACTTTTAAACTGATCGTCTCATTTTCGTTTTCTATTTTGTCCGAACAAGACCTGACAGATCGCAATTGTTCTGTAAAATAAGTTCTATCCATACGTTTAATACAGAAATTTCGATTCTGTATTCTATTAATTACAGAAAAACACGAGCACGAAGCCGAAATCTAATTAAAATAAGGAATCGTCTCAAATAAATGTATATACACTCAAACTTCAACAGAATAACTATTTGCACAAGAAAATGTACCTAGTAATATAATTATACATAATATGTATGTATTTGTTTCCATATTATGGAAAATTAGATTCATTTTACTTAGACTAACTATTAGAACTAAAAGCACGCACATGTCGTGTTATTTAGCCACGTCGAGAGTACTTAACTCATAACTCACGGTCAACTGAGTACTTACTCATGGTCAACTTCAGTATAGTACTTACTCACGGTCATACGTTTCGGTACCACTCTGGGCTCCGTCCTCAAGAAGATTAGTCATCACTAACAGGCGCAAAGTAGCGAGATGAACCTCGGGTATGTTTATAATTTTAATCCCAAACTCCAACCCTAGGATTACAATAATTTGGAAGCATAATGATGCATAGTCGATGCCCATGCAGTGATGCCATTTAGAATCAACGAAAGGAGCGACGTGAAACTTCTACTATAATAATTTTTCTAGTAGCAAATCGTGTGATATAAAAACTCGTTTAACACCGCTATAAATAATAATATGAAACGATCAAAATTAAATAAAAATACGGGTAAAATAACATTGACAATTTTATATGTGATTTCCAGTAGAAATTGAAATTTACTACTTAATTGTTTCATGATTATTTTAAGCAAACCAAAATGTGTACAATTTTAGAAAATAATCAAAATCCTAAATTTCTCAAATTGTAGGCTATCATTTCGAATATATATTTTCTTGAAAAATTAAAATTTTATTTATTTTTGTACTTTAAAATTGTTTTATGAAAACCAATCATCGGGACTGGAAAGCTTCAAATATATGACAGTCTACGAAT
Organism: Isoperla grammatica; assembly: GCA_945910005.1. Classification (NCBI taxonomy): domain Eukaryota; kingdom Metazoa; phylum Arthropoda; class Insecta; order Plecoptera; family Perlodidae; genus Isoperla; species Isoperla grammatica. Next base: position 23,121,310 of record OX246737.1, read on the forward strand.
ATCGATAATCAGAATAAGAGGTAGAATTTTGATACTCAAAATTATAGGTAGGTTATACTTAGCTTACAAGTTCGAGCGAGTTCTACGCTCAATACTTTGCAAGCCGTACACAGCAGCACCGTGAATTGTCGTATGTCATGCATTATTTCAATCACAGGAATATTTCCATAGATAACTGTCGCGTATAACGTAAAGTTAATATTACTAGAGAGATTTACTTTCAATACGAATACACTCATGAAATAATAACACTTATGTTATTTCTAGCTTTTAAGGGGACCCATCCGTCGCAAATTTAAAAATTACGTGTTTTTTGTTTTGTTTTGCTAATTCAATTGTCTATGTCTCCTGAACTCAATGATACCATTTGTTTGGCCATAGAGTGATAACTGAACTCACAGTTATCTTTTAAAGACACGTATGCGTAAGCATAACTTCAATATCTGGTCTTTTTCAGCGCAAATGGCTGCAGCTAAAAGCATTACGTGCATTACGTGCCATTGTGTGCCCCCCCCCCCCCCCCCCCCCCAACATACTGCCATTCTGCAATGAAGAAGTAGTGCTTTAGTCTACATATATGCCCATTCCCCAAAGCTCTCAGGCTGTTTGAATTTTTTTTTTTTTTTTTTTTAAGTTTTTAATTTTTTTTTTTTTTAATTTCGAAATATTAAATTTTTTTAATATGTTCTTTGATTTTCATATAAACTTTACTTTTATCTTGATGTGTTAAAAATTTTAACTGATTTGGTTGCACCAGTTAAGAAAGGGAGCTGCGATATGATGGTAGCCCCTAAAACAGATGAAAAATCTATGTCCCACTTCAAACTGGATTATCTCAGAACATTTTTTTTTTGTGCTACGGTACATTTATCTAGAGAATAACCAAACAGAATTTCATGATTTTTTTTGGAGCATGTAAATACAACTGTTTTACACAAACGCAGCACAGGAAATTGTGATAAACGTCCTCAAAGCATTTTTTCTATTGTCGTTTGTTTTAGGAAATGTCAATATTTTGATCAATATTACTGCCAATTGTAAAAAAATTGCAATTTTTAAACCAAACTAAAATATAAATTTTTTTTCCGCTGCGATTTGTTAAAATAGATGTGTCTAAAAGAGTTGTAAATATCAGCCTCCTTAAGCTAGCCATTCCTTCAGAAAAGGTACCGAAAATTGGCTAATTTAACATTGCTGGTATAGGGACGGATGGGTCCCCTTAACGCAACTCCGTTACAATCCAAACATCTTAGTCTGTGTATACCAACCAGTGTGTGTATAAGCTCTTTGGCGCGTAACGATCGGTGCTATTTCCGCATTTCGCCGTCAAAAGCGCCATTTAATGTCATATTTAACGCCATTTAATTTAATGTCTCTAAGCGTTACTGGATACTGAGATATGACCATAATTCAAGTAATGATAACTATCAAGTTATTATAGCCATGATAATGAAGGTAATTAACACTACGCGAGGTGCTTTTGGCTAAGGGGAGTTTTCTGCTCTCGACGCGAATTCAACATATTATTAGGCTGTATATCTGATCCTCACGAATAAGCTTACATGTGATAGAGTCACTAAGGATCAATCTTTATAAAGTGACAAGATCATTTGGAATCTAGATTCTTCCAGATCAGATTGCAATTTGGTGTAAATGTTTGTAACTTAACAGAAACAAATTTTGCGCCAAGTCCTTGATTACTTCAGACATTTTTTATAAATTACGTATCAATACAACAAATATTTTTTACGGAGTGCATAGAGAAGATGCTGACTGCCACTTTCAGTCCTCTCAGAGATCGTCAGTTTACTGCTTTGATCACTTGATCCGTGATCCCAAGCTGAGTAAAGTATAAAAAGGGGAGACACATTCGTCCGATCAGGTTATCGTAAGAACAAGTATTCGTAAACACCCATATTATTTTGTCGATGAATTACGAAAATCGTCAGTAAACGTGCACATTGCTAAATTGCTGCTCAATATAAACTGGCATTTGCTGTATTTGAAACTTTGAGAAAAAAAAATGGAAATAATAACAACACAAAATTTGATGTTTACTTTTCTCAAGAAGAACGTAATACAATTAATCATTATTTTGACTTTTGACTTATGTAAAAGAAAAACATGTACGTATAGGTGTGTTCCATTTTATTTACGCAATATGGAAAAAGGTGTTTACGTTTTTAGTATGTTTACGACATGAAAATTGTGTTCTCACCATTTCAAATGAACTATAGCCAAATTAATTTTAGTTAGAATTCGTTTTATCACTTTGCCCATGTGACTCAAGCGTTGGAACTACGAAGGGTTGTACTATAGCTGAGCTGCGTGGTGCGACCGTACTTCATTACCTCACATGAAGAGTGTGTTTACTTACTCTATACTGTGTACTCACACACCTGTACAGTATTAGCCCACCGCGCCGGTCAGCCCTGAAGGCCAATCCTTTGATAAACATGACTTGTATGTGTGATACTGATTGTTGTGTCCCAAGGGCTGATGTTAGTGCAGTCAGCGGTGTAATCATGTAATCACTGTGTGTAGTGTTCAATTGAAAACCACGTAGACATAATGTCACATAAGTATAGTTGGAAGAGAGATAAGAAATATATTTAGTTTCGATAGAAAAATGCTTTTTAATGGTACAAATACAAATATTGGTTTTTTTGATTACCATTTCTATTTTGTGAACGTGTGTTGGCAACGAACACATAATAAACATAAAAAAAGTTATAACTAGTACTTGGACAAAAACAAAACTGATTATTGCTCTCTTGAGGATGGGAGGGGGGGGTGGGGGGGGGGGGTGGGGGGGGGGTGATTTCTTCAAGGATACCTCTAAGTCAAAAACCGCAGACAATTTTCATTTTTTAATTGTATCTCCAGGTTTTTGACGTAGAGGTATCCTTCGCTCTTTCGAACGATATTTTATAATCATTATAACACAACATTAACTTTAAGCGTAGCAACTAGGTCATCCTTTGTGTGAGGTAGTACGACACACAGGTATAATATGACAGCACAGTGTACTGTATACGTATACAACAGTGAGATGTTCCGCGAAGAATATGACTCTCTTTGGGAAGTGTTTCTATCGCCGCGCGATCGGAGAGCGACCGGTCGCCGCGCGCCGTTCGATAACTCGACCCATCGCGTGTAGTGTTGGATTCTCGGACGCAGAACCCGACGGAAGAAAGGTAACGGAAAGAGAAAGGAGGGGGGAGAAATGATTACTCTGTCCGGAAATCACTAGAATTTCCGACTTGCTCGACTTTTATTTTTTTTTGTACCGTGGTAGCATTGACTGTAACAACCTATAAACGGCAAAACTTCATTTCCGTGCGTTGTGGTTTTCTTATGGGCGACGATTCTCTTTCTCGTGACAATGTTACATAATATCATTGAACAATTCATGTAACAATCCACTCTTATAGTTTAACGGGGTGGGGGGGGGGGGGGGGGGGGGGGGTAGGGGAAATATTTCCTGAATTAATTGCATCACTTTGTGGCATGGTTTACATGTCAAAAGACGACAATGACAAAGGAATGTGTCAGTTTGTGTTTGTCTTGTTGGATCTCAACTGATGAATGTTCAAATGTTCGAATACTAATAAATGTTCGGATGCTCCTAAACTAAAGTGGCCTAGTTCAAACATCTGGCATTCGAACATTTGCTGCGACCCCGAGACGTGTGCCAGGAAAGTTTGAGTCACTTTGAGTGTAAAACGTGATGCTAGTGGTGTAACCCTACCCAACGTTTATTGTGATAGTTTGTTTGGTGTTTGATACACAAGTCGGCGATATTAAATAATACATAATATAATCATCGTGTATTTGGATATTATCAGACCGATTGTTAAAATCCTATCAATTCAATTTGGGAATACATTTTTCATTAAAACGTTCACATTTGAATGTTAGGAATGCATACAATACAAATTAAAGAGTGATTTACAGTTATACAATAAACTATATTTATTTCGTTGTTTGTTGGTTTGCGTCATGAGTAGAAAGCCAAAGATTGTCAAAATTCGTTATCAGTCTATATTACTTTTAAGCTATCATAAAATAAATACCTCACTCAATATCAATACCTACAACATTGGTACAAAATAGTTTCGAAATCAGATTGTTGAATATTGTTTAAGCAAAAATCAACCATAAATCACGGAAAGCCAAGAACATAACCTAAATCACAAATGAGAATAACCTCAAACTTTAAACCGATAAACTGTTAAGTTTGGAGAAAAATTTAAATGTATAATATATTATAATTAACACGTGACGTGTAGTACTAAAAATTCTCTAAAATGTTTTGTGAAAGTTAGGCGATGGATTTATAGAATACTTATATCTGCCAGTATCATATTAAATTCTACTTTAGATCAAAATAATTCAAGCAGACGATTTACAGTAAATACTAATTTTAATAACCACCTACTAACGATTACAAAAAGCAGTTTTAAAGATTTATTGCATGCATGCATGTGAGTATACATGGTTTGATTAATGCAACAAGCCCTACCGAAGAAAAATTACAAAACAGGAAACCAAGTTGGCGATATAGAATATTGTGTTACGTGGTAAACCACACGTAAAGAAGACTTGACAGTAGGTTAACAGCCGTAGGTTAGAATAAATTAAACCCAACACAAAGCTATATGCTTCATTTTTATCTTCTCTCTCACTTCTAATTAGCAAAGAAGTTCAAAGAAATAAAATGTGTGTGCTACCAGACAGAATTTGGTTTTGCTCACTGGCACATTCTAAGTATGACTGTATCTTATAATACTGTGGTGTTCATCACCTGACTTTAATTTAAATGCCATTTTAAAATTAACTTTGTCTGGAGGCACGAGATAATGAAATGATTAAACGAGTGTTAGTAAATCGCAAAGATGTTGACAAATGTGTCTCTTTACGTTAATGCATTTGTTATTGACATAAAAACGAACGAAATAAATGAGCGTCATAAACCTGATGATGACAAAACATTCTTGAGTTCCCTCCGAGCTCTGAAACGACCAATTGGTCGCCTGGCTTGCGATACTCAGTGTTCGTTATTGCGTCACAGCCTGGACAACACTATGAAATAACTCGCGAGATATTCTGGAACTGACGTCTGCGAAATGGTGCACGAGATATAAATCGCGATACCGTTTGACCGTTAACCATCCAAACGGGCGGATGTTTTTCGAACGGAGTGCCTATAGTCAAGTGTCAAAACTGAACGTGGGGAGCGACGTGCCGATACTACAAATTACATAACTCGTCGAGATATCGAAAGTGTTTCGGTGAAGTATTATTACTTTGGAAATGTAATCTTTTGAAGTGAAGTACTTTCAGTCAGGTGAGCCGGCCTAGACTCATGTTTACCGTACCGCGCTGGGCCAAGCTCTGCGCCACAGCCCCCTAAATTACAGTGCCGTGAAATAACAGTGCCAGCGGTCCATTGATCTTTCTATACGCCATTCGTGCATAAGAAGGCCCCTAGACTAGAACCATTACAAGAATGGTTTGAATGGGTGATTGTGTGGAAAGAGGGAAAACGCTACTTTCTTCATGCTAATATAGATAATTGTACCGATCAATTACTGTACACTATAGAACCTCAACGTGACAGTGGTTGTTCAGCAGTATCACGCGAGGCTCTATTTCGGTACCTCGTTCGATTCCCACGACTGGTAATGAAGGCTGATGATTATATCGAGGTTCCGTCCGTCATACTTGGAAGTCTCGTACTATAACAATATTAGACCATTCCTTCCCAACTACCCAACCACCGAATGCAACTATTTCAGTTACAAGAAAGGACCACGTCAGGTTCAGTTTGTCAGATCGTTTACTTGCGTCTTACGACAGGCAGAGCTACCATGTACTACTTCTACCCGTGGCTCGGAGTACCACAGAACTGCATACTTGCAGACATACCTAACAAATCGAACCATCTAGGTACCTTTACAAGGACAGAAATCAAGATTAATTAGTTGAAAACGAAAAGATAGTTCCAGTTGAACAACAACAACAACAATTTAGATTTTGGGTTGAGTGGCTGAGCGTGTTGATAGACTACTATTTGTGAGCCCAATTGGTAGTTGAAGTGGATAATGAAATCACTAATTTTCATTCGACTTTGAATTAATTATTTTAAATTTCTTATTTCGCCTCAAACTTGTGGTTCTGTTTGACACCACTTCAAAAGAATATTGTAAAGTGACATTTTTAAGAATCAGTTCATGATAGTGTAAGACATTTGAGTATTTAACGCATCTATGGATATGAGACAAATATCAAACAACTCGGGAAAATTACGTATCAATTCAACCATGTATCTCATAAGAACAATTTTAAAATCACCTGGCAAGTTCTGAAAGTAAAAAAAAGTAATTTTAATTTCGACCTTGTCACTGCAAAAAAAGAGCAAACAGTTGTAAAAGTGGATACAAAGGAAGAAATTAAAAGTGTATTCGAAAAACTTTGTCCATGTTTTAATGCGATAAAACTCATGTTGTCATGTTTATTTTCCGTCTGTTCATGTTTATCTTCCTCAATAATTCACTTGTATGATAGATACACACGTGGCACTGAAGAAGGTCTATGCACGATAATAGAAAAAGATTTTTTATACTCACTCTCATTTTAACTTGTCTTTTAGTACCCTGCTTTATTCCAGCTTTCGTAACAGAAAGTCAGGGGTTCAGTTCACGGATTTGACTCTATTATTTTCTTAAAAAGTTTTAACACGTATACGTCGACTTCGAAGCCCCCAAAGCAACGAGACAGACAATAATATGATAACGTTCCCTCTAAATATCAGTGTTTTAACCGAATAGCTAGATAATAAATACGCATTTTATTAATTATCATCACTTTAACTTGTCTTTTTAAAATCCAGTTAAGACTAAATTGTCATTGGCATTGCGCTAAAATATAATTCAACCATGTTTCATTAAAATATCCTTAAAACAACTCCTCTAAAAATATTTCAAATTTATTACCCTTATCAATAATAATTTCAAAATCTCAGGATTGGAAGTACAACAAACAAGCCCTATATCGTTTCAATGATCGATACATATCGCTTGTAGTCATCGACCGTGGCATCTCGCCCGCGAAGAAAACCCGACTTTCTCCACCAACTGGCGGCTTCGCTAGAGGGTGAGGTGAGTGTAAATGGGTAATAGTACAAGATGCCCGTGCCAGCGATCAATTGACCCCCCTCCCCCCTCTATACCGTGACCTGCCCAGACCATTTATCCACCCGCCAACCCCAGTCGCCCGCCTCCGCCTCCGATGTCTTTTAGAGCAAAGCTTCGTTAGCTTTGTGAGTCGCCGCGGCGATACTTGTTATACTTGTTATACTTGTTATACGCGCTTACAATGAAGCAAACATGACGAATAGGCCTCATTTCTCATTGTCGATGCTCTCATTGATACGGCCAAGACAAATTATCGACGATGCTAATTCATCGCATTATGCGGGTAAGTTAAAAATAAATCGCTACGGTGGCTCCGCCACGCCGACCGTGTACGGGGCTGCTACAAATTACACCACAGCGTTGACGGGGTTTAAATCATCGTCAGTATCAAAGCCGTCAACTGGTGTGGGTACTGAGATTCGCGTGGTGATGTTGGTATTGATGGTTACAACGCGCAAGTTTCTGCGTTCGGCGAATAGTCGTTCACGTCTAAGAGTGAGTTGAACAGTGGGTAATGAGGGAAGTTATTGAAAAATGTTCATCAATGAGATTAAAATATTATGTTGAACTGGCACAGTTTCATCAAACGTTTAGTCCCGAGAAATGTTTCGTAATTTTCTACTTACAAACATGGCACCTGGTAGAAAACAAAAAAAAACATTTTGTAGGTAATGTGTGTTGAAACTATGGATACAAATACTAGAAATACCTAAAATAGATTGGCAAAAGTAATCGAATCTTTGCATCTATAGGTAGGTAGGTAGGTATATTAGAGTATATTTTTAACTTCACCTTGATAACATTGATGAGGAAGATTACTTTTTAGCCGAACCGCGAGTCACGTGAATACTTAATTGCACAATTTTTATAAATGACGATCAATGATTACCGCACAGTAAAAATAAAATAAATGAAATCGACTGGAAAACAAAGAATCGTATCAGCACTCAATGGTATCAGTGTTATCTACGTATGTAGCATAGTTTATTTACAACGTTTCTTATTCCTATACAATAATATCACCATTGAAATGAAAGATTACTTTAAAAAGTCTGTCATCATGGAAATAGAAATATTAGCTATACTTAGTGGCTTTTATTCTGAAATGTGGTTTTTAAGTTTATTGTAGTTAACATGTTTTCATTTTCTGGTTTGAAAAATATCTATTCATCCAAGAACAATCGTGTTTTTTTTAATCGCCTTTGTTTGTGTGTGTTGAATAGGGTCGAAATAAAATCTACATTTTACACTTTTCTGTTATCATCCAGATTGAATAGCCCGATAGCAAAAATATACAATCCGCAAGGTTTTTGCTATGTGAAATACTCCATAATATACATTCTGAAAACCTTTGTTCCACTGAAATGACATTAGAACTAGACTTTTTGGGATGAATGCCAAAAAACTAAAAAACTAATGGACAATGAAACCCAATGTCCCTTTTCTGGCTCCCAGAACTCGAGACGACCACAGGGCTTGCAATTTAACAGTTTGATTTGCGTTTGGTCCTATATTATTGTTTGTCTGGTATATTGTATAGCTGTTGTATTTAATATACCCCGAAGTAACTCAGTTTTCAACTTGATAGAATATACAATAAATAAATACAAGTATGTCTCAGTATTTTTACTATTTTAACCTTAAACTCTGTCGAGATGGGTCCCTCCTCGTGGTGACCGGTGCCCGCAAAGGGGACTCTCGTGTGTATCTTAAATTATCATATTTTTATAGTATCATAGCTCACTTTTTCAATATTTCCATTTTTCATGAATTTCTATTCTATTCATCTCTTCTATTCCTCATTGAGTTTTTTTACAGTTTAAAGTACCAAGATTGAATATTTGGCATTATTACCATGGTACCATGTCCATATGGTACTTTTAATTTAAATTCGAAATTCACATTCTCAAAAAACACGTAGGATAATAACTTTATGAATTTAAATTGTCCTCTATTACATTCGATTATCCTCTTCGTAATGATATTTTATGCACACATATATGTACACTATGTATTTACTGTCACAATTTGTCTAACCATGAAGTTACTATTATAAGTTTGCTCTTACCACGGCGTCTGGTTGGTACCAATAACATTACTTACTTCTAGTCCTGTTGAATTATAAAACTGTACACTTTAAATAAATTAAAATTACATTTGTTTCCTTTTATGGAAAAGAATAAACGAATACGCAAATCCTTGAAGCAAATAAACTAACAATAAACTTTATTCAAGAGTATATAATAATAAACCAGAACGATACTTTAAGCACTTAATAAGAAAGATTTGAACAACTAAATATTTCATTGGACGCATAGTTCAAAGCTAGGTACTACTTTATTAACATCACTAAAACTTTCTAGCGCAACATTATAATCTAATTACATTTCCCATCATACCATATTGTTCTGCTCTGGGCACCACACCCCCTCATGGTTCCGTCACTGATAATCCGTTCATGTAATTATTGGACACCGCCGCAAACCATTACTGTCATGAGATCGAATTACTGTCGGCTATCGAGCTACCGACCTCTCGGAGGCAATGGTACGCGCATATCGGTGACACTGGCGAGTCAGGTGACGATCATTCAATTAATGCAATAAGTTCAGCGCTAATAACTATTAGGGAGGGATCGAGACTGCATGATGTGGGATTAACAGGAATATCTATGTGAGAAATGCTAAAAGCACACAATATCACATAAAGTTAGTTTGGCGTAGGACTCGACGCTTCACAATAAATCAACAATACTGACATCAATTTTAAATATCTCAACACTCGACTCTTCACCGAACGTTTCTATTAGTTTGGGTAATACTGAACACGTACATCAGTGTGAAGCAGGCGACACATCGGAATCATGTTCTGAAAATCAGTTTTTAAAATATATACATTTCATTGCTGTAACACGGATGAAATGTTTCAGTATTGATGACATAGTGATTCGAATCTTATCACGCGTATAAGCCATATGCTGTGACATGTTTTCGAAAAATGTTTTCTGCGCCGGACACACGATGAAATTGTTTGGAGTATTTGGAAATGTTTCTAAAAGAATGTTTAGAGCATGTTGTTCTATTTTTTCTGAAATTTTTAGAGTGGGTCATCATGAAAGAAAAACACTCCATGATAAAGTAATGCTACGATACAAGTTAATAAAACATGTCTGCCGAGAGCCGCTGGTGAGGCATCATTCTAGACGTTTAGACATTAACTGACGCATTTTAACACCACATTGAGACGGCTGGAGAAAATAAGTTCAGTATTAGTTGTCATCAGTATGAGTTACTAAATACATAGTCGAATGTATCTTACACAAGCGTCTCAAACAACAATACAACAATAAGACATTTTAGGTAATGATACAATATTCACGATACAGAATTATACATTTGTAAGAATTAAGTGTTCGTTATGAATTTTCATACAGTTACAAAATACATTCCTCCGAAACACACCTATCGCAAAAACGGCTGTAAACATTTGTCCGCAGGTGTTCGCACTGTCCAATCACTGAGTCATATGTTTCGTATTTGAAATATCGATCTTTGATTGGTTATCACTCACTCGTCGATGGTGTTCGGAGCCTGCAGGGTTGGTTCATAGTCGCTTTAAATTAAAGTCCCCCACTGAAAATCAGTTTCGTTACTGAGTGGGTAGACTCTAAATGTGAATTTATTTATTTATTTATTTAAACATTAACTCTACATTCCCTATTAGCCTCGTTACACGAATCATTTTACCCCTCCTGTCGATAGGCTAAAAAAAACGCCCGACTTAATCTCTCCAACCTGTTATCTTGTGATCAACGCTAAAATAATCAACTTGCTCCGTGTTATATAGTAATTTCCTTACAACACAGTGAATAAAGGTAATCTAGCGTGGCTGGGCCTTGTTTACATAGGAGTAAATACGCCGGCATATCGGGCGCAGTAATCGATAGGGCAGTGATCGAACAGTGGCAGCAGTCGACGTTTTAACTCGTGCGTGTCGAAAGAAATCAGGCGCTCCCAACGAGTGGGGAGCGGTGTCTGAATTATGTACTACGCGCGCGGCTTTAAGGGCAGGTGTAATTATTAGCGGCGGCGGCGGGGGTTGTGAACAGGCCTTGAAACACCGTCATAGTACAGTGGAAATACGTAATTATAGAGAGTTGATTCGCAATGAGTGTGCGTTGAAAGACAGGGATGAAGTGAGTGGCAATGAAAGGAGTGATTAAAAATGAGGGAAGTCGTCGGAGAAATTGGTTTAAATGAATAATGTGGGGCCGCGCCTTTTCTGTTTCGCTTAGACGATTTCGACTTGAAGCGAATAGACACGAGTACGCATTTTACAAGAAAACAATGACAACAGCAAACATATAAGAAGATGTTTTAGGGGTTAGGGTCCCAGGAAAAACAAAAATAAGATACAAATTTACTATGAAAAGAAAAAAGAAAGAAAAAGATTTATATTAAAAATTGAAAATTGTAAATAGTAAAAGAAGTATGTATTTAAAGTTAAAGTTTATAATGTGTAAAACGAGGAACATATCACAAAAATATAAAATAATCAAGATCAAAGCGTTAGTAATTATCCATTAAATATAAAGTTAACAGTATTTTTACGGTTTCCGCTAAAATATGCACTCAAGTAGTCTGCAACCCTTCAGCCAGAAATGTTCGTTACATTAGTTAGATAGTGAACGCCCATAAAGCCCGCGTGAGCGCGTGGCGGGCGGCGCCGGTCCCAGCGTCGCGACGCCTGAGTAAGTAATACACAATAACGTTTTACGAGGACGCACTTTTATGCCGCGCTTTATTTTCTTCTTCGGAGTAAATCTTTCGGTGTCACTGGGAAAACGTACAGTACTGTTCATGAAAAGTGTCCGATTTGACTGGGAATGAGCTCGGTGCTAAACTTTTACCTCCTTCGCATTAGGCAAATAGCTTTCCAACGGTTGCAGAGAGAGTTTTGGAGTAAACGATAGGTTTAGGTTGAATCCATAATATTTTCACCATTAAGTGTTTACATTTGAAATTTCCTTGACCACTAAATCACTCATAAACAGCGGAAAAAATATTTTGTAAAAATTAATATTGTAAATCATGGGAAGGTCCCCAAATAATGGTATCATAAACACGGGTGGCATTTTGATCCAATTGTTTATAATTATTATTTCGTTGCCTCATAGTTTATTGCTTGGTACCAAAAAATTGTATTTCACAAACAATACCTAATTCTGGATAGCATTGACATGACACGTAGAAAATGTCGTGTAAAAAGGTAGTTAACTGATGAAAAACACGCATGCCATATCCTTGGAGAATGTGCTATTCATGAAAACCTCCACTGAAACTCATACAAAATCGAGCCGAGGTAGAACAAAAAGAACATTACCATCTCAATTGGAATGTCATTGGCTTATTGGACGTTCTGTGGCATTCCATGTGAAATTTCCAATACCCCTAGCTGATAATGAGATTCCAAACAAAGTGTTTTAACATGTTTAGTGGGCGCGGTCTCTACCACGGAGACAGAAGAGGGCTTGAACGTCTAGACCTCCTTGGTTAACATCGTTACAACATGACAAGCACATAATCACATAATTCGTCATGATAATTTTAAAAATAATAGAGAAAAAATTGAGTAAAAAGAGTAAAGACTGCACAGAATGGTTAAAACACGTTATTACTATTGTTTGTGTAAATATGTTTATAAAAATGTGCATAATCCTTTAGATATAAATAAATTTAACGCGTAGATTTATGTTACAGCTACATAATTTCATTAAAATTATAGAAAATATTTTTATTATGTACCACTCAAAGTCTGCTGACAGGCTTGAAAACAACGTCCCTTGTCAGCAACAAGAGTAGATGGGGCTCCAGCAAGCTACTCAGTGTCACATCCATCGCAGCCATAGTTTTAATGTGATATCGCCCCTTGCATCACGCTTGATCAGGGCCGCACAAAGTCAGCAAACAGGCTTAGAAACAACGTCCCTTGTCAGCAACAAGAGAAGATGGGGCTCCAGCAAGCTACTCAGTGTCACATCCATCGCGGCCAGAGTTTTAATGTGATATCGCCCCCTGCATCACGCTCAATCAGGGCCGCACAAAGTATGCTGACAGGCTTAGAAACAGCGTCCCTTGTCAGCAACAAGAGAAGATGGGGCTCCAGCAAGCTACTCAGTGTCACATCCATCGCAGCCAGAGTTTTAATGTGATATCGCCCCTTGCATCACGCTTGATCAGGGCCGCACAAAGTCTGCTGTCTGGCTTAGAAACAGCGTCTCTTGTCAGCAACAAGAGAAGATGGTGCTCCAGCAAGCTACTCAGTGTCACATCCATCGCGGCCAGAGTTTTCATGTGATTTCGCCCCTTGCATCACGCTCGATCAGGGCCGCTCAAAGTCTGCTGACAGACTTAGAAACAACGTCTCTTGTCAGCAACAAGAGAAGATTGGGCTCCAGCAAGCTACTCTGCGTCACATCCATCACGGCCAGAGTTTTAATGTGATATCGCCCCTTGCATCACGCTCGATCAGGGCCGCTCAAAGTCTGCTGACAGACTTAGAAACAACGTCTCTTGTCAGCAACAAGAGAAGATTGGGCTCCAGCAAGCTACTCTGCGTCACATCCATCACGGCCAGAGTTTTAATGTGATATCGCCTCTTGCATCACGCTCGATCAGGGCCGCTCAAAGTCTGCTGACAGACTAAGAAACAACGTCTCTTGTCAGCAACAAGAGAAGATTGGGCTCCAGCAAGCTACTCTGCGTCACATCCATCACGGCCAGAGTTTTAATGTGATATCGCCCCTTGCATTACGGTCGATCAGGTCCGCACAAAGTCTGCATGGTGGCTTTGAGATGAATAAAATACTGTGGTTCACTATTAATAAATGTTGTGCATGTGGTTTGCGCAGATAATGTGGTTGAAAGTGGTATCCATAGTATCCATCACACATAATCAAACATTCGTTCTATCCCAGAGGTCAGTACCTACAGTAATGTTGTTTTATAAAAATTACCACTCTTAAATATATATTCATTTCGATTTTAACTGGCCAATTTTATAGACCAACTGCGCAGTTTTCCATTGTTGGATTCTACATCACTTTGTATATAAACAACGCGTTTGGTTGTATTTTATTTGACTTTGCTGTATCCAGCTATAATCTGGCTTTTGGGTATTCTGTCGTTGTAATTAGAAGCCAAAACTAGTAAGCAATATTATTTTAATTCTTATTAAAATGCGGTGTCATAATTTGTTCACCCTTTACTTGTCTTTAGTCTGTATGTTCTGCGGAGATGTTATTTAAATCGTAGTCTAGTTTTCGTACTTTGTTCACCCTTTACTTATCTCGAGTCTTTATGTTCCTGGGAGATCTGTTATTCGTTTTACGACGTTCGTCGGCATTCTGTTCTTTTATTCCGCTCGCTGCATCCGCCTCACATATTTGAACATTTTATTCGTATTATTATGACACCAAATTCTTGTCGGGAGTCTTCTTTCAATAATACGTCTTAAGTTTCGCATTCTGGCAGTGGCAGAACACAAAGAATTTCGTGTAACGTGGTGGGATTGTGTTTTCTCGTAGAATGCGCTTTATTGAAGAAAATAACAATGTTTTGTGAATGAATGTTACCTCAATTCATACAATCATTATCAATGTGTTTACTACTGTATTAATACCTCTGATGATAAAATTTGGTTTGATTTTGGTAGCAAAAAACTTTTCTAGGTACTAAATATCGTTACGTTTCGGATACTTTGATTATGAAATGTGTCGGACAAATTAAGAAGCGCATGAAAAACCAGCACAAATTAAGAAGAAAAGATCCCCCATATTATTGAAACACATGCTGGATCTTCTTGGCATGTACGATGGTTTCCATTATAATTGTCTATTACAGTAGTAGACCCAGGCCTGCGTACTAAACTAGATCACTAAACGCTGACTATTAGAAATTAAGCCGGTTAAAATTGACGAGAACTGAGACATCGGTACGAAAGGGAACGATTGTAACTATCGCAGCAAAGTGTTAATAATTGATTTGGATTTCAGATCGCCGAGTCTTTTCTACTAACATGCGTATGTTCCAGTTATGGCACACCACCCGCAAGTTTACTTTAAAAATTGACAGTTTTAACTACCCGAAACGTCAGCGTTTTATTATCAAACTACAAAGTACAGTAATACTTAAAATACCATTTTTGTAATGCGCACATTACACTGTTCAATACTTTCGTTAACTTATTGAATTCAAGAACAAAAGCAAACTAACAAACAGTTCGTTAAAAAATTGCAACCCTTGCATTTTTGGACCTTGAATTCAATAAGTTTGACGAAAGTATTGAACCAACCATATAAGAGTACTTATATAAGTTGTTTTGTTACTGTTGTTTGGATGGCGAATAATAGTTGTATCGCTTTCCCCTGCACAGTATTCCATTCTATCTGTTCAAAGCGAGAAATATTAAATCACCATTCTGTGACTCGCTCCTACGCAGCGTTAGTGATTTAACGCGTGGATTCCCAGTGTCTGCTCTTCGATTAAGACGAGCTCGGTAACTTTACTTTTTCTTTCGCGTGAGCGAAGACTTGTAACCGACTTTAGCGAAATCGAATGTTTCAAAGAAAAATAATATTAGTTTCCATCTTGAATCGAAAATCGTTCTATCTATCCATTTCCTTGATGTATGTAAATGTAATTTGTGACTTTCATTTTTCAATTTTCCTATCGGGTGGATCAGGGATCCATCTTCGTCCATTTTACCTCTACCTTCATATCCATCTTGTTTCTTGTTCGTCCCCTGCCTGCGTTAGGGTGAAAGGTCACCACCGAGTTTTCTTTTCGTATTCATTCGTTTTAAGGAAAGATATTATCCAGACAAAACCTCCGCGTGTCAGGTTACAAAGTGAACATTGCTCGTTTATAAAGGGAAAATCTCAATATAATCTCACACTTAAGGGGAAAGCTCAATCAAAGGTGTTTAGTATTTAGAAACTACAACGATATTTCAAATATTGCAATAGTTATGGTTGTCATTTTTGAAACCAATTAATGAATCATTCTTTAATTGGTTTCTATAATAACAAACACAAGGATTAAAATAATTTGATTTTCGTACACACGTAGGGTTATTTCGTCTCACCAGGAGTATTTTAAAATCAAATTATAAACAGGTTATTATCAATTTAACTATTATATATTTGTATTTAAAATATATATTTTTAATATTGCATTTAACAATAATTTATAATTTATTAATTAATTGATATTTATTCAGTTAAAATAGGAAAACTGATACTTCAAAAAACACCACATAATACATGGTACGTCGAGTGTTCTTGCTCAACCTCTTCTAACATAGCATGGAGGCAAATAATAAAAACAAAAAACATTTAACAGTCTTTAATTATTTTAGATTGTCAAAATAAAAGTGTCAAGCGACACTTAATCTTTATTGCCTGACCTCAGCCAAAGAGCCAGATATCCCCTTGAACTGGCGTCGCGACGGTTTCTGTGTGACTGACTCACCCGACGAGCACTCAACGGCGACGCCTAAGCTCAGCGCGACGTCTGTTTTGCATTTGCGCCGTCTGGCGGCGGTTTTTGTCGTCAACACTGACAGAATATAAACTTTCGAGGAACAACTGACATTAGGCAAAGTCCTATTTCATAGATAGCTCATGTCATCTGCAGGCTGTGTTCACTCAACCTAGGCGATGCTCTAATAACGCAAACTAGTTTATTAATGAATCATCAGCGTGGATTTCAATCCAGTGTAACACAGCATTAACTTAATTATTGTTTTCAGCTATTATAAACATCGCCTATAGGTAATATAGAAAACTATTTTTCTATGTATTGTATATTATAACAAATCATTGGTCTACACAAACCTGGATCATCTTAGTATAGACAAGTCTACTATAAATTCAAACAGAAATGTTCTGTTTCATTTTCATTAACAATATTTGGCGCCTATGACATCATCGCATGACGTCATCGAGAGTCGGTAAATGTTCATCACTACTTTACCGACGCTGCATGTTGACAACTTGTTGACTCGCAGCAAGCACGTTTTATTTTAGTGCCCTTCGCATGCCAGAGCACTTTCTTGAATTAAAATGGTTTACGTCGTCTGCTGCTTCTTTTTGAAGATGTAAGGAGGGGGGGGGGGGGGGGGAAAGCTCCAAAGTTGCCTTGAATATCTTGTCCCTAGAGTGGACTTCTCGCTAGGAAATATATCATCTTTAAGAGAATGACAAAGGATATTTACATCCCCCTCGATAGTATAACCTTAAAGTATGTGGCAGCTTAGAACCAAATATGTCTAAAGGCTGATAGTGATAAATGATAATGTGATTCCAACAAAAATGTTATTCTCTATTACTTAATAATCTTAGATTATTTATCACAAGATGCCTATTTTAGATTGTTAAATTTCTCATCCTCCCTGCAATTGATAAATTCATTCTTTTAAATATTACCATTGTTCTGTTAATCTACTAGTATTACATTGTCGAATATAATTGCTTATATTTTATTATTATGTGATCTTTGACATTTTATTTGATATTATTATACCTAGTTGTTATTGTTATTCGTATAACCCGTTGGATGTTACCAATCATTCTTGTGTTTCGAAATGTGCTCTTTTATTCCCGTTAACGTATATCTACTGATTGTAAACAAGTAATACATATATAAATATATAACGCTTACAATTGTCACACAGTGTATCTACACACATCGAAATCGTCCCACACAGTCTCAAGAGTCATGCCATGTTTTATTTCTCCACGTTTCCTGACGAAATTATCGTAAGCAGACATTTACGGGTCTGTTGCGTCCAATGCTGCACATTCGTTCTGTTGCCAAGACATCTGTAAACTCCAGGAAACTGATGCCCTATCAATTCTGGCTCGAGGCCAAGTTTTTCAATAGCTTTTGGCTGATTTAGGGTCCGTAATTCCTATTTAGAGATATTTATATCAATGTCACAAGCCGGCATTAGCGCGGATTACGATCGAGTGGTCCTGACAGGGTTGCCAAGCTGCTCAAAGATAACCCGAGAACGGTTGCCTCGTTCATGGGCGGTGTAGAAGTTTATTTTCTCGCTCGTAGATGTTACAACATGGCTGATGGAAACTATAACCTGGCTCACTTTAATATCTTTGTACCTAGCCCCCTTGTTTATTTTTACTTGTTTATCGGTCATAACCGTTTTTCAAGATAATAAATTCAAGTTACTAAACTAGTACCACCTTTTGAAACAGCTCTACAAGTTTATATTGCTGCACACTCTGGATTACCTCTCTGACGTATTTCAAACTTGGTCTGCCTCTTCTATTTTTACCGTTCACTTGCTCTTTAATTACACATTATCATAACCAGATTATAGTTTTCCCTTTTCTTTTGTCATTCCCTATGGTTATCTCCCTCACTCCTACCTCTAGTAAACAACCTGTATAATACAACGACGCTTTTTGTTCCGTTCAAAACTAATAAACACAATGAAGAGTACCTTGCAGTTTATATTTTTATGTCATCATAATTACAATAGCAAGAAATCATCTCAGTCTAGATAAGTTTTAAAGGTAACAAACAAATATTCTAGAGACAATTTTTAGCTTTATTAAAGCAAAATTGTAATTTCTTAAGATTACAATCCCTCCCGTCTAGTTGAAACTATCTGTATCGCACGAAGTAGTTGAGTTGTGTAAACAAGACTCTCTCCCGCCCCGTCGAGTCGAACTCATATCCCCCCCCGCCGTAATAATAACACAAAAGCAATGCCGCAAGGCGTAAAAAGCGAAACAGACGACAAGTAAAGCGAGCCAATCTCGTGGGAAATATCTGAAAGCTTTCTCAATATGGCGGCGGTCGGCTCGATTGACAAAGTGATAAAGTTTCGTACGTCCAATTTCGAATTACTACAATGTTTCATTTACTATAACAAGCCGTGTCCAGAGATGCGTGCGACAGTATAGACGCGACTTATCAATGTCGCGTTGCAAAGAGCTTCGTGATTCAGTCTAGCAAGAATCACAGTGTAAAGAGCTTTGGTGATTTAACCGAAGGTCCGTAAATCCCCTGGCGGGGGCTTGTCAAACTTCCATTTAACCAAACCTTCACCAGGGGATCGACGGACCTTGATTTAACCATGGACCTATAATAGCAACTTCGTTACTGGACCTGAATCAGCTAACAAATCAACGTACCATTTAATTAGACACGGAAGAAGGCGGTGGGCAGCCATTTTAGCCCTTAAGTTTCGGATTTTGACATTGTTCACATTGTTGTTGTGACTGTTGATGTGTAATGGTTGCTTAGCGATAGGTGCTAAAATGTCCGAGAATGTCAAAAACCGGAAATGAGAATCGCAGACGCGTATTCCAACCATGTTGCACATCCAGATAGTTGTAAATCCATGATATAATGAACAATACACAAAGAAAGAATGAATGACACAAATAAAAACATAAAAATAACATTTTGAAGTCATAAGCCAAAACGAATCTAAAAATGGTCGTAGGTAATGTAAGAGAAATTATAGAAAAAAAATGGCCGGAAGATTCACTCGCACTATTGACGCACATTCGTATCAAGCGAAGGAGGACAATATTTACAACACGATACTTTGTAAGTATGAAATAAAACTAACATTTGCTGTTAAACCATGCGCACACAAAAAGGAGAAAAGCAGTTCGGCACGCGAAAGCACATCCTGGCGGCATAAATCGTAATTAGAGGAGAATAACTCCTTTTTTTATAATACATCTGTATTCTGATATTTGTTAAGTGACGTAATTTGTCTGCAGTAACATGGAAATGTTACTGCAGGATGTTACTGGAAATGCTACTACGGGTTAGGAAAAGTTATAAACGATTGTTTGAGTGATAAATATAGCCACATTGGTTTTTAAGTAAATTAATTAATTTCACTCATTTGTAGAACATGTATGTAACCTAAGCACATTTTTTATCAGACATTATAAATTGGCCATTTGGAAAGTTAGTAGGCCATAACAATTTGTGTGTCATGATAATAACTCTTAGGGCAGCCATCTTGTTATGTATAGTGCTGCGATCTACGTTGATATTGGAAGCCTAATTGTTATGGACGGTCAATGAAAGACGGACCAATAGTTTGTCTCACAGATCTCTCGACGAACAACTACATCAAAACGCATGGCCTGAGGATCTAAGCGAGTTAATTAATAACATTTAGTTCTACACGTGAAACGTATTTCAAGTGTGATGTGTTATTATGGGTAACGTTGGAGATTGAATTAAAAATTTCATTTTTTGGTGGAGGTGCCGGGTTTTCAAATTCACCATTTTTGTTGTTTTCTGTGCAGTAGTTGATTTTGAATTTGTGGCTTAATGAATGACAAAGAAAATGTGTTACGTATTACCCATCCAAGAAGTCAATATACAATGTTGTAATGGTTATTTCGCATGTGTTACCGTTTACTAACATATAAATACAAATATTGAATTATTTGATTTTGATGATTTAAGTAATTTTAATGAGCAATTCATATCAATGCTGTGTTTTATCAGATTGGGACTATTTTAGAGAAGCTAGTCAAAAAGACGCGATTATATGAAACATTTTCGTATTTTACTGTTCATGCTTTTCTGACGCTCTAGAAATATGAACCGCCCAACTTTCGCAACTACATTGATCTCATTAGGGTTCTAACTTTATAGTTAGGAACTTTAAATCCGTTCATTTATTATTAGATTACATTACGGTTTCTCTCACAAAATAAAAACACCATTAAGTGGCACAATTTACATTCATAAATGTCACATAAGGTATCCATTGTAACTTACAACGCTTTGATTAAATTTGTACTACCTTCACTGCTCCATTAAAGGGACATTATGACTGTATTCTAGTACGAAAAACAACCTTATTAAACAACGTTATGTTCCTGTTGGTTCCAACATCACAGTTTTTTTTTAATAGCCGGAAACAAGCCAACTAACATACAGGAACTACAACTATTCAGTAATAGAGTAAAGCATAAACTTGTAAAGCTCTCAGGTGGAAAGCTTTGCAAAGTCATTTCCCCCCAGTTGACTTCCCCATTCACTTAGTCCAGCTTGCTTTGTGCGCTACTTTCTACTACCATTACAACATACGATACTTGTTTTAATAACATGATACATAAGTCTTAAGGAACAAAATACATCAGCCTACGACATGGGTAGTTCAACCACTGTTTGCACTCGTGGCTCGGTGACATAAACCAACTTGTCAACTAAACATTTCATTCAACGTTGTGTATTTAAAAAGAATATCAACCCAAACCTCGCAAATAAATGGCCCGATTGTAATACTACGTCAATAATATAATCAAAGTCATAATCAAGCTATACTGTGTTAACTGATTGTATACCAAACATCATGTACATGAAAGCTTCAATAGTATTTATATTCAAAATAGTTCCCGCTGAAACCGCTTCTAAAACTAATACCCGTGGTAATAAACTATCATTGTCCTTATCATTGGGTTTAAAATATAGGTTTAAACCCAATGTCCTTATAGTCATCTAATGAGTATTGGTTATTGAGTAACAGAGATACCAACATTCAAAATAAATCAGTATTAATACATTATGTTACAAGTCACACCATACAATCTGGTTACTCTACTGTTACTTCAAAAGTTTGATCTAGTTTAATTTGTACCCTACAAGTATGGGCTATTGAAACAAGGCACGTTTCAATGTCTTTCATGACAGCCCTTTGTGGCTTCGACTTTCTGTCTATCGAAGAGTACTTTGATATCAGCCTCATCACTTATCATTAGGACAAATATTTAGTAATCGAGAATCCAAACTTATAATTGAACAAACTCCATCCACCCAGATACATATTGATACACTACACAATCTTATGTCTGTCTTGGGCATGTGACAGAATAGCTTTCATTTGAGTCTCATCTCACTATGACGTCATGCTTCGTATTGACCACCATAATGACGTTTGGAATTTCCAGTTAACTTTTATGAATTGAAATCATTTCTGAATTCCGAAATTTAAATCATATCGTATTCAGAACGAAGTCTCCAATTTTACATAGAGCTAGAAGACTTTGATGATTTACAGTACAAACAAAATGAAACACTACACTTCCAAAGACCCCCGACTTGACTACCGAAAAAGGTAACCACATTCCAAAAAGTTAACCCATACTTTGGATACTTTATTACATCACACATGATGTATCGTTATTTAAATCGAAATTACCATCGCGTTGTGTTTTCCCCGTAATAAAAATCTCGAATGTAAAGTGGCATAAACTTAGTTTATCGTAGCAAGTTTCAAGAGCCACCAGCAAGATCGCGTGACGGCAATAAATCCTGCAGGCTTACCAACCAACACAACAATAAACTGCCCCAAGTTGGCAACCTCGTGCCGGAAAACTTGTCGGCAGTGTTTAGCGTCGGAGAGGGGAAGACTATTGTGTATACGAACGAACTTATAGTTTTGGCCGAGTTGATGCATGGACTGTTGACTCCACTAACTCCTGGGGGAAGTTGTTGTGATAAGATAATTTTGAGGGAGAAAAATATACCTTACTGTCTACTCTGTCAACGTTTTCTGAAATGTAGTCCTGCTTTACTGATAATCACTGGTATAAATGTGTTTTTTTTACAGTTTTGATATCGTTTTAATTAACACTCCTAGTGACAGTAATTCGATACTGAATTATGACATTATCACGACAAAAATTATTGATAATACACGTACACAGGATTTAGCTCCGTAGAATGTAAAATAATTTTAACGCTAATTTTTTAACAAATCATTCTATTCTAACATCATATTATGTTATATAATGCATGTGCATGGCAATACCACAGAATTAGTGGATTTTTTAACACTCAAATTTTGCCCGTCCAATGGTGGCATTCCGTTACTATATAGTTGGTTGGACAGCGTCCATCGAAACACCTTATATTTTTCCAACGTCTTTGTTTTAAGAAAACGGAACCCGAACATAAAGACTCTCCTAGACAAATCTCTCCAAAGTTCGTGTTATTGTTTCTGCACCGTAGACTAGACTAGTTTTAATAATTTTTCAGCTTTGGGGCCCCTCGTGTTAAAAGCTGCCAACAAAGTGATCCTAATAGATTTTTAAACGCTGAATCCGAATAACATTGTTGGCAATCGCTATTTTCACTTTTATGCCCTTAAATCGTATTAAGGGTTGGTTTTTGCCGTCAAGAAGAAAAAAAATCACAGAAACCACTATTTTAACAATAAAAACTAAATCAAATTATTATTATACTCAGCGAAGATTAACTAATGCAACTGATGATTTTAAAAAATGGATAAAGTTAATATCGGGGTGTAAAACGAGGATGCAACAAGAAAAAAAGTGCATATTATTTATGCAACTACTGGACTTTGAGCCAGAGGGTAAAAATGGCTCATAAATAAACGTGTCATACACCGTTAAATTACCTATACTCGCGAAAATATTGTATAATATGGAACTTTTTCAATATCGGAAGGGAAAATGGCGTCGCGACGCCTCAAATTCATGTGTCTGAATTTCATGTGTGCACATTTGTCTATATAAATGCCTCTAACTTTGTATTTATTCTAGATATATAGAGCCATGAAATTAACTAGCAGTATCTAGTAATGTTTAGTTTGTTTATGAAAAAAATAAAAAATACAAACAAAATTTGTTAATAGTCAGTTACAGGATAAAATAGACCACGGTAGCAAGAATTGTAACAATCGCACTTGTTTGGTTAGCCCTGAGAGCCAAACTTACAAATTCCGTTATAAATTCAATACACCATTAAGTTAGTCATACTTTCAGATAAATTATTTGGTATAGCACATTTCAATATCGGAAGGAAAAGTGGCGGTGTGACACCTCAAAGTCAGACGATGTCTGAATTTCACTTATGCAGATATTGTATCCAATCAATAACTCTAGCTTGTGCTTGCTTTCAGGTGAATCCATCCACTATTAACTTTCAAATGTTAAGTTTGTTGATAGAAAAATTATAAACAATAAAAAACATTGATAAGTACTCCGTTTCATAAAAAAATAGACCTCCGTAACGAGAATTGTAACAATCTCAAGACTTTGGTTACCCTTGAGAGCCACATTTATGAAATTGGATCAATCTGTCTTTACCTGTTGAAATCTATACATTCTTTAGAAAAAAGTATTTAGTATGGAACATTTCAATATCGGAAGGGTTAGTGGCGTTGCAACGCCCCAAAGCCAAACAATGCCTAAATGTCACGTACGCACTTCTGTCAATTAAATAACTCTAGCTTATTATTGCTTCTAGGTAGAGTCATGAAATTCACTATTATTAACTCGTATGGTTATGATTGTTTACATAAACAAAATAAAAAACAAAAGAAATATTGATAAATACTCCGTTTCGTAAAACAAATAGACATCCACAGCGAGAATTCTAACAATATGAAGACTTTGGTTACCCCTGAGAGCTATATTTTTTAAATTGGATTAATGGTTTTTTACTTTTGAAATCAATGTATATCTTATTCCATTATTTGGTATGGAATATGTCAATATCGGAAGGGATTGTTGCGTCGCAACGCCCCAAAGTTAAACATTGTCAGAATTTCGCGTACGCACTGTGTCTATTAATTAACTGTACCTTGTTATTGATTCTAGGTAGAGCCATAAAGTTAATTGTTATTAACTTGTAAGGTTAAGACTGTTTCTAGAACACACTTTAAAAAACAAAATAAATGTTGATAAGTACTCCGTTTCTTAAAAAAATAGACCACGGCTTGCAATAATTTTTAACAATCTCGGTAATTTGGTTACCCCTGAGAGCCAGATTGATGAATTTAGTTATCAATGTCTTCCACCATTGGATTCGTCACACTCTAATAAAATTATTAAATAAAGCATATTTGAAATATACCCAGGCAAAAAGCTTAAAAGAAGAGATTGAGCCCACCCACCTGCCCAGGGACTGCTACGTCCTTCTTGACACTAACTTTCCTACAAATACACCCGACGTCATATGATCTTCGTTGTCGATTACGTCGTTAAACCAAAATAAATAAAAAATGTTTAGCCCACCCACATAGTTCACTCTTCCTTCAATGAGAAGCCCACTGGAGCAAAAGTTTGTACATTTGAGTACAGATTGACATACAAGAAATTGAAGTTCTACTTAACAATTAAGTTCTATAAAAATACGTGAATATTATATTTGTGTAGAATTTCAAGAGAAATAATTCTTGTGATATTCAATTTTGTCATAAAACTTTGCATTATGGAGATAAATGGGAAAAACACTTGCAAAGGCGACCATTTTGTTTTTTACGTACAACTCGTGAATGCCTAAAATTTGAGCCAAGCACTATCAAAATTATTATTACATATACTTAAAGGAAGAGACTTAGCCCACTCACATAGTTCATTCTTCATTCATTGAGAAGCCCACTGGAGCCAAAATATGTACATTTGAGTACAGATTAACATGCACAAAATTAAGGTTCTACGTGAGTATAAAATTCTACAAACATACGTGAATATCATATTTGTGTAGATTTTTAAGAGAAATAATTCTTGTCCTATTCAATGTTGTCATAAAACTTTGCATTATGGAGATAAATGGGAAAAACACTTGCAGTGGCGGCCATTTTATTTTTTGCGTACAGCTCGTGAATGTCTAACGTTTGAGCCGGGCACTATCAAATTTATTATTCTATAAGCTAAAAGGAAGCGATTGAGCCTACTCCCATACTTGCTTCATCAAGGAGCCCACGGATGTACATTCAAGTAAAGACTCCGCTTCGCTCTGCTGCCCCTAGGATTATTACACTTTGCTACCTTGTTTCAATTACTACACAATACTTAAATTATTTAGACTTAATATGATGATTGTACACTATTTATGAATTGTCGATGATGTTTTCGGGAAAAAATAATATCTCCATTATGTACCGTTTACTTGCAATAAGGTGAAACATTTCATTGCGGCTCAACAAAAACTGAATATTTTGTGTCATAGAGCCATTTTCTTATTCAGTTTCGATGAAAATTGAAAATCTGAAATAGCCAAATTCTTAACAGTACATGTTTCTACTAACAAAGTTTTAAAAATAAATGTTAGTATAATTTTCTCCGGACTTATGAATTATTAAAGATAATTCCGTAAAAATTGATTTTTAGGGGGCCTGTTTGGGGTGTTTGGGGTTGAAATACTCAAACAAAAAACTGCCAACAATGGTTTTCGAATGCAAGGTATTCTTTTGAGTAAGAATAACCTTGTTGGCAGCTTTTAACAACCCGGTACCCCAAAATCGAGAAGGAGACACATTTTTTGAAAACTGATCTAGTCTACCGCAAGACGAACGCAAAGCGCTGAATCCACTACGCGTCGCGTCGTCAGTCACCATTTATCTCGCGCGCGCTACACTACCGCAGTGCAGCGAGTAATTACGCAATTAGCGAGATAGCAGCGCTCAATAATAACTCGTCGACGGCTTTGAACGGTAGTTTTACAACGGAAACCGTGCGGAAAATGGAAAAGAAGGGCTATTATCAGCGTGTGATTATGGCGAATTACCACTGGAATTAAATAGATTCCGTCTCGTTTAAATGTTCGTTACATTCGTTACCTTAGTTTAAATATCAAACATTAAAATTGTTCGCGAACTTTCCTGGAACTTTCTTGAAATGTTTGATTAAAAGTTGTTGTTACTGGAATGAGATAAACTTGCTTGTGTTTAGATTGGCCTAAAAATAATTAAAATGATAGCAACTTGGGGTAGACAGAATTTGAGTTTGAACTAATGAAAACTTAGAAATTTAATTTTCAAGCAATTCCAAATGACACGAACGAAAATAAAAATTTGAATTGAACAAAATATTGTTAGACAATTTGAGAACATTGAAATCGACTGATTTCGACGTTCAGCTAGAAATGTTTTACATTTTTCTAATACCCTAATAAACTCTCACTCTAGCCATATGAATATACGTTTGTTTTTTAAATTGCGTTCAAAACAACAAACATACCTGCAAATTTACTTATACAATAATTAACCATGCCATAGTTGGCCGCGATCGATTAAACTTTATTAAAACGGAGCCCCTGCTTTCCAGTTTCGAACCCTAGATGCCATGTGATGTTATTTCATCTTCAAAATCACTCACTATCAAGTCTGTCGAAATTTACTCTTTCACTTGTCTCCACATTTCTCATTCCCTCAATCTGTAGGAATTAATGTCTTCATAAAACATTGTCAACTTCCTTTGTTCCGTGTTTCGCGCGGCATTCCGCGGCTTTCACCCTCACACGGGGTAGTTTCACTATCGGCGTCATCAAAATTGCACATATCATTAACGTTGAAGTCTTGTATCTCTTTCTCTCTCACTCGTCTCATAAAGTTTTAACGACTAGGCTGTAAATGACAAACGCTCTGCACTTAAACCCTGCTACAGTTTACTGGGTTAGCACTCGGCTAAAACCACTCCTCAAGAGATAAGGGTGAAGGTATTATAGTCTTTTAAATGGATTTTTTATTTTTACGTCTGATCGTGAGCGAAATTTAATTTTTACTCGATATGTTTAAGGTTTCTGTAATAAAAGTAAGTACGTTCCGTCATGGTATCGTGTCTTGCAAGATGAGAGACTGTTAACAGAATATTGTGTCAAGATCGTTCAGTTTTATTGCGCCAACTGTTATGAGAAGATATCCAGGTGATGTGAATATAATATGGCCGGGTTGCAGGAAAGTTTCAAGCAAATCGAACAAGGTGTTTAAAAATAATGCAGATATGACTATACAAGACTTTCTAGGAAAGTATGGGTGAGTATGCCTACATTCATTTCAATAGGTAGAAAATACATTTGAGACGGAATCTTATACCGTACTGAATATTGGTACGTTTTGTTAAATGTATTCGTTCGTTTTCCGTTGTTTCAAGGTTAATCGAAGTCATTCTTAGATCTTGGATGTATACTAGATTTATAAATTTATATGTATTTCTTGCAAGAATTCCAAAAAGTTCTAGTTTATATTTTAGTATCAAATCGTACATAACTAAATAATGGAAAATATACAACATACAAATTTATAATTATACATAGTAATATTTCATACTATTATATTGAATTATATTAGCATTATATTAAAAATCAAGGACCTCACACTTTTAACAAGATTTCTAAAAAAAAAATCAAATTTTACTTATGAATGATTAACCACTTTTATGGTTTATATAAATAACCCTTGTGGATGGACCGTTGGCCCGCTTCCTGCATCCTTTCAAAATTAGGCATTTATATTAAGTAATTACTTCCAATGTACAATGTCTGATATTGATAAATAAATAATAATAATAATAACCCTCTGTTCTATGAAAACTGGGTAGATACTAACTACAAAATCCATAATAATACATAATTACAAAACACGCTAAACATAATCTGGGAATGTTGTATTTATCTACATTATCCCTAAACAGCCTAACAGATGCTTTCGTCATTGACGAGTGGTTTGTATAGCCAATCAGCGAGCCTCAAAATCAAATACCGATCTCTGATTGGTCACCAGTCACGACATCCATGACGAAACCATCTGTTGTTATTTCGGGATAAATATACACACACCAACATATAAAATAAAAAGTTACGTAATTTAATATTCGCTTCATGCACTGTAGCTAACAAAATTTCGTTTCAGAGAACTTTTTTTGTAACTTTCACCAAAAAATGTTTCGCTAGTGATTATAAAAAGTATGTTTGGCGGTTTTGTTTGTGACGTCGCCATGCAACTCACCTGCGGCTGGTGAGAGCTTCGTCACGACCCCCCAACGCTGCTTCCACTGCAAACAGACAACACAGAAACGACATTAGTTGATTACACTCATATCACATCGCATCACACTTTTCTATACCCGAGAGTAAATTAATTAAAACGTACAATATTTTATGTCACATTGAAGCAATCATATTGAGATTTATAGTCCACTCTGGTGTGTTTTGGTTTTACACGCGCGTGAGTGCGTGATCAAAATGTGATTGATATCAGGATGGGCTTTAACTCGATTGCGGCTGAAAAATGTAGGGGTGTGAAAACTGAGAAAAGGCGGGTATTAAAACAAAATTTGATGATAAATGATTTTGCCAAATTATACTAAGAAATCAAACAAGCCGGTAAGATATTATTTTGCACAAAAATATGTAATAATAATAGCCAATAATGATATTATGCTTATGGATAAACAAATTATTGATGTATAGAAAAACATAAAAAAAAAAAAAAACATGTTAAATAATTTTTTTTACTGAAACCAATCACTACTAGCGCTTTATTTACAAAAAACATTTCGACTTGGAATATACGGTATTTCTCAAGATACAAAACAAACAAAAAAATAATGAATAATTATATGCATGGCTCTTTAGATTTTATCAATCAAACAACATTAAAACACTCAATGAATTAACATAAAGGCATTGAATTTATCTCACAAATGGATTTGTGATGCGAATACAGAACAGAACCCGCACGGATAATTTTCCAACACGCTCCTCACATCGGGAAAACGTTTACACTGCAACACATTTTTCCTCCATACAAACGAATCAAATATAAAAACATATTCGGTCAACATCTATTATATACAGTTTCATACCATGTCACACGTACATTACAAAAATTAATATAAATCATTACTATTATTCACGAATATAGATGAGCTGAAAAAAAAGAACACACAATTCGTTTAGTTACACAATTTGAGGTTACCAGACCAACCCCAAAAGTAGCACATCCACTGCAGTACACGTGTTTGCGTGGGTAGACAATAGACACACCCTTATTTTATTTATGTAACACCCAATACTCGGGACAGGACTTCAATTTTAACAAGAAGTGTCACGTCAATCCCGCATTCAGGGCGTTTCACAAAAATTGAAAGAAATCCCATCGTCCCCGCGCGGGGTTGCCGCGTCTCCGGCTGAGGGGATGATACCCGCGCGGGGTTGCCGCGTCTCCGGCTGAGGGGATGATAAAAGCGCGGGTCGGTTCTCAAGTGTCGCCTGTACGTCTGAGATACGACACATTTCGTCGCACGTACGACAAATATGCGATGATTTCATAATTATTGGATGAGTGACGTGAGGACCGGGTTGACTGACGCTTTCAGCAGTCTTCCTGTGCTGTGTGGATCTGTAAACGCGCGTTTATTTATTTATTTTATTTCACCGTGCGATTTGTACAGGGTACAAATATTGGTACACACTACAAATATAGATAAGTCCTACTATACATAAAAAATATGGAATATACATATACACAACTTCTATACAAAACTACAAAATATACATAGGCCCACATTCAGAAATAACAGTAAGGATGGGTCAGAGAAACGGGAATTTAAATTGTTAGTTATCAAAGAATTCTTTCAAAGTGTAGAATGGTTTGTTTTTTGATCTGTAAAACGTAAAAGAGATGTAGAGTCTTTTACTGATTGAGGAAGTTGGTTATACATTTTCTTAGGTGAAATACTTGATACCTTGATCACACTACGACCACACTAACGGTACCTAGGCTAAAAGTAGTTAAAAGAAATACTCAAAACTAACATAGATAGCGCTGCTAAGCAACCTCCTTTCAGCGCCATTGATGAATAATAACAATACAACAACAATGAAAATTGACAGCTAGACCACTCCTAATAGAAGTTTATTTTCTTGCCACCAGAATGCGTCTAGTGTATTTTGAGTGCTCTATAGGGAAGTCTCATCAAAAATAGATATTCCTCAAAGCACCTAAAAATGGAAGATCATTATCTAAAAATACGGGCGGTATAATTTTTATATCTGAGAAGCGTATATTTCCAATTCTATTAGCATTTTAAGTTTGAAATTAGGAACTTCTTGTTCCGTAATTGAAAAACGGCTCTTGACGTCATATGTCATGTAAACAACTGCCTCCTTGAAGTATTCTTAATAATATCAAGGTCTACTGGATTTACTCCTAGCGGAGTAATTGCGCGCGCTGCGCGCACGCTACAAGCGATCTAGTGGACCTTGTAATAATATCAACGATATTAAGTTGGACATTTTACAATATCTAGGATGCAGTGACTTTACAACAATGTCTTTTATACCACTGTTTTCTTCAGTAAATACATTTTGATACTGTATTTACCAAAACGTGTTTAAAATAATGCAATTATTTAACATATTGTTGTTAATTAATGTTGAGAAGTGTTCATTTACTAACTATAAATAAACGTTGGTTCAGTTAGAATCTTATGAGAGCAATAATCTACTAAAGGGTGGGATTTCAGTACTATTTGTATGATATAAAATTATTGTTTACTGACATATGACGTCAGAACCTTGAAATCACGAGCAAGATGGCGCAGGTCCGTTTCTGAGCGTGTTTTGACAGCAATATCTTTGACCTGCTGTAACAGCGATGTTAATGCACCTTTCGAGCCGAAACCAATTAGTTCCCGTTTATTTTAACTTGAGGTAACCAGTAAGCAAATAAAAAAAATGCGTGAGACTTCCCTATTAAGCTGCTATCGTTAACTAAGTTCACATAACATTCTTAACAGCAGTTAGTAGCCTAACTTCTGTTAGTGGTATGAGTGTGAGCAAGGTATTAGGCGAGCCCGTGTTTAGTACACGGAACAAGTGGTCGTAGGGTTGTTGATCAGTGCAAGTTGCAGTTCGAATTATATTTGAAGGTTGAGTGGTGTCGAAATTCACAATTATTATTTTTAAAAAAATATTATGAAAAATAAAATAAATAAATAAATAAATTCACATTTAGAGTCTATACCCACTCAGTAACTTAACTGATTTGCAGTGGGGGACTTTAATTTAAAGTGACTAAACCAACCCTGTAGGCTTCGAACACCATCGACGAGTGAGCGATAACCAATCAAAGATCGATATTTCAAATACGAAACATATGAATCAGTGATTGGACAGTGCGAACACCTGCGGACAAATGCCAGAATCAACAAGGCCGATTCAGAACAACTTTGAATTTATTGAGTGCTTCGCTGCTAGGACGGCTCCAAAGTCACCGTTTACTTATTCCTAAGCCAAGAAGTAATGGAATTGAATCCACATTAGAAGTTGAAAAACTTCTGCCTGAAGCGGGACTAGAACCCGGGACCTTCTGCATTGGAAACAGGGATGCTAACCACTGGACCAACGAGCCACCCCTGAGTGGTTTCAGCAAGTCAAACGATGATATATTTACGTGTTGTATTGAAATTCATTAACATACACAATTTTTGTTTTATATATCATTGAGATTTTCTATTTCCTCCCCAACAAAATATTTTGCATTTTTTTTTTTTATTTTTTATGTTAAACACTTTGCATTCAAATTGAAAACTGTATTAGATGTTAATAATCTTAACAATTTCGACAACAAAACTAAAGATGCATGCAATGAACATATATTATCAAACTCAACCCATGGAGATAAAAGCCATAACGTTTCATACTTATAGACCTATTGTGACTGTACTAAGTAATAATTTGATTAGTGCAAAATAACGACCAGTAACATATTCGACGTAGAAAACCAGATGTTTTATTAGAATGTTTGTTTTTATTTTCAAAACAATCTACCAATACGCTAGCAAGAATATTAATCTTTCCAAGAATGACAAAAAGTTCTCTACATTACATTAAAAATGTCCACCGAGCTATATCAGATGTTTCGTGCGCGACAAAATTACATTTTACTTTAAATAAAACTATTTAATAGACGGAACTAAAATTAATATTAACGTGATGTTTTATTGTTAAAGCCTAAACTTGGATTATACTACAACAATAATAGCCTTATCAGTACATTATTGACTGCACTGCATATTTCCCCAGCAAACGTCGTACAATTTGCCATTCACGACCATTAAGGATAGGAGGAATTTGAAAGACATTCCGTGTTATAAAATTATTATATTCATGCTGTATACAAAGCTATTTTATAATCGTTAAAATACAGTAATAGAACGGTAGAATAATGCACTGGCATAGTTAACAAATCATAATATATGAGAGCGATTCTTAAAGCAGTTAAACTAAAACTTAACTACGGTATAAAATAAGACCATTGAACATAATAACCTGCTCTCCATCGGGTGTGTCATAAAGACCATATTATGTCTTGACACATTACAATAAATAAAAACCCAATCTAGACATTAATCGAGGTCTAAAAACATCGATATTGGCCGTAGTTCAAAATGGATAAGTCTATTGCTAATATGGGCGAACACAATAAGGTGTATACGTTATATACGTTATACATACGTGAACTAACTATCGACTATCTTATGTTACATTTACGTGAAAATATAATGAAACTCGTACATAGAACACTGGAATACACTGGAATCGAATCAAGGTCCACTAAGGTACTAAACCTCTTCACGAATATTGAAAACAACAATGATTATTACGATTAATAAAATTACAGGAACGTATTGTCACAATTCTTGTGTGTTATACAACGTCTATATAAATGGAATGATGCTGTTCAAGAAAATGAAAAATACTTTTAAATGTCAAAACAACTCCATATGTAATTCGAGTCCGCGTATCTTTAGAGGGTAACGTGTGTGCTACACATGCAGCATTCTGGCCAATCACACTTAATTTCAAGAAAAAATAATTTTATGTTTTCAATGGTTTCTATTTGTTTGAGAGCATAGCTTTCTTTTGCTCCATATTAAAACAAAAATACCAGACTGCTATGGAAATGTGTAGGAAAAGTACTAAAAGCGCTCGTTTACCAGCTTGAGAATGAATACTAAACCCGGTTCTATATCTTACCTCAGTCAGTTATATGAAATATTATTATATTATTTCAATGGAACAAAACACAACGAAGCTCTAACGTTGTCTGTAGGAATGTATGAAGTTCTAAAAGAATTCGTGTATCGTCTGGAGGGGTGACATTAAACCCAGCCCTATCTTACTTGGGTCAGTCCGCCCCAAGCTCAGCACAACATGAAACGTTTTACTCGGAGGAGAAAAAAGATACATTTTGGGTGGTTTTGACTTTGAGAGGATTTAAGCTACGACAGCCTCTTACGTTTTCTATATCGACGAGGCAAAGTCTCTTGTGTTCACTTTGAGCGAACACAAAATCAATGTAAAGGTTTACTGTGTACACTCCTGGGCGCGAACAATGGTTCACGTGTGTTTGTATGGTCTGTACATTACACCACACAAACGGCGAGTGGCCATGGGTGACAAAAACAAAACAATTATTAAAATCGAGCGATGATGATAGATTGAAGTTTAAAATCTTGTTTTTCATGGGAAAAATAAGTATGTGTTAACATTTTTCGAATATTGGTTAATTGATGAAGCGAGTTGTGAATAAGTTGTAAAATTTATGGAATTGACGTTTAAAAGAAATTCATAAGCGTGTTACGTGTATTTTATATATATATCCACTTGCAGTAATTAAATTTGGTTTATACGTTTAGATGATATTCATTTTGATAACTTTAAGAACTGAACAACATTTTAGTACTAATGTTTGTGGAACGAAGTTGCAAAACTCGTACTGTGTAAAAGGACCGTCATATGCATGGCCTTAATCTTGAATTAATCTGCTGGGCTTAGGCTAATGCACAACACACTCCGTTGTGTTACACCATATTGGGTAATAAAGTAAATGCTATTTTAATAAACTCAACTCACAGCGCAAATTAGGGGGTACGTTTTACATATAAGGCAGAGTCGATGAAATATGGTTGCATGGCCGTGTTGTTAGGCAGAAGGCGTAGATAGTATTATCTGACTGGACTCAGCGTTCCTCAACGGAAATATGGCAACGTACCCAGCAGTATCTTTAAAATGCATTTAACATCAAAACTTTGCAATGATAATTTGTAAAAATAAAAAAATGGCATTTCGATGAAACCAGACTATTTTTTAAATATATTAAATTGTCTGATATCAGCTTATCTAATTACACGTAGGTATTTTCTTCCGCAATTCTAAACCAATACATATAATTAATCACAATAGATACCTATTACCCATCATTGCTTTTTTCATTTTAACTCTTGTCCATTTAGCTGTAATAGCGAACATCTGTAAATACTATACTTTGCACTGACGAGTGATGATTTTAACAAACACAATACATAACATAGATTTGTTCACAAACTTATTTATCCTTCACTTTATCAATCAATCAAGTATCTTTATTAATAGATTTACGCTATTGGTCAGCAGTCCAGATACATAGTGCATATTTTCAAATAACAAAGTAATATCACAATAAAATACATCAACAATTGAATAAATACATACATTGTGAACTACCATGACTCTGGCTGGCTTTAGTGTATAAAGTTGATCAGCTTTCAGCGCATCCTGGTGAGCGTCTATCACACCAGCACCGATATTATACCGACCATGTAAAACCGAGAGAGGCGGACAATCACATAATACCCCCATCTGTAAATCAATCCCGCTAATTGTGTGAGTAAACAACAAATACATGTTTATCTATTTAGTAAACAGCAGCGCGACACGCCAACAAACCTACAATACGTTGTAGTCCCTTTAATCAACATACTAATCAACTCTAGCTGAACATGTTGCGAGCATGTTAGTCTGTGTCGCAATCCTGTTGGAAATTGCCTTTAAAAATAACGCCCGTATAATTAACCCTTATCAAAATGCTAATACATAACAAGCTCTCCCCGAACCATTTTATTTTCGCGTATACCCACCTTATTTCAATGTTAAGTAGCCCACTATGCAAATCTGTTATAATCCCAGTTTCTTGAAAAAAAAAAAAATAATTACGCTCTTTATCTAAATTTTTATGTCATTACTGCCACCGAAAATATAGGATCGTGTTGTTAAACCTCGTAGCCTAACTATCATTTCATTTGGATAGAATGTTCAACAGAAACAGCTTTAAATGTACGAGGAGGGAAGTTTTTATTCGTATCTTTCAAAACTGTAGAAGAAGGTATTGACAAAACAAAAACGCTCGCAAAATTAGTGGCTGTATGTTCTAATATCTATAGAACCAGAAAATGTCTAATATATCAAACAATCTGATTATATATCGAAAGTAAACGCTATAATCATACCAAGTTGTTGCATATCCTGTCACAGTTATAGCTAACAGTCGCATAACTTTATTAACTGTTTTGGACATAATTCGCACATTTAAAATTACATCGAATATCCTAAAATTCTTGCCCTATTAGAGTTTCATATATTTTGAAACAGTTGGTACATTGACTTGAACATTCACTGATGCTTCAATAGGTTAATTCATTATTTTACTCACTTCCAACTGAATGTCAGTATTGAAACATTGAAAATATTCTTCAATCATCGGAACAAACATTTGGCCGTTCGTTCAAACTCGCCTCCTCCCCCCCCCCCCCCCTTCCTATTATCCGATAATTACCGAAGTAAATCAATACACCCCTCCTCACTTTGAAACCCATTCTCGTCATCGCGTCGCCTAACCCAATCAGTTTGCAACGCGGGAATTATGTTAACTTAAATTTCCGATTGTGTGTTTTAAAAATAAAATTCATTACTACAATCGAAACCATAATTCAATATTGTTGAACATTGGTTTACATTCGTTGATGCGATTAGAGTTGTATCGTAACTAGGAAACCGTGTTGAATTAAATATTCAGACCTATCCGACCAATTGTTCGAGTTCGACGCGTTATGTACGGATCTGTGAGCTATAACTACATTATATACCGTAAGCCAAGCGGGGTGGGGGTGTGAGAAGCATTAACGCCAAACCGCGGTTATAATCAGACCGAAAGCCAGTTAGTGGTGGTTGGGGTTATATCACGTGTTGTTGCAATGGTGAGACTGTAATCTTGTTACGTCAGTGTTACAGAAGGGAGAAACAGACTTAGAAATGCACTTGATCTTAGCAGTGTG
Source organism: Isoperla grammatica (assembly GCA_945910005.1). Lineage (NCBI taxonomy): Eukaryota > Metazoa > Arthropoda > Insecta > Plecoptera > Perlodidae > Isoperla > Isoperla grammatica. The sequence goes on from OX246737.1 coordinate 23,158,480, forward strand.
TAAGTGTGTTTGTCTGGCAGGGGTGAATGTATCTGTTACAGCTACTTTCTAACGTTCATCTGTATTAATAAAGTAATTACATAATTTTATTTACGTCGTTTTGGATCACAAGTAAAACCGTTCGTCATTATGCATTGTTAACACTTGAGACGCATTCTCCTTGCTGTTGTAATGGCGCATTATCAAATTAATATATTTATTTATCGACATAACCTTATCGTCCTGGTATCGTCAACACTTGTACTTGAACATACCATTTTCACCGCATCTCAACTCTAAATTCATCTTTCTACACAGACATTTGACTCAATTACATACTACGATATTATAATTCGTGTATTATAGTATTTGTTCCATAGTTATTATTTATATACATGAACTCATGGAACATTGTACCCTATATTATGTGCTTCGCTGCTGTGTTATTTCGATTTCTTTTTGTACTTACACCAGTACCATACAAATAGATTTTAATAACATTAAATTATTGAAATTAATGATGTCCATCCTGACACGGGAATCGAACCCTGGACCTTCATCATAAGAAAAAGTAAGAAATCCACAACACCAACGCTCTAACAAAGGACGAGCTGGTAGCGTAGCCACTTTATGCCGGATGCCCATTTTCAAATTTGGGTAGGCCTACTGTTAATACTGACATCATTAGTAAGTATTGAAAATTATCGGTAGTATATTTAATTGTATTCAAAATTTGTGTTACTACATCTATCGTTAGTTAGTATTAGTATTTTGTGAACAAGGAGCTGGCAACATTACACACCAACATCATACAACATCACACATCAATATCACACATCAACATCATACAACATCATAGAAACGAGACACAATGTACAATGTCGCCAACTGAAAATCTGTTCTAACCAAATGAGTACAACACACTTTATTTATATCATTATTATCGCCGTCATTAGCGTCACCAACATGACAACAATACATAGTTGCCGACCGTTGTCACGCTTCCACTTGACGGCTAATCGGCGGTCAATGAAAACCCGTGTTTTACATGTATTTTAACCACAGCGGTCACACAGTGCGGTCGTGTTAAATCCACATCAGTTTGCTTTCTCGTTGAAATAATTTACGTGCACACACATCACTCAAGATAGAATCGCACACAAGTCGGTAAAAGTGGGAGATATCTAGATCGACGCCCACTGGCTGGCCGGGGAAATATTTGATAATTTAGTTACCCTAATTGATTCATGTAAGCGATTATTACTGTTTATGAGAAAAACATTAAAAAACAAAGTAGAATTGCTTTCGCTGATATCTCGAACATGATCACAACTGTCTATATAACTAAAGTTAATTGGGGAGTGGATAATTATACAGGAAAATATCTGGAAAGTTCCCAGCAGGCTATGCGAACAATGATTTGTATACGATACTTTAGTCAACCGAATAATAATTTGTCTCGTTTTCTCAAATGCACATTGAGCAAAAATACCATCTTCTTATCTACAATAAAGTCTTATTAATTAACTTAAGCTCGAATTGGTTCTACCACCTCACTGTACCCCTCACATGTGTGCACCTCACATTGTATACGGTGGTTATTTTGTTTAAATTCTGGGTAAAACCTACATATAGATAATGTATTTATTTCATAGCGGGACAATTTTAAATGTAAATCTGATTGGATTTTAATCCTTTACACTGGATTGTATATTTCACTCCAGGGCTTTTAAAATAATGACGTGTTGTTCGGATGACATTTCACTCGTGTGAAGCTATTATATTATTAACCGTTTGTTTTGTTTCGCGTTCCTCTTTCATCGTTTAAAATACCACAACTTGTGCGTATTCTACCAAACACGTAGCCTATCAATATAAATACACTATATATATTATGTTGCCGTTGGTATCACGGACACCAGACTACTTAATATGTAAGTCAAGCTGTCAAGGGTAGAAAACAAACCTGTTTTTCCCTAATATGTGTTCTGCACTTGCTTAGTTATTTTCTAAATCCAATTTATCATCTTCAAGTCACATTCACAGATGAGTAACAACAGTCAGCAGACTTATTGGATAACAAGATATTATAGCAGAAATGATGTCGGAGTAAGGAAGGTTTTGTTCATACCGTGATTTAATACGGTTGCTTTTTCTTAGCACGGAAAAGAAGAAAGAACAAAAAATACCAATTATATATTTATTCGATTATTACGCATAAGTAGCTTCCATTCGCTCCTTCATTCATTCATTCATTCATTCATTCATTCATTCATTCATTCATTCATTCATTCATTACGAATACTTATTGCGATTGTTTCCCTACTTGTTCAATAGTTTAATCTTTCGCTTTCTATTTGAAGGGGATCGTTTGTGAAAAGTTATCCGCTGAATATCCTTCCGGTCGGAAACTGTTCAGAATTATTAAGTATAAACCAGAACTCTTCGAGGGACACTTTATTATAGGTCAGGGTTCTGAAAAGGAAAGAAATAATTCCCCGGAAATCTAGTTTCGCTAATGTTAACATCGATAATGTTTCAAGGAACGCGAAGTAAGTCATTGAGCTGATATAATTTATTGTTAGCGAAGGGTCTTGGTAATATTATCAAAATATTCAGTGGGTGGTTCCTGTGGAGATTTATGGTGTCGAATAGGTACATAGATTATTCTAAAAGATCACGCGTGAACGCAGGAGTGAAGTCAGTTATTCCCGCACTGTGTATTCAAGCCAGAAGATGCGTTTATAAACCTCCATTCAGTTCGTGGTATATCAGCTGAAATCACTAGAAGAGTTCATGCCCAAACAGTTTCTAGAACGAGACAGTATTACAAATAGATATGTAACAAATAAATTACGTTTGTAGATAACAGACTACTTGTTGAGATTAATCGACATATCAAACCTAAAAAATGAAATGTTTATTACGATTAACTGAGGGCGTAAACAGTATATAGAAAATCATGTACACGAGCAGGTTGGATTTAAAAAGTAATAAATTTGTCGTAATAAACAAGTAAATTAGTAATATTTTATCCGAATATATCTTTGTCACAATTGTGTGATTATTCTATTAAAGTCATTTTGTAATTCAAATGTTTTATGTCGTATATTGGCATCGTATATTGGTATATATATTGTCGTTTATTGGTATCTTGGCAAAGAGGCGGAAACTTACTAGAAATACTCTTCATTCACAACGAAAACGAACCATGTAAGCAAACAGGTACACCTACCTACATTCTCCCACTAACCAAAACTGCTAAACTGTTATTGTATTGTAACGGAAGCATCTATATGGAAACAGTAACAACAACAGTTTGAAAATACACGTATACATCTAATGTTGTTCAAATAGTAACGACAACAGCTGGTGGCTACTCATACTCGGACATGATAGAAGGTGGTGGTAGTTGTCTCTATTGCTGAATCTGTACTCTAGGACATGATAGAGATGGAACATTCAATAGTGCGGACAACAGCTGGTGGCTACTCATACTCGGACATGATAGAAGGTGGTGGTAGTTGTCTCTATTGCTGAATCTGTACTCTAGGACATGATAGAGATGGAATATTCAATAGTAACGACAACAGCTGGTGGCTACTCATACTCGGACATGATAGAAGGTGGTGGTAGTTGTCTCTATTGCTGAATGTGTACTCTAGGACATGATAGAGATGGAACATTCAATAGTTACGACAACAGCTGGTGGCTTCTTATACTCGGACATGATAGAAGGTGGTGGTAGTTGTCTCTATTGCTGAATCTGTACTCTAGGACATGATAGAGATGGAATATTCAATAGTGACGACAACAGCTGGTGGCTACTCATACTCGGACATGATAGAAGGTGGTGGTAGTTGTCTCTATTGCTGAATCTGTACTCTAGGACATGATAGAGATGGAACATTCAATAGTTACGACAACAGCTGGTGGCTTCTTATACTCGGACATGATAGAAGGTGGTGGTAGTTGTCTCTATTGCTGAATCTGTACTCTAGGACATGATAGAGATGGAACATTCAATAGTGACGACAACAAACAGCAGCCCTTGCACGAGGTCAACGTACACTGGTGTATGTGTGTGTGCTTCCTGCAAGTCTAGGGGGGTCGCGTGCTCACTAGGACAGCCAACAGCCAACACGCTAAGCGCTTCACAGAACTGTTGACCACCACCATTTAGCTGACATGACACGGGACATGGCTCATGCAAACAATCGCTTCTAGTACCGGACTTGGCCGCCTGCTGCATACAGCGCTACAGGTAACAAACATGTGTTTGCCTTCATTCAACTTTTCTTGAGTCGCTCTGGAATTATCACGAACCAAAGAAATAAATACACATTGATTTTTGCAACCCCCCAGTGTAGAGTTTAGAAATGTATACCCTTTAGTGATTAGTGTTTATCACTAAATTTGAAATTATACACATCCTAATCAACCAAAGTTTAGCAATACTATTAGGTCCACATTTTGTATTCAATATTTACTTAAAAACATTAATTTTATTATTTCAGTTATTATTTGGGTCTGTTTTTTCAAACTTTATAACTTGAAATTTAATCTATTAATCGGTGACTTTTGAGCCATGCTAGTAACGAAGCACATTAATGGTATAAATATCCTCCACTGAATATCAGTTCTTGTAAATGGGTAGACAACAAATTGAAATGTATACCGGTATATTTATTCTCTGTTCCTGTTATCATCTACCAAATAATACAGTATGTTACTTTGTGATTCTGTGTTTACTACTTTCGCTTCATTAGTGGTTGGTAGAAAAATGTAACATATGTTTGTGCAATAGAAGCAAACAGACAATTTTAGATTTGTTTCATTACTTAATAAAAACCTATTTACCAGAATGCTTGCAAGTGTATTTTACGAAACCGTGGCGCATATGCGCACCAAATGATCCTTTCTGACAACATGTAGCCTAGTATTCTGGACCAAAGTATTGGATCAGTGTGCTAGAATGAACAAACATGTATGTAAGGGCTTTACTTTCTCTGTTTAGTTCCTGTGGCGCCCAATTTCTCATTATACCACTGTACACATCGTGTACGACTGCGGGCCGCACTAATTTCATAATGCCCTGAAAATGTTCTAGTATCACGCTATCTTATTACGTCAACTAGAAATGAATTGGAATTAGAACTATGTTGGTATCCGTCCTTCGATGTTAGCTCGCCACTTAAACTCGGTGCACGCCTCTCAGTTTCAGGGATAGCGTAATAAACTTGTACAAGTAACTAGCGTGGATTTCAAACACGGGGTTATGATAATATTCTTTGGCTACATTATATACTTGGATCTGCTGTTTTGATTATTTGTTTTAAGTACGTATTAAATGATTTAAATTGACTGAACACTTTGGTTATAAATTAAATAATATGTATTATCATTACCTAAATTAAAAGGATCTATCATACTTATTTACATTTTAGCCCTAAATAATTTTATTAAATTTAAATGTAGTTTAGTAAGTTTATAATTTGTATTCAATTGTTATTATTTTTATTACTTAACACAAATAATATTTGGACTAATAATAATTGGTTGACGTTGGTGATTGGTTATTTATAATTTAACTTACAGAGCGATTACACAAATAACATATGAACAGCGTTATTTAAGCTAGAATAAATTACATCAAGTGGGACAATGTCTGTAAGGACGTATTAAAACTCGTTAGTTATTAATAATCCGTTTGTATAAAGCCATAAGCAAATTTGTGGATAATTCTACCTGAAAGAAAATCAAATTACCAGTTATACTTGTAACGTTGCATATTACAAAGAGATAAAGAAACAGCTCATAATGCTCAGTGTTAAATTTGATCGTAGATTTTGGCTTTCAATGTTAGGTATAATTAACAAATCCAATGAGAAGACGAATATACGTGGCTCATAATTATCTAATACATTTGTATGAACATAAGAGTGACTTTAGAGCTCTGGTTGTCTTCCATACAACCGTGCGAGGGTTTACATTTACATGCTGCACATTGGTTCGAGTCGGCTGCGCACAACCATCTAAGTTGGCTAACTGTGCTTGACCTGCGCATGCGCCATTAAAATTTGGAATTTTTGGTGACTTTTACAACCTAGCTGTATCATTCGCCAACCCAACCTGAGAAACATAGATAAATCAATCGTAATTAAATAATACACAGTACAGATTCTTATAAAAAGCGCAACGTGTGTAACTCTTGATTTTTAGCTTGGCGTATTTGGAAAATTATTTGCCTATTGGAAAACTCACAAGAATGTTTTCGACCTTGACAAACGAGCTATTTTTATGCGGTGTTCAGTAAAAGTCACCGTACATAAACATGAACATTTATCACGATACCTCTACACGACACATGCATTTACATGCAACAGTTAATATACTATGCAGCCGCTTTTCATATTTCATGTTTACAATAGAAAAATAAAATTAGAAACTATTTACATGATTACGATCATGTTTATTGAGAGCATTGCGCTAAAACAGAATCTATAATTAACCGCCCAAAAGATGTAATGAAACACATTCAAACATTATTCCATAGTTTGGTTGAAAACGAATTACCTTTATTTTAATACCATATACATATTTTAGCCGTTATGGAAAACACCAACACCATACCTGTCCAGGGACTGCTACTTATCGTGGTGGGCAGGTTTGTACGCTTTGATGATTCCTGGAGCTATGCCGGCGGAAGCGTATGCTTCTGGTAGGGCCACCCTAGCCGGACAGGTCGAGAAGTCAAACGAAATGCAGTCCACAACCTCCCCACTCCCTTTTCCTCCCACTTCCTATCCTCCCCGCCCTTCCACTTACCCCTTTTATTCAAAAAGCCCCCTGATTAATATTCATATTTCACCCACTCATCGTCTCGATTAGCCACGTTGCAGAAATATGATAAGTTAACCTCAAATATCTATCTATCTACCAACAACATAAAAATAGATATTACAAATAGTGTTGCCTTTCCTACAAAATGATTCTTCATTTAACTGTGCATTTACACAAGTAGCACGTATTCAAAGTGAGTGGTTGTGATTGGTACCCCAAACATACCCAGAAGTTAAATATTGACAAGTCTTTCTGTTTAACGTTCAATTAATAATTACGAGTCGAGTATACATATTACAACAATCCATTGAATGTGTTTGTATTGAGAGCCGTCCTATAGGAGAGAACGCACAATCGATGAGACGCATTGCGTGGCAGCGATCGACACCGCCTATTTAACAGCCCGCATTGACAATTAAACCTTGTTTACTACACCTACCTCGTCTCTCCCGTGCTCAGTAGCAGGAGATATAGTATAGCCCACACAGCACACTAGTATAGGCGACACGAATCACTTGTATGGCATGACATGGTGTCAGGCAATCCTACTAATGCGAGGGTGTTCATTGCTAAGCCAAACACTGGCCATTCCGTTGAAGTACTTCTATTGTATGAGCGCGTTATAGTTATTCTCATGTTACCAGGCATGTTATCTTAGGGTGTGTGTGTGTTCTTTGAACATTGCACATGGACAAAATTTGAGTTAGTCATTACTCTGAAACTACAAATCTGATATAGACAACAATTTGTACATTTACTAACAAATACATGTAACTAAAGCACGGGTATAAACATGGAAAGGCTTCCTGCTTTTTCGAAAACATGTAAACTTTAATGAATACTGAGGATCTATGTGTTTAATTGTGTAATTGTTGCCGTTTATTGATCTGAAAATTTTATGCAGAGTTTCGTTTCGTTTCGTTTCGTTTCGTTTCGTTTCGTTTAGTCTCGTTTAGTTTCGTTTAGTTTAGTATTTATCGTTTCTATTTTAGTATTTATCGCAGCACAGCACCGTGGATGTGTCATCTTACCCAAGGAAAAGGCAGAGCCACTGGTAGCCACATATATTGAACTGTGCTGCGTTCAATATGCGCCGATCCTCAATATGCGGCTACCACAGTGTCTACTCAGTGTCTGATCACCTCGTGCTGTGGTCACGTGTGTCCGGCTTATATCTACGCTCAGGATGTACCCAGCTGTAACACGTGACATGAGGAGAGAACCCACTTATATGCTTATGTGGTACATCATGGTCGACCCTACAGTGTATTGCAATGAATCTGTGGTCCTAGGATCCCGCCCACTTTCCCCCACTTCACTCCATACCTCGAATCGCCGGCTCGGCGGGGTACCCCTCGCGGCTGGCTCGAGCCGGCAATTCGAGGTATGGAGTGAAGTAGGGGAAGGTGGCGGGATCCTAGGACCACAGATTCATTGCAATACACTTTAGTGAGTTTTATAGCAAATATTGCGGCTTTCTGCCAAACTGCGCATAAAAAGCCATGCAAATCTATATCCAGCAACGATTGAAGTCATGATCGTTTTAAAATTGCTTCGAACGATACTAAAAATAGGTGCTACTAATGTATGGGTGATGTAAAAAAAAAAACATGGCAAACTTTAATTTTGCTTTCATTTCAAAACCACGCTGATTTGCAACAAGCACGCAACTTAGGCCGTAAAGGGTTTCTTCTGTTTCTTACGTGTATCTATAAGGATAAGTATTACTTTTGTAGTTATTTTCATGAATATGAATAAGTCGGTATAGTTTGAGGAACCAATGAAATGGTTTGGAGTATACCAAAAGTTATGGTGGAATGGATATTTTCATGTTTGTTCGCCAGAGAGCTAGGTTCTAACATGTAAACAATATAGACCTATTATATGTATTGCTTTCGCTTTAGTAGATCCATCCGTACAAAATACTGGAGAGTTGAAATTACATAATTTTTATAAAAACCAGGAAATTATTCGTAATGTAAACACAGTATGAGGATTGGCATCGTAATGAAGTCTGTACCAGTTTACGCGCGCAAATCCAATCCCTCTAGCGGTGATAGGGTTGAGTTACGAGTCATCAAATTGTAACGTGAATGTGTAATAATATTAAGTTTAGGAAATATCAATCTTGCAACATTTTGTGATGGTTCTTGTGAAGGGCTAATGGGTGAGATAGTCCGCTTAATTCGAGTACCGGTACACTACGCGCGCTAGTGTAACTCGTACGCAAGTTGTCCTATGCCACCAAGTATGTTATCTTTATACTGCAACGTAATTCCAGTGGTGTAATCAACCAATCAGATATGTATATACTTCCATGCAAACTCTCTTACCACACCATTATAATTTATAACTCTCCCTATTGGCTAGCGCTGAGCTATCTGATCAAAATTATCCTCGCTTACACAAATAAAACCTAGTATTTTATATGAGTAAACCATGAGCAGGTCGTTTTGTTTTACATGTTGCACACGGGATACTATCAGAGAATGTATTTTACAATCGCCTTCCTTTATTAAAGTACCTACAGTAAACCCCTATCTTAACGTGCATTGACCTCGATATAAACTGTCACTAAAAAGTGCAGCCAACCCTTGCACAGACACACTCACTGCAGACAGCATTAACTAAAATAGAAGACTGTGATATTGCATTCGGTGGAAATGATGCTATTCGTTTAAGCAACACTGTAACAGTAATGTTCACGCTTTGTAGTATAGCGTTCTGTATTTAAAGTGGTAGAAATAAAAGCAAGCAAGAGCTGCACTGTTGAGTTTTTTTGTCAGACGAAGGTTGGCGATAGAAACGAGCATGGATGGATTTCAATGCAATGTGGAAAGGAAAAACTAGTTTTTTATTCGTGTTGTAATGCAGTGTTGTGTTTATAGATGTTATGATGATAAATACTTGTTTAGTTTTAGTGTTGAGCATTGGGCGTTATACAATACATATCAAAAAATGCATAATGTTAACGGTATATAAAGGTAGCCACTTAAGTGTCCGTTTATTTAAATACTGTACATTCACAAATATAAAACGAGTTAACACATGCTTCTTTTTTTCTGAGTAAATCACGTTTATTTGTTTTTACGAGTTCCAAATATTTTAAAAAAATGTCACATGCAAGTTTCTTTTTTCTATCCTTGAATGAGAAATATGTAAATTTTAAGGACCGGATTCACAAGAGATTATCATATTATCATTTTGTCATTTTCTGGTATTAACTTCAAGACTTGCATTCAAACACCTGTGAAACGATACATCAGTTTTTGTATTCAGCGTTGATGTGTTTTCATTTTTCAATAAACAAAACAACACATTTGATCACATTCATTGAGGTTGGCACAATATGATGCATTTTTTTTTTTTTACAATAACATGAATATTTCCAAGTATAGGCTGTTGTATCCGTGCCCATGTGAAACCAAAAATGAAATATTGGTTCAGAAATATTTTTAATTTCACATATCTATGGTTTGCCTTCCCCAATAAAATAACAACGGTATTTTAACAGTATGCAAACATCGAATATGAATGCGTTCTCCCCCCCTAAAAGAATGTCTACTCACCCGAAGTTGTTTCAACATTTGCAAGCGTCATGCGACCGCGATGGGGGCCCCAGGCATTGGGTTAGATTATTGATGTCTGAATTACGGGCGGTTGTATGAAACACTAGGCATACAGCTCGAGGCAGTTGGAAAAGAAGTGGAACGAAGAGGGCTACATCGTAAAAGAGTAGGGTGATCTGCAGATAGGCTTTTCCAGATCAGACCCTCTTCAGGTGAGTATGTTTATAGGATAATTGGATAGTTTGGAAGGACTTTTCAAAGATGTCTCGTGCGACAAACGGAGCTACTCTGTACATGTTTAACCGGGACCAGACAAGGATCAACAAAGTAATAAGTACTTTAAGATGTTTGTCCCATGAATGTTAAACGCACAATATGGTAGCTGCCAACGAATTAAGAGATCTTGGACAGGGGAAGGTCGTGGTTGCTTAGTTGTGCATAAGCTTGGAGCTTACTGAGCTGTAAGCAAAGAAGCTGGGGCGGATGATTCTTGCACACGAAGGGAGGGGGGGGGGGGGGGGGGTGATGAGGGAGAGGAGCGGGGGGAGGAACGAGCGAGCCATTTGAATAATTATTATCTTTAAATAGGAAATTAAGTCGTAGCTGCGTGCTTTTACCGCCAGCGGCCATTTCAAATAAAAAGGAACATAATGGTTTAAATTTATATAAATGGTAGTTAGGAGCAGACTTTGTAGGGTGGTTAGAACAAGGGTGCAATAAGCGAGTTACACCCTCTTCTGGTGTATTAGGCCACTAAATCCTGCTGACATCTGCGCGAGTCAGCCCTCAGCCTCGGGCTGTGTGTTTGTCATACACCCCGGCCGCCACATGTTAGCGCTAGTGTCGTTTACGAAACACGTGTTCTCCGATCTTTCCTCTACTCCTAGGATTAACATATTATCACGTGTATTTACACAACAGTTGTGGCTAATTGAGTTTATTTATATTGATTGGAGTTTTGATAACCAACTGTCAAAATAAATGGAGAAGAAACCCCATACATGCGATTCAAACGCTTTATATGTTTTGACTAACTAAACTAGCTGCAAATTTAAGTTTGTAACGTTTGTAAGGGGGACTCTAGGACTATAACTACACAAAAAGTTGAAGATTTTATTGCAAAGCCTTATTTATATATTATGCTTTGTTCGTTAAATTGTGTTTAAAATATGTTAAGAGTAACTCAGGATATATTGTATACATTACATTGCACTGAATAGGCAATGTTTTAATTACTACTGCTACATATTAGTTTGGTATATAAATTGAATACTATTCCTTTTGGTGGAATCGTCGACAACATTTCATCCTCACTGCTTCATTGAAAAAATATAAAATAGTGTCCTACGTAGATTCGCCATATAGTCTACTCGTGCGGCCTGCCCCCAAGCTGGGGCCAAACCTACCACCCATCTGGAGCTTACCCCCTGGACTGCGGTGTGCAGTATTCTGAGTTTACTAATTTTCAGTGGAAAACGAAAACGTAGAAAAGGCGCGCTTCCAGATATTCCCATTTGCAATTCAAGCAACAATTATGTGGAGATCACCATCTAAGTAAAGAAAAACTATGTTAATTGCAAATGGGGAATTTACATAGAGTATGTTGGAGACATTGCTTTTGTTAATTAAATACTTTGTTTTGCATGTAAACATGAAATTAAACGTCACTGTAAGCTATTCTTTACTCTAGTTCATATATAAATTTAATTGAATCCAGAATAAACTATATACGAGGATATGTTTCGTATGTAATTTATGTTCGTATATTAAATAAATTAGTAGCTCGCTGTTTTGCGTATAGATGAGGTGGGTAATGAGAATCGTGCACGTTTAACTAAATGCAATTCATTCTGTACAAAGACAAAGACGTTCAATCTTCCTTATTATACTTGACAGAATAATATATTACGGTAGTGAATTGAGAAAAACTATGCCATGTTATTACTACATCATGGAAATACAAAGAGCGCAGTTTTTCTAAAACGTCACGTTTTATGAGACGATAATAAAGTAGTACTAAAGGGGTTGGCTAGTATACTCGTGGCTCGGTAACCGCGTATGAAGACAAACCTCGTGATGAACATCCATGGGAGAATATGGATTCATTTACGGTTTTTAAATATATATATTTACACACACATATATATATTTAACGGTAAACATTTTAACGGCAAACGCAATCCAACGTTTATTTTCACAAAATAAATGTCAACGTTTCGACGACGTGTAGAGTCGTCCTGAGACTCTGTTTTACCGTTAAAATGTTTTCCTACTTTACATTTTGCAACCAACAAAATCTAAGAAATCATATATATGTCAAATATATGTCTATATGTCAAATAATTTTGTTTTGGGGTATTATCACGTGAGTTGTAGAATGAGGGTTCTGACTTACCCCCTCCATCCCGACGTTTCGATGTAATATCATAAGAAGAGGATGTATGATATTACATCGAAACGTCGGGATGGAGGGGGTAAGTCAGAACCCTCATTCTACAACTCACGTGATAATACCCCAAAACAAAATTATTTGATATATATATATAAAGTAAGAAAACATTTTTCGGTTAAACCAATCCAAATTTTATTTAAAGTAATAAGTCAACGTTTCAACGACTTTAGCGTCGTCGTTTTCAAGACATACAAATAATATATTATATATTATATATAAATGCGTGAACAATTAGAATAAATTGTGTTCTCCATTAGAGTTGAACAAGTAATCAATTTAAGTCTAAAGTATAATCAGACACCAGACTGATACGTGGCTCCTAGAAAACTTGATTAATATGCAAATAATTTCACTTGTATTTTTATCATATTCCACCTGTGGAGCCCAGGCCCTGTTGTCCATAAAGATTTCATCCATATATTAAAGTGTGTTCAAGAACCGAAGACAACCGAAGAGTGTGTCTACTCTTTGTATTCCAAAAGTAACAATGCCTATCGTACGAGGCGGCTTGAAGACTCACCTCAGCGTATATAAACAGAGTTTTAAGAAGTGGATCAAATAGATATGGTTGTGTTTCTATTTGGTATCCATTGTTCTTGTTTATATTGTGTCATTAATTCTTCGATGGGTCCAAGCTAAGTTCCAATCTTATGGTTGAATTCTCTAGTGTTTTCTCGCTTTGCGGTCGGTGGCCGTCTCTCTAGGTAACGGAACGGTCCGTCGAGATAGAAGGCGCTTTCTCTGATCACGACCGCACCGTTCAGTTTTCCAGAGAGACCCCCACTGTTCTCAAAGTCCGATCGTCTTAATTAAGGAATGCAACCTTTATATTGTAACCATGATGCACATGTTTCAACCACTGGTATACAATGTAAATAAGGAGTGATTTACTTGGCCCGACTGGCTAATGATTATTTGTTGTTTAATTAACGACTTGCTCAAGTACCAGTATTTGTGATATCGTTCGACTGGCACAGCTATCAAGAACGTATTATAAATCTCGGATTTAGTGGGATTATGCTCTTGGATGTACGAGACAGGCAGAATTAACTAGAGTTAAAGAGGTGAATGGAAGAACAAAAGAAAGATATCGGTAATCGCCTCTTACGACCGGCAGAGTCTACACTGAGAACATTCTTCCCCAGGACCAGAACACACAGCTACACCTCCATTACGATATAAATGAAAGCCATATACATATCCACTTGCTCAACTCATGATTAAAACCTGCTGAAATCAACTAAGTTATGAACTTTTCTCCGAAGTGACATCAAGACAGGCTGAACTTATTTCATCTAGACGAGCGACTGTGATGAGAGAAGTTCAGAACGCAGACGTATTCTCGTTACTCGCGTGGAACAAGAAAGTACATGCAATGATAACGGTGGGAGTTTTCAAGTAGAGCATATCAATTACATACGGCAACGTCAACTCTTCGTGGTGATTCTCCTGACTGGTGAAATAAAATTAATTTCGTAAAGTTAGGAACTGTTTTGAGCTACAGATCACAGAAGCCTACAAGTTGTCCGGGTAATTCATTTCAACTTTTGTTGAGTAAAAACGGTTGTTTGATGTTTGTTTTTTCATCTCAAGTTAGGTGGTTCAACAAGTTGATTATTCTGGAAACTGCACAGTTTTCTACGATACAATACATAAAATGGCAATGTCTTCCAGTCAGATAACGAATATGATCGACCACGGCTTATACGCCGTCGTTTTTTGACTTTGAGGTGTTCTCGAACAATAATGACCTCATAATATGATCGATCAGTGACGTTGCAATGATAATGACGCTTCAATTAACGTAGTAAATTCCCTGGCAACCCTATCTCTTGGTTACGTGCCGAAGAGGTAAACACTCACATTATTAGTCACAGTCAGGTGTGATTTAGCAGCTTATATAGACAATATCATCAACAAACTAACCTGTCTGCATTGGCACTTGAACAAAGTGACGGATTACTAATGACAATATAATTACTGTCAGATCCACTCTATGTTCGAGACCTCTGCAGACAGCCCTTTTGGCAAATTTTGTCAAATTACTTTTTTGACGTTACGAATTAATGCGTTACAATTTTACCTGTATAATTGTGAAAATCTCACTTTTTTATTATTTTTTGTTGGTGTGATGGTTAAGGAGGAAGATTACACCACCGGTAGTAAAAACCAGAGAAATTAATTGCTTCGTTTTGGATAGGGCGAGAGGGAGGGGTTATGGCATCTTAACAACGTGAAATAACATGGACATTGAACAAATTGAGGCTAGAAGTTTACACAATTTTACTCGTTCTGTTAAAATCAAATACATTTTAAAGAGGGTTTAATTTTTTATTAATTAATATTGTTAATCCAAAATTATGTCCAAAATACCATAATACACTGCATAATAATATAAGACATTTTATAAAATATTTAGTTTTTATAAGACCACACATTCCGCATTATACACTTTCATGGAACATCAAACCTGTGTGACTTTAAGATGGTCTAGTAAATATGTTGAACGTTTCTGTGTGTTTACTGATATGAACACAATAGTGGTCAAAACGAACGGGCACCATTGGTTGATTAAACATTGTGTTAAACGCAAGCCGATAGAATAAAATACAAAACCATGGATGTGTGTGTGGGAAAATGTACCACCAAAGAACTTGAGCTACGCCAGTGTGGTGTATCGAGTAACGCTAAAGTCTTTGGTTTCTCAAGTCTCAAGTCAAGCCTGACCACATCAGAGGTGCGGTGTAAAAACGCCACTTCCATCGCTCCACTCAGCACATCCACTATACTCTCTAAGCACGGCTTACAGAAGCTCACGTATAGATACACTCTAACAACCGATAGAGGTGGTTTAGAGATAACATGCAGACTTAAGAAAATGAGGTCATCTATTCTATTTCGGCCACTGGCATTTCTATAGCCTTTCCCGAAGGTTTTCTTCTGTCACAATCAAGGTGAATTATGAAATTCATGTTTGTAAGATATATCCCTCGGACATTTCTTCAAAACTACCCGAACACATATCGTAAAGATGGTGTTAACCTAAAGTAGGGATTTATACGAAAAGTTATTATTTCAAATGTATGCTTAAATTTTACTAACCAGTTCCAATGCGAATTACAGTTGAATTTTACTGTTCACCTAATTAAATAGTTGTATAATTTCTCACTTAATACTTTTACAATTATTCCTGTTTGATGTTATTATTTGTATATGAATCGTAATACTATTTCATTTTTGTTTTAATTGATTTAATTTAAGTATGTATTTGATTTGAGTATTCCTAGTACATATTTTCAGTGAAGCAAATCTATATCTATAGAAAGCGATTCTTTTACATTTTTCAGTGTCGTAAATATATACTGGGCACAAACAGAGATCACAATCTATCTCTTGCGAGAAGGAGGCTCTGAGATAAATTATTTTGTGGAAATATTATCGGATTTCAGACAATATGACAGGTTTTAGCTGTTGTGTGTAAAAATAACTCTCTTGACTGGCACAAATGTAAAAACAAAACTCGTGCTTGATGGTGAATTTTTTACATTCTGCACGCCTGGAGAGAATCAACCCCTATTTTGGAATTACATTATCTCGGTGTGAAAAAAGAGAAATGTTTGAACGACACAATGCTGTGAAAAAATAAGCTTCATATTGAAATCATCAACCGTTCTCGAACGCGCATCTAGCACAGAAACAAAAATAATACCTACTCGAAAAATAAAACACACGGTCATAATTCTAATCAACATCTCTTTTCAAAGTTAGTGCGAAAAGCTATTTAAATACATTTGTTTTCATTTGTAAAATTAAGTGTATGTTATGCTACAACTAAGTTATCACTTATCACCTTTGGTCAATTAGGATGTTGCAAGATGATGCAGCATTTTGCATATTCCTTCAATACACGTCTTTATCTAATCATCATCATTTTAATATATTTCTGAGAAATTATATGACATAACAAACATTCATACTTGATTGGTTAAATAAAAATAAAAAAATAGTTAAGAAAACCTGTCTGGAGGTTTCCGAGCACCGTAGTTGCCAACGACGCGTCCGGAGTGTTATAAACCGCTACTAGATCGCAGGACAATGACTATCAACGAGGTAACAACGAGGCACGTGTCATCTAGCACGTAGCTGCAGTGCATTTTTATCACACGTTGCTGACTGGCGGTGCTTATAATAGGAAGTACTGTAGCCAGTATAAATACCGCGCGAAATTATCATTCTTCTGTCGAAACAGAATGCTGAGTTGTTATATTTCTTAAACATAATATGGACCGGAGTGTAGTGAATTTAGAATAAGAATAATTTTAATTTGTTATTTAAAGCAAAAATCAGCAAGATCATCTGTGCCTTCGTTCAAATAAAAATATTTCAAATAATAATCTTAACGATAAATCTTAATATGAGGGACAGAATTGTTACCGTATGAGAGTTACCTCACAAAATGTTAGAGAACGTTCAATACTATTATTTTTTCATCACCGAGTGTTGGGTACCCAATTAAAATATGATGTTATACATGATGTTACATGGCACACATCACATCAAGGAGGAACCTCACTCTTAGAATAACCTTGAACGTGCTTGAGTTGACGTGCTGAGTGGACGTGCTGAGTTGAGTGCTTGAGTTGCCCAATAAGTAAGCGAGTCATATCAGTGTTGTAAAGTAATTGAGTGAAAGTAATTCAATACTTCTTTAGTGATTGTATCAATAAAATATAAAAAATGTGTAATTGTAATATAATTACTCTAATTGACTCAAATTATTAAAATTTGTATTACAATTTAAAAAAAATTATTATTAGTAAACCTACTCATTTTCAGTTAGGAATGATATTTAATGATGCACCCTTTGTAAAGCATTGAGTTTCAAAAAGTTTGAATAAATGTTTTACTTCAAATATGTTATTTATAACCGAATTAGTTTGAACAAAGCAACAAGTTGTGAATCTTATTGACCAATACCAACTCGCGCCCGCGCGATGCACAGATAGGCCTAATATGATTGGTGTGTAGTTCCTCAACTCAACTTGACTTTGGAACTCGGTCGCCGTCGAGTTCGTAGTTAATCCACTGGCCGACCAAGTTAGCGGCTAAACGATGTGAAAGCTTGTCCTGATTTCCTAACTTCGCAACATAAGTTCAAGTTGGCGACTAAGTGAATTGTGAATTAGCTCAAGTCTACGATTGTGACTATAAACTATTAACACAATAATGTGTTTTTGAGCAAATGTGCAACGGTATAAGAAATGTAGTTACTAATGCACAGATGTGTTTGAATGTGGCTTATGCTTGAGTATAACACTCATTTTGAGAGCTAAATCACCTGTAATCTCCATAATGTATAGCATTCGCGATTATTTCAGTTTCCTAGCGATTTGTAAGTTGTTTGCCAAAATATCTTGAGAAATGCAATTCTCTTTGGCAAGTCGTTTGCGAAACCCAGATTTCGCTATGACTACGATTCCCGAGATTTCCAAGCAAAGTAATTTCGGCATAAAAAAAAAATCACCACAACAAAGTTCGAACCTTCGCCGTTTGTGATATATAAACGTGAAACTAAAGTTGGCATTGCATCGAACAGCTTAACAAAAAGATCAACTTTGAGTTACGTAGATAGGAAAGTTTTTCACTTAGACGAAGCACATTAATTTACCTACGACACTGGGCAAAAACCAAACTTTAATCTGTAGCACAACTTGATCGCAAAAAGACGACATTTTTACAAATCGTGATGAACGTTGATAACTAAATTATCTAGAAATTAGTTTAGTTCTAGAAATAAAAAGAATCTTCCTATTTGTTAACGAAGTCCCATTATAATCTAACATAGAAATAAATGTGAGATAGAAGTTATGTTACTTAATACCAAGAAACGTACACTTGCATTCAAACTATCGTTTGAAGTATAGAAGATCAATTAATTCTGAATCGAAAAATATGCATTTTGTCGTACACATATTGACTACGATAAACTATATTGCTTGATGATACTATTATTATTATTATTATTATTATTATTATTATTATTATTATTATTATTATTAATAATAATATTAATATTATTATTATTATTATTATAAATATTATTATTATTATTATAATAATTATTATTACTATTATGATGAACACAATGTTATTTCACTAATGGCGCTTACCGCAAAGCGACCGGTTAGACCAAAGTCTTGGGCCGTAACGTAACCTCATTCACTACAAAATACCCTTTTCTATGTGCATGCTTTTACATGCGTGTGGATAAGGTTAACACACATGGTTTAGTAAATTGGGTTTGGTTTGATTGTGTTAGGTCAAGTTTTGTTAGGTTGACTACGTTAGGGTTGGTTATGTAAGGGTAGATGCATATTTTAGCGTTATTACCTCGAGATGAAGCCGATTCTTTGCTGTATTCTTCCACTGCGATTGTGGTAAATCTTCACTTTTAAAATCGATTGTCAGAAATCGAAACATATTTGCTTTATTCTCGTGGCTTTAGTTTGTCCGTAGCACTTCGTATTGTTTCTTATCTTAAATAAATATACCCTGACACAAGCATTTCGGAGGAAAATTTCAGTATTTTTTTTTTTTTTAATACACACACTTATGTTGATATAATTCCTTCTATTTGTTTCCGTTTTATTCGATGAGCATTTACATCGGTAAACTTAATACAAGAACTCTCGCTATTGCTGAAAACATGGTGATCAGGCAAACCAAAACGTATACTGTGTGATGTGGTATTCCTCTTCAAGAAAACCGTTAAAGAAAACCGACTATCCAAAACGCTCAGATAACTAGGAACTTACCTTAATGAGCGGTCGAGTCTACGCAAAGTACTTTTATTGTAGGAATCACACAAACATACGGTCATAGATTCCCGTTCTGATGACATCACTACCCTGAGTGAGAAAGCCACGAGATTCAGAGTTAAACGTTTTTAAAGTTTGATGAGGGTGGGTCAGATCGATCTGTCCGATGACCCCCCCCCCCCCCCCCCACGATCTTGTTCCTTCCACCAACGGCATCAATATTTCACACAGTCGGGCATTCAGTTGCGGAAAGTGATCCAGCCCACGTAGCGACCGGAGTCAAATAGTTGCGGTTGTGTGTTGACAATGTCTGACTGGTTTGCTCTCTGCAACTCCACAACTCCAACAACTAACGCGGGCGGCTCCCGATATTTACTTCAATGATTGTTTCAATCTTGAGGTGAATTATTTCAACAAGTAATCATTAAACTTGAATGAAAACAGTTGAGCTTGGTGATTGTTTCAATAATGTTTTTAACGTTTTGTTATTGTCACATAACAGTTACTATTATAAGTCCATGGTTCAACATTTCAATCAAATTTATTGAGTCAAGGACACAAAAGCACCAATCAAATCTACACACACAGTTGAATTTTTCTAATCAATCTGTTTTATGATTAGCTTTTGTTTTTGAATTCAATAAGTTTGACGAACGTATTAACCCGTATCAAATCTACACACACAGTTGAAATTTTCTAATCAATCTGTTTTATGATTAGCTTTTGTTTTTGAATTCAATAAGTTTGACGAACGTATTAACCCGTGTTATGTGGGCAATGGGCAATTGACACATTCTTCTTTCTAATTCAACCAATCAGTAATCGCAAAACTTATAAGCCCAATGCTTGACGAATAAAGTTTAAAGATGATATAGCTAGCGTGCCATATTTTCCATTAAACTTGAAGTTAACGAACTAATAAGATACTATGGAGCGGTTACCTCATGACCATCTCAAATTACAGAAACATGGTGTGAAACAGTTTCTTTACAACTGAGTGTACATTTTACGTACAAAATTCAAATACAGACGTCATAATTTATTTACGTTACGATACACACATGGAAAAATTGAGTAGGAAATGCAACATACCATAACGAAGTGTAAACACCTTTGAGCAACGTGTAAACATTGAATCATCACAGTTTTCATTAGTTTCAAGTCAATATTGAATAGGGAAAGTGGGACCGCGTGGTTCAGTCTTTGCATCGCCCTCCTTACAATACGTTCAACCCTCTTCAAAAATCAAATCAATTGGGGTAACTGGGTGGCACGGTGGCATCGCCCCCCTGCAGGAAGCTAATAATCTAATTCCTTAGCAATTCAAAATGTCGCGGTGAAAAGATAATGCGATCAGTTTTATATTTTATTAACGAAAATACAATAACAATTTTTAAATCGCAAAAGAAAATGAATTTCGCTGTCAAGAAACAGAAGCAATTTGATGTGACGAACGATTTGTTTCTGAAGGTAGTACGTTCTTTATAAATCTGTGTTGTCTAAAAGAATCGATTCTACAAGCTAGAGGGCTTTTGATACACGTACAACATCACAGTCCATACCATTAACTCAAAACCTAGACACTTTTTTCTGTCAGACAATGTCGATTTCTCAACACAAGGCAAAATATTGTAATATTCATAGTCTACATTTTTCTCAATTTTACTAGTGGCATTCCAATCTAATCAAAGCAAACTACCCTCGGTCAAATTTTTTCTACATAACATCTCGGACATAGTTAATTATAATACTCATCTAATTTGTTTTAGCCTCTAGAGTAGCTGTATAGTATTTTTAGATCACATTTTTCATTATCAAATTACGATGCTATATAATGGGAGTATGAAGATGTTTTCTTGACAAAATAATGTAAAAAAGCAATCACATCGGTCACATATTAATACTTCATTTAAATCGTTTTCTTTTTTTCATTTCAAACATTAACTCGATATAAAAACTATATCTCAAACTTAAATCAAAATGTGCTTATATCTGAACACTGATAAAACATTGATAGCCATCTATAGCCTTAGATCAATAATAGTAATCTTTCAGTATAATATTAAAAAACTGTTTACACTTTTTAAAATTACCCTCCAATGTAATTTTCCGAATTAAAAAATAAAACACGTTAAAAACTTGTAAACGCCAAAGATATTAGCACGAAATAATTTCATGCGTGTAAATTATCCATTGTGATGCGTGTTTTACTTACAATTACGTTCAATTCGCCGCGTCAACATCACACTTCGTTCCAATATTCAATAATAATTCGCTGTGACAACTGACGAACCAGCCTAATGAATCAAATTATCGGACGAGCGTTTACACGGCGGATAAACTAACATTTACAAATAGAATTGGTTCCAATTTATTATGCAATAAAAAGTGATATTCTTTTTGTTGTCTTGGTTTGACAAAAAGGTGGAACCGTAAAGCAGATGGGATATTCCATGGCTGCATTACACAATACCTCGTGTATGATACCATCCTTACTATTAGACACATTGAATACAAGTTTATCATGACCATTACTTACACAATACATCACAAAAAAACAATTGGGCAGCTTAAAAGCATTGGATGTCTGTTTTTTCGATAGAGAAAAATAATCAGAAATGTAAGTATTTAAAGGAAAACGTAAGGTGATATCTAAGAGAGATATGTACCTCTATTGTTTTCAAAACCATTTTGTTTCTGTTATGTGTCGATTAAGTTTAATTGAGTTTTCGAGAATAACATATTCGGAAATGTTATTGTACAGGAGCCATCTCTGCTTTTTATTAGGGAGGATTTGATATATGGGTAAGTTTACACAGTATTGTTATGAAGAATGACACAATATAGAACATTTAACATTTTATCTAAACGTAAGCATATTAGTTTATTTTAATTAATACAAAATTAGAATACATCTTACCGTCATTTATTAATGTTTTAATAATCTGTAATAATTTTAAAGCAGATTCCGAGATATACGTTATATTAATTTATTCAGTTTTCTACTTTTAAAGCTGTAGACATAAGATCCGACGACGGAAATCATATTTTACTTAAACATGCCGTTTTGTGCATACTTAAACAAAAACAACGTTTGTTGAAAATAATAAACTAGAACTTACATCCAACTTTATCTCCTATTTTACATTTTGAAAACAAAAGAAAAACTTGAAAAGCTCTTCAGTTTTTTTCTATCTCCTTTTGATGAACACTAAAAACAACAAAGGTAAATGTATAAACATTTGTTTCTTCTCAAAGCGGCGACGAACGCCGACTGTAATCCAACTCAAATGAAAACAAGACTCTTAAAAAAAAAAAAAAGATTTTAATTCGCAATGTCGCATTTCAAAGTGAACAATACTCGATTGTAATTTAGCAATGGCTGGAGAGAGACTGTCTCAATATACTGTAAGTTTTCGAGTAATTGAAACTTCTAGTACCAGCACGCAGGAGTTTACTGTGCACGCAGCGTATCTGCCGTTCAATCACGGTTGTCTCTGTGCGTGCAATTAAATTGAGCGACGTCGGAGCCTTCTTATAACATTACCCGTGACTTACGATCACCCCTGCGAGGGTTGGAAACCACAGCGTAACGTTGCCGACGCCGAAATGGGCTTTTCAACGTCCGTCGAACTTAACGAATTGTGTAATTCAAATTCGCCTTAGTCAAGAATGCAAAGAAATTACTTAATTCTTCTCCTATTTATACTCATGTTTGCCGTTCTTGAGTGGAAATGTGGGCTTCTAATTGTTGCATTTGAATAATTTGAGTGTTTAATAAAAGTATTTGTACAGATGTTGAAAAATTACAATCTTAAACAAACATTATTGGACAATAACAGCATTGTACTATACTGTATTACAGATCCGTTAGTGTTAGAACACTTATGCCTTCAAATTACAACCACTTTATATAGTTATCGTGCAAAGCAAACTAATCCCGCAACAAAAGATAGATATTCATTTAAGTATTTGTTTAATAAATACTATGAATACACCCTCGCTAAACCCATTAGAGCCCCGCCGAGCTTCGGCGCAGAACAAGGAATAGAATTATTGTGAGAATAGGAGGAAGGTGGGATGGAGATAATGGAAACCGCGTTTGCACAGCGCGCACAGTAATCTGCCCACTTTAGTTATTAACTGAATGAGAGAATGGGTTCAAAATTGAGTTTCGTTATAATTGCGGTCATTTTTGTCATTTATTTGGAATGGATGAGTTGGGCGGGCGAAGATAATTAGTCTTAATTGGAATGACTACCTCCCATAAGACACTATTTAGCTCACGTGCCGACTGCCGACAGAACAACGCAAGATGCGCTCGTACTATAGTGAAGAGGGCTACCCTCATTCATTTCCACTCTAGGATTTTATATTATATTTATCAAAATTAAATGTTGGTGAATTTTACTACAATCTACATATACATTTCACTTTTTTTTTTAATCAATCCACAATGTATATTCTCTTGGACAAGTGTGTTTTATAACCCACCAATCTTATTGTAATAAAACATAATAATATAACTAAAACTCTACTTTCGATACCCATGAATAACGAAACACCTAAAAATTACCCAGCGCAATAACAATTAATAATATAAATACATTCTTAATATTCTTCAAATAGTTGCAGATCTGACTTTTGTGTATAATTCTCGCTTTAAAAGAAGAGTTTGTATAAAATAATAATTCTTAGCCCTTTTTATATGAGAATTATTCCTTTCAGGAATTGCTGTTAATAATTCATTTACGTGCATTTTGCACGACAATCCAGCCCAACCAAACATTACATTACTTAAGCATTATCACAACGTCCCGTTCTGAATACCACATTGCAGATAACATTCTAACATATCTACTATCTTGATAATACAAGTAACATACTTCACCTGTTGCGGTAAAATGCTTTATAGGGCCGACTCCAGATTGTCTACATTGCATCAACTCGTGCATAATTCATGTATTACTTGCTTCGATCTAGTTCAGCTAGTAGTCGCAGTTGGCGCTAGTAGTGGGGGTAGTGCGATGGAACTGTGCAGTGTCTCACACTGGCAAATATCCAGTGGGGGTAATATTTATTTCAAGCTGTGTTCACCAGTGGTGCATCCATATTCATCAGACTAACGGAGCAATGATAAACACGAGCCGCGTGGAACTTTGTGCAGTAGAGATAGAAAAGATAATCGGTATGTTTGCATATTATGGACGAACTGTGTTGTGTGATTCAACAATAGCTAGAACGGTGTATTGTCTTTCAAACAATTATCGGTAAAGGTATATTTGCTTCGTTATTGACTTTTTATCTTTATTGTTTTAGATTTAACGAGGTTTGCATTTAGTCGTGTGTTGATCTTTAAACAGTATAAAAACACTTCTTTGTTACAGATGACCGATTGAGAAAATACTTCCAATTCCCAATCATGATTGAATTTTGGGTTTTCATTGAGAGAATTTCAACATTTTGTTAAATTTAATCTCGTTAATATTACTTCTTCATCTCAATTGAGTTACAATCTGACTCTAGTCAGGAAATGTATACAATTTTAATCGCATTTATTGTATTAAACGTATTTTGTTTCAATACTTCATCCACACAAAAGTAAAATATCCAGAACACATTCTTATGTATTTTTAAGTTTGCGACCTATAGTTTTCCCTACCTTTACCTCAAATAAGTTGACATGTTTTAGCATGCATGATGCTAAATATTTTACTTATTTCATTTGCCATTTTAGTATATAACTGAACAAGACAAGGCAGTGAAACGCTGTCTTCTCACGAGAACGCTAGCCGAGTGTTACCGAAAGCTACCGAGCTTGTCTGCCCGAGGGGGATCCCCGCAAATGACGTCATTGTGGGCAACAGTGCAGCGGAACCTGTGAGGTGTTGAGTCGACCGCTGATTGTAGCGGTGGCTTCGCACTGGTGGGCCAAGTGTCCCCAGCAAAAACACTTGCTGTCAACAGGTGAAGTTAACTCTACAAGCCGTACCCGAAATATCACACTTGTCCCATAAACACTCATCTCACTTTATTCATACATATTTAATTTTATAGATTGAAACAATGTTTACAATATTACACATTTAGATTTGTTATAAAATTTAAAAATATCTTTATTGATCTAATAATCTATATTCTGCACTTCATATTTATGTAAGAGCCAGTTTAACCAAAGTTTAATCCGGCGATGTTCTGTTAATCGGAGATCAAAAATGACGCCCGGTAGAAGCAACCACGCATTTTGTATGTAATGTTTTTGTTGAAACCATGGTAACCAATTGGCGATTAGTAAATCGGCCGATTAAAAAGTTTGGTGAATTCGGACCAAAACGGTTTAAAATTAGTTAAGCGTATACCTGATTTGTATTCTGAAAAAAATACAACAGGGCATCTATTCCTGAAAGATGTCACTTTGTGGCATAACTCACTTTCAGTGATATCTAAGTGTTACAGTGGTAGAACTCCAGACCAACTTCACTTTACGATATATTTACTTAGTTACATACGTATATACATCACTCAAAGTATCATAAAGTGACAACTTCAAAGAATAAAGACCCAGAAGTTTAAAGCCTTATTTTGTTTATTCCAAATGGCAGCTCTGATCATCCAAACAAACTTCTAAATGTCGTGCATTATTATGATTTCAATTAGATTCCCAGGCATTTTAAGGGTTAAACATACGTGTTAATAATACTTCTAAAGCCACGTACAAAACCGTAAAAACCAACGATAATTTGTATTTCACCATTTCCCCAAATAAAACACATTGAAAGAAACACCTTCCACACCACCTGTCAGCCAGATTCAACAGTTCAAACTCTCACTCACTCTGTTGAGCGTTTTTCTTTCTCTGCCGCGTGAATACGTTTTTACGCCTGTCACCCGGTGACGTGGCGCAGATGACTAATTAATACCACTACGCGTTGCGTAGCTCAGCTCACAAAACCAACACGCACAAATATTGCCATTGGTTTTCTATCACTAATTAGTTCTGACGGACAAATATAATCGGAATGGAAATAGCAGTAATTTTTTTGGCTTCAATTTGTGTACGGCCGGGATGTGCTGTCTGTTTTTAGGGTTGTTTGGTCAACAGGGGTTTTTGTTTAAATTTGACATTGAGGTAAATGTGTTATCTGTGGACAAGCGTTGTTGTGGAAGCACACACTTGTGTATGGTACGTGATTATTCGGAAGTCACTCTTCCTCAGACGACTTTTCAAAACTTACCCCCCTTCTTCAGTGTAAGTGTACTACGCTCACTCTTTCTCACATTCACGTTAAGTAGCTTAGGTTAGTTTTCGGCTGTTACGATAATCTTCTAGGCTTCATATCTATCTCACATTTGATTACATTCAACCTTTTTTCTAGTTTGTAATAAAGCCTTAATGATCACTGATATTTGTTAGGAAGTATACCGGTTAGTTCATAGAACAGTTCACATCGTTCAAAGTATACTGAGGTATATTATTGCAGTTCTTCCTCACCAGTACTTATATTTCACTTTTATGGTTGTCTACATACTGTTTATAACATTCTTAATTAATACACGTTTTATACTCAAAGTTAAAGAAAAGTTTACGCTGGGTAGGTAACATAATACAGTACACTGTCTTGACCGACTTTGTTTAGCCACTTTAGCATTCACTCTTTGTATGGAGTAAAACTAAGAAAACCGTCATAATAAATCTTATCCCTCGAAGTGATTCATTATTTTATATTTAAACTTTAACATATTATACGATCAGTATGCTTCGAATATACAAAACAAAAATGAGTATGATGAAGTGAAAAATGTTTGAAAATAATAAGCAAGCATGTTATTAATGGGTGTAACTAAAATACCGTGTCTGCTAACAAATACTTGTCTACTGGGACATGAATTACAGCATAGGATAAAAAATGTGTAAATAGACATAAATAGAGCGCACAGACTGCTAATTGAAAAGAGTTCCTGAAACCATGCTAATGAGTGGAATGTCCAATTAAACTGCTTTTCAAAATGTCAAGAATAATATAATGTAATCGATTTCAAAAGAAAATGCTAAACAAAATAATTAGACATCTTCTGTATATGCAACGCACTTTCTTTTGATATCGTTTGAGTGTTATTTGAAATCACCACACGTTTCGACTATAGAAACCGGCGTCGCCTAAGGCTAAGCGGAGTAGTGGAAATGTGATGGAGGTTACACGACAAAATACTTAAAGAATTCTTAGAGAAATGTTTTTGAAAGCACTTCAACTATACGAGTCATTTCTTTTGATAACGAATATTAACGACATCGCATTAATTAATGCATTAATGAGCAAAATGAGTGTCTTTAGGACCCCTACCCCTACCACAGAGTTCTTTGTTGTGTTTTGAATGGGGCTTAATTTCAAGTTTTTTATGTTTTTGGTCGTTCTTTAGAAGCTCTCGGGATCTTTTAATGGTCAAAGTGCAGGGTGACATTTCTGGCGTGTACAGTGGCGAGATATTTAGCAACCTTAAAAACTCTACTTGTAAAATTATTCAAAACTATAATGTGCACATACGTAGTACAACTTAGAATGGGAAATGAAATGAATCCAGAATACACAAAAAATAATTCTAACTTCGTAATTATGTCAACATTTGCATCACGATAAGAAGTAGGGCCTACTGTAAGAAGTAAGCAATAGCAATCGATATTCGAACATCAGTATTGAACATGAAAAATATACGAATTCTTTGTTATACAATGTAACTTTACTTCTTATAAGTATAGCAGCAGTATTTATTGATCTGCGTTTCAGAATTTTCATAGTGTATAATTTCCAT
Organism: Isoperla grammatica; assembly: GCA_945910005.1. NCBI lineage: Eukaryota > Metazoa > Arthropoda > Insecta > Plecoptera > Perlodidae > Isoperla > Isoperla grammatica. The sequence goes on from OX246737.1 coordinate 23,186,949, forward strand.
GCTAGTAGTTTATTAGTCGATTAATTACTAATGATCTAGGTGTAATTTCAAGAACGCAACATTTGAAAAACAACTATCACGTTTTAAATTTGTCTTAGCCGAATATATAATTATATTGCATCGCTATTATGGGTCGGATTTACGAATAGGTCCACTCTCACAAAATTCCGTTTTAAATTTCAAACCACACATTGTACAAGGCGTTGCGTGCACACAAACACTCCAGCCAACCACAAAACCTTCTTTCTCGCATCATTTAGAAAGGAGTGTGGCGCTATTTCCCCTGCGATCGACCGCCCAAACACGGCCAATTGTTTCGTCCAACATTCATCTCGAGAGCAGAGAAGAAACCCACCCGCATAGAAATCTCAGCACCGTAAATTAAAACATGTCACCTATCTGATAGCACAGATCGCATTGAAGGCGAGCAAGATAGCCTACTCAATGGCAGCTCGCTTTGAAAATGCGATACTGTATCGACAACGGCTCGCGACTCCCTCCAACCTAGGGGAATCCCCCAAAATGCGCGCGCAACACAACCCAAGTGACGCTGTTTTCTTAGCATTTATTTTACGGATGAGAATGCAACGTTCTCAAGTGTAATTTGGTTGTGTGCAGGAACAATCATTGATCCGTTTCACAACTCGTGTGTGTAATTCGAAGCGTGGTGTATGTATCTATGTACACATTGAAGTGATGTCAGTATTCGGCTACCTTGTGCTTCTATTTTGTTGAAAGAAAAGAAATAAAATACTTGAAGGTGAATCGTGGAAAAGAAAGGTTTTGATGCAAGCTTAAAGTTCAAATATAAATTAACAAAAACAATGGGATTTATATGGAAATGAGTCCACATCTTACCGTGAATTACATGTTAAAGTGGAGGTATACAAGTGAAGTGTATACACATACGTAAAAGATAAGAATTGTAAGCCACACAATTGGATGTCTATGATCAGTATCAGCGAATTCGTACTTTAGTTCATTAAAGGTACTATACTAAACGACATACTTATAATGAACGGTAAATGCTGTATCAACCGAGGAGTCAGTGACAAAATTAAACGAAATATAAGTTATAATAATAAGAATATTTTGGATGTAATTTTTTGAAGTCAATAATGAGACTAATGAGTTCCACTCTAACATCCTTCCCAATGAGCCGTGTTAGTCACATAAGCCCCTAACACACTATTCATAGTTCCCACGTGACGTCACAGCGGCCATGATTGCGACACAATTGATGAGGACCAATCCTAGATCATTGGCACATACTATTCAAATTTAATAAATAAGCCTTATTTATAATTTAAAAAGTAAACATAAATAATAAAAAAATGTAAAAATATCACACATACAAATTTTATTTCAAAAACAGGCTGAATTTTTGAAGAAGTAAGAATTTCCGTGTTCTACCGCAACAGCCTTTAATTGTTTCTCCATGGCAACGACAAAGTTGGATCACAAATGTGGCCGCTACGCGCAAAGATGTGACGTACGTGCAACCTATGAATACAGACTGTAGTTTTAATTCTCTTTGTGAGAATATGGGTTTTTAGTAAAACTCTATCACATCATTCGAATTTCTCCTATGATTGAGGTAATCCTGGGGGAAAACCTTCAGTCAGATTAGCGGTAGCTGGAATCAAACTGGCGACCTCCGGAATACGTGTCTCGCTTGTTACCTATGGCCACCTGTATCGGCGGGAATCACCAATCGAATGTTGGAATACCACCAACATTGCGGTAAGACAATCACAAAGAATGGAATAGATTTATTCATCCCCAAAGAGAACTAGCAATATCCGTAATACGGAATGTTGTTGGAGCCATTTGGGAGAAATCCTTATTGCTAAGTTCTGCATGTAGGGGGCAATCGTATATTCAAGACAGCGCCGACAAGTCCTGTTAAAAAGCTCCAGTATTCATGACCACAACACTCCAGACACGGAAAAGATACTTTCATAAACCTCATTATCTCTGTTTTATTTCAGAAGGAACACATTTCCCTAAAGTATGTTTCCACGGATTATGCAGGACCTGCAAGATTTTCAAGGTAGAGCTGAACAGATGTTTTAAATTTTAAATGTAATGGAGACGCGTTACATTACTAATCGATTAAAACTCGTCCACGCAAGACCAACACGAAATTGCTACGTTGACATCAATAGATTACCAGTCAGTATGATCTTGGTGTATTGAAAACCACTGCAAATATGTTCTCATGTCTGCCTAGGAAATTCGAAGAATATTATTTCCTTTTTATTTTGTTCCGCAGTATTTTTATTTGAATAGAACTATGATTTATGGGTTTCGTACGTATACAAATTTAAAGCTTTTGGAGCCAACTTGAAACAGATTGTACAGTTATTTGTATTTGAATGTCAAATTGTAACGACCCATAAGATAAAAAAGAATCAGAAATAAACAGCATCAATCATAAGGAATAAATATCATACGAACATAATATGTTTGTTCGATATTACCGTGTAACTTTATTTTGCAGTTACTTTCCTACAGTAAATTTTAATTACTATAATAATTGTGATTTAAGCACAAAGTGATGACAGTTTAAGCAGCCCTTACGTTTTACAGGTATATTGATATTAAAAATTTGAATAATATCCAATCATTAAAAACGGAAACTTAGTATCAATATCCAATCAATAATGCCCTAGATAAGTTAGACTTTTAGCTCTATGAAGTCCAAGAATCGCGTCCTGTCCCATCTACGAGTTGACACGAGTTGAGTCTAGACCGAAAACAGAACAATAACATCTGCAATAAGATGTGTTTTGTGGAAATAGCGTCATCGAAAGAGAAATGGCCCCATTTAGTGCCTTATTAGAATAATTCACTTCTCATGACTAAGGTAAGCAAGGAAATGGAAAAATTGTCACGCCAACTTCCCTTTCATGGAAAACAGATTGGGAAATTATGCGGCGTGACGCCATTTATGCAGACGTTTTTTTACCCCCTCCTCGTGACGGATGCTCCTCCATTTTACAGATGCAGCGGGACATCTGGCCATTACGCACAGTGCTGACACCCATATCAGAGTGTCAGGGAAGCCATCTTAGACATTTGTTTGTTGGGTGACTTGTTTGTTGTGTATAACGGCAATAATAACATCATGGCAATATAGCCACTTCAACACGTGTTATAAGTGCTGGAACAAAGTCGCCTACACGGGGCTAGTTTCAGTGGCTTTATTAGAGAAAAACAGGTGGGTGGGGATTCAAAGGTCTGTCTGTCTGTCTGTCAAACGAACAATATTTCTTATGTTTTATGGTTTTATATGTCTATGAAGGACACTTGAAAAATTAATTTTCATTGAATAATAAATCAAAATTTCGGTATCAATAACGGTTCATATTTCCCATCACTCCATTATATTATCTAAACATGTAGGATGTTTTTGTAAACCTGCTACGGCGGAATATTGACTATGACTGATCGAGTAGGATTAGGTGTTGGCTTGATAAGACAAGATTTTTTTTATTTCATTTTTGAATCCTGGCTTGGGCATTGATATTGTGTGGTGTTTTTAATTCTGGCATGACACAGACTTAATAATCTCGATAAGCATCGTTTGCAAATATGCGAATGCCAAATATCACCATCATCGTAACCCTAGTACGAGTACGCAGAGAAAACAGTCTCATGATTTTGTATGTTCAGTTCTGTAGAACAATAATAATCAATAGAATACCAATAATTTAGTTACAACTTCATTTTGTTCGTGGCTTTAAGAAGAATGTTTTTCTTGGTCTATACTCACCATTGTAGAAATACATTTTAAACTGAAACGTTACTACAAAAGAACGAATGCTCAGCTTTAAAAACTACATTCGTTTCTCATTTCAGAGCCGAAAGAACCAAAGAGCCAGAGTAGCAGTAGAGTAATGCAATCTTGAGCGCATTAGCCCATCTCTTTGCGTAACAATTACACCCCAGTAGGGTCGGCTAACATGAAGCCTTATGTAATCGACATCCACGCGATCATCCTTTGAAACAGGGGCGCGATACGATCCTCTCCTCTCGCACAGTGAAAGTATTCGTTAGGCATCCATACAGATGTTGTAATTCGCTAACTACAGGTTAATCACCCTTCTAGGTGGCCTGGTGGATAGGGAGATTCGTTGGCTTTGTAGAGGGAGACCTGAGTTTGTCTCTATATCGGGGTTGGATTTTTCTTGGCGATTATTCAACCCCAAAGCCTCTCTGATTGTGTGATTGTATTATTTATCTTACTTGATTGTAAATTAGCTTGATGACGCGGTACTGGACATAAAGTGAATACTCATTATTAATGGATTGATTTATTCTATATATTTGCAATAAAATCGAGGATCCACTAGTGAAAATTTAATACATGGAGATTTACGAATGATAACGAAGAAGATAGGAGGGGAAACCAGTACCGGCACGAAGCCTACTCCTGTTGATAAGTACCGAAAGGAATCATCGGCTGTACGTCTCATCCGAAAGGACGGTGAAAAAACACTAATGTAGGTTTCTTCACTAGTGAACGAGAAGAAGGAAACTGTACTCGAATATATGTTCCTATGGGAACCGGCTAAGCGAATGAATGTTGAATGAATTTCGCAAAGACGCTGTATTGAATTATAGTGTTAGACGTTAAATCAGACATACTAATTTAAAAGCTACCACTTATAGATATATTTTGATAGTTAGACAAAAGTATGACTGTTAAAGCCATCTTGGCATAAGACGTAAAAGAAAGTATTTAACTCAGCTACTTTAGTGTCAATGAATATTGCTGTACTTTTAATGGTGTTCTCATAGAACTATTAACATTATACAATTTCGATGTGATAAATATTATTATTTTATCTTTGTTCTGTGACTAGATTAAAACGTGTAGAAGCAACCCATGTACGGCTAGATGAATAACATACAGTATGAAGAAGAATACAATTCTACCTACAAATATTAGAAATCATGTGCATGATGAAAAATGAAATAATGGGACAATAAATTAAATTGGCAACACTTGTTAAAGCACCTCCCTGAATTAAGAGACCGTATGGAATTGTGTTGATGGATATGACACCCCTGTCGTCACGCGGCTATTGTCACTTAGCGCCGCCTGCGCTCTGACCGAACAGGGCTAGCCCACAAGATAAATGACGCTGGCATCGCCCCCCAGCGTGAGATAATGTCGCACTGCCCTTAGATCACCATCATAGTAATGCAAGACATTCGTTTCAATTTAGATGTACACAATATCAGATCAGACGCCGGTGCTGAGTTCGTTTGTGTCGTGTTTAGCACGTCATCGCGTTACGTCGCGTTAAGTCCTACGTCGCGTTACGTCACTTTCAGTCTTGTTACGTCATGTTACGTCACGTTACGTCGCGTTATACGTCGCGTTACGTCACGTTACGTCACTTTACGTTGTGTTACGACAGTTACGTCGTGTGACGTCGCCTTAAGTCACGTTACGTCGCGTTACGTTGCGTTACGACAGTTACGTCGTGTTACGTCGCGTTACCTCGCGTTACGTCGCGCTACGTCGCGTTAAGTCACGTTACGTCGTGCTACGTCGCGTTAAGTCACGTTACGCCACGTTACGTCGCGTAATGTCACGTTATACGTCGTGTTATGTCGCGTTGCGTCGCGTTAAGTCGCGTTACGTGGCGTTACGGCGCGTTACGTCGCGTTACGTCGCGTTATACGTCGCGTTACGTTGCGTTATGTCGCATTACGTCATGTTAAGTTGCGTTACGTCGCGTTATGTCGCGTTACGTCGCGTACAGGTCAGTGAGGCACCTCGTGTAAGTGGACATTACTGTGCTATCTTGTTGGGATGTAAAGTGAAGTCATGATACCTTGTTTAGAAACTTGAATTAAACATGAATATGTTAATGTATCTGGGAGGTTAATGGGTCTGATGACGAGATTAAGGTAGAGCATTTGAGATGTAGTTTTATTCTTTAGACGTACTCACGATCAAACAATTATACTCTAAAGATAAGAGCAAAGGATAAAATATTAAGAAGTAGTCGAGTACTATACGGTTTAATTAGTTAATTTAAATAAGAAATACATAATGATTGCAATGAAAGTGGAAAGAAGAATAGGCGAGGTATATAGTTTATCAAGATTGGGACATGTGAAACATCGCAGGATAGGGGTTGTACTATGGACAAACTGGAAAACACTGACTTAAATCATTGGCTGCAGTGTAAATAATTGAGGCAATATAACAGCAAATCAATAATTCAGGAAATGGGCTGCATTTATCTCAAAAGAATATTTTGTAATTTCCAAAAAACAACACAACAAAAGAAGAACTTGGATCAAAACTTAACGAAATTATCAAACAAATGGAATGTAAACAAAAAGTGACACAAAGAAACGAACAAACTGTGCCAGTTCATTGAAATTGTATCAACAAAATTAGAAGATAACATAAAATCTAATCATTTTTTTTTATCTCTAATCTGAGTCGAGCCCGGCCAGCTATAGTTAGTCGGCAACATGGAGCACCTCTAGATGCCGCCGGGCAACATGTAGGATGCACATTACTGCCGCTCTCTGGCCGTGTTGGACGCGGGGGCTGGGGCGGGGGCTGGGGGCTGGGGGCCGTCACGGCATACATGACAACCGGGCGCCGGTGAAGACACACAAAATCGTTTATGGAAAGGTCGAGGTTGACGGTGGGATTTGAGTTCATATTTTATGCGATGGTGCTCATTGAAAATACCATTTTTAACTGCGGATTAGTTTGAAGCAGCGCGAAAAAGTATCTGAACATTTTAACATTATAACGGGCATCATTGTAGCTATTAAAAAAATTTCCGAAAAAAATATGTTAACAGTAATTTTTCGTCGTCTTATTTTAAAATGGGCATTTGACAAGTATTGTGTATGTATAGTATTCTCGGCAACTTGAAATAATGGCGACCCATGACTGAAAGTCGGTAACTCAATTCTCAAGCTTTCCTCATTCAAACGGCAAATGTTGGGATTAAGTCCTATAAGAAAGTCGTTGAGCATTCGTTCACAAGTATCCAAACACCCTTATATACGCCTATTTAGTCACCTGAACCCTCATTTCAGAACAGTTCTTGGTGGATGTAGCCGGTTGTAAAGTTGCGCCCTCTATTCAATAACTCGGGCGCAAGTTGCAACCGGTTGCATCTTACGTACTGGATTGAGGGCCCTGAATAGGGCACGTAAAGGTAAAACGAATGTGTATTGTACTTATACTAAGGGATTCCCTAAAAACGAAGAACACATGCCATATTCTGATTATAAAGAGATAAAGAGAGTAGGGTAGAGAGTAGTTACAGAGAGATATAGAGAGTAGTTCTCTATAGCGCATCGCGAGCTGCTGCCGGAGAGACAATAACTCTCGGCAAGTAACTCGCGCGAGACAAAACTTGCTCCTGTGTCATCCTTGAATATTCCCCTCGATAGAGATATATAAGTACGGATGTAAGTAACACACACAACACAACCAGATCAACAGTAACTCAACCGTGAATAAGTTCGTACATTCAATCCTACTGGTCTAGTGAATGTCATCCATAGTATTGGTTTCTCAAGACTTCATGTGTTGCGGTTTCCGTGGGCGCAGTTGATAATTGAGAGCGAACTCAAACTGTTAGAAAGATACATCTATGATCTCTTATCGTCGTCATGAGGCAACCGCTTGACGATGGCTATTTGGTTACAGACGATGCAGATCAAAGCCGTACTGAACACATGCAAGGATTAATTGAGTTATATTGATTGTATGCTACATCTAATAACCGCTCATCTCCGGTAGAGGTGATTTAGGGAGAAGACAGGAGATTAATTCTGGAGGTCGCCGGTTTGACACCGGTCACTGGAAACCCTGACAGAAGGTTATTCCTAGGTTTGTCTCAGTCAGAAGGTGAATTCTGGGATTGAGTTCTCCAGCAGCCCTCAAGCATTCATTCCAAACTATCTACAGTTAGTCACCTGAAGAAGGGCACATAATGGGGTATGCAATGTTCAGGAGGGATTACTACAAAACGTTATATGCATACCTCAAATCTCCCAGACATACTTTGGTTCATATCAATTTTATTTTTATCGATCACCGTTAAAATAAAGCAACATTCATTCGAATATTATATCTGTCTTCCGATACCTACATCTGTATTTGTGCCAATATGATGTCAACTATCTCTATATATCGTCTGTAGTTGTGTTTTTCTCACAATCGTCTATACTTTGTTCCACCCTGACAATCACAAACGTGATCATTATATTCTTCTGAAATATTTATACCAAAACACTCACTTTAATGGGTAGGCTCTTAATTAATGAATGGGGCAGGTACACAATTGGGAAAACGCACACACGCAACGGTATCGACCAAATCTATGTAATTATTAGGTGGCTACCCTAGCTTCAAATGATTTATATACCATACTAAACGCAGATGATGGGCTCCCCCAACACAAGGTCATTGCTGCGATACAGAGAATAGAAGCGAACATGTCACTTACAAGGGCCAATAAATAACTCTACTTGCAGTATCTAAGTAAAGCCTTATTTATAGGAGTATTAATTTACATTTTCTGCGAATGGGATTACTACATCCGTGGTTCATATAAGCAAATGTTGCGTGAAAACACAGCTGAGTACGGAATTTCCCGTTTCGATATTATTTACGTGAACTAAACATGAAAGTTTTGGAGTTCAATTAAGTCGGCAACACCAAAATATTCTACGCTTATTTACATAAAATAATAATAAATAATAGGCCTTTACTGTAAACAAGATGGTTATAATTGCGTACGGTGTTTAGGAAAATGCCCTCGGAAAATTTCATGGAAATTACGCCGCTATTGTGGCGGTCTGTTGTTGTTGTTTCCATGCCGTACAATGAGTTTTTAAGGGGGTGAAGGTAGGTCCAAGAACATAACACGATGCAGGGAGACAAAGGATTTCACACCGCTGGACACACTAGTTGGTTAGTAGGAGTATCACAAAGCGAACCTGAATGCGTGAAATTATTATTCTAGGTAAGTTATTAGAGAAATGTCGGATGATGTGGTTTGCTCGCGTTATAACAACGCGCCTTGTTCATTGTGATGGTTTCGAGCCAAGTTTTAGAGTCGGTGAAACTGTGGCGAGGGTTTGTTCGTGAAAATACGATAACGCGGTGAGAGAGAATCGTATACTGTAAGTCAAAAGCACCTATATAACATTGTTGGAGATTTAATTTGCATTTCAAAAATACTTAGGTCCAGCCTTACAATGTCCCAATAACTACTTATTCGTCGAATAGCTTGTTTTCTCCATGGCAACGACCAATCAAAACTCTTGAAATCCTCCAAATAGCTTAATTGCTACAAATAACTTTCCTGTAAGGAGATTGTAAGATTGTATCCACTATCAAGTTGAAATATCAAGTCAATTTATTTCCAAAATCTTGTTCAGACTAAAGTTGGCTTACTGAATAATATTTGGAATAAGAATAAAACTATAAGATTATATTTTATTTTTTTTTATTAGATCAGACTATTTTATTAGAAAAGAATACTGGTAACCTTTGAAAATTTTACTTTTGAACCTGTCTTTCTGGAACTCCAGTTGTCTTATTGTGAAAATATATCAGTGAAATAAAGCGGTCTGTGTCGAGTAGTTCCGCAAGACATGTTGCCTTGACTTGATGGCCAAGGTCAGCTATTCACCCCACTCAGTGCGTGTTATCGGCGCGCACGCTAAACATTACCAGCTTCACACGAGAAGAGCAGTTCGGCTACAGCACCAACACTAAACAAGTGAATCGAATTGTTGAACCCAGTTGAACGCATGCTAAATGTATCGACCTTCTTTCTATTCACAAACTATTCACGGAAGTCTGTTTTATATCATGATATCTGAACTTATAAATAGAACACAGTTTTTTTTTTCGTTTTCTCAAAGCCGGCATTAACTTAATAGTTTCTCAAATTTGCACGCAAATGTGAACTTTGACCGTTGGTTTTAGTCTATGAAATATAAGTTTGGATTAAGTTTTTAGTTTGTTCGGGCTTTTCCGTGCTAGCTCGTTTTGTACTGCGTTTTCCATGCGATTCCTATATCGTTCACCGGTTTATACCAACCCGTGTTTTCTTCAACTCTTGTACTGCTCAAAATATTTATTGAAAGGTACAGATGTGAGTCATAAGGAACCATAGAACGCGCATGGTTTTGGATGCCACATAATTTATATGTTGGGAATTATTGTCCAGTTTACCTAGATGGTACTAATCGTGTTTTTTTGTGTTTTTTTTGTTGTTTCATTTTGTTTTCGATAGTTGCCGTACGTCTGGCAACACTGGTCTGCGGTGTATTTATATGCTTGTATTTGTTGTAGTTGTTGTGTGTGTTTGTATAAATATTGTGTTTATATGTTCTTCGTTATAAGTTCGTTACATTATCGAACTATCGAATATCACATCTATTAATAAAGGAATTAACAACCAACACTTAAATGTTTCCCTAAAACATGGATAAGACCTAAAGTATGGTAGCCAACCATATAGCGTAAAGCCGTATTACCCTGCGTATTTCGTCAGCCAGCGTAAGGACTTGTGAATCCTACGAAAGAGTTAAATCTATCATAGTCTACCCTAATTTCCGTTTTATGACAAAAAGAAATGAAATAATACGGTATAAACACTATATACAAGCATTGTATAAAGAAGGTGCGTTTAATTGGATTGGTTTGATATATACAGTACACGTTTACAGTCTTAATAGCATGAAAAATTTGGATATTTATAATGACATTATCCTAAATTGGCCATTTATATAAAAAGTACCACATTAAAAAAATATATTGTCAGTATTACTACTCTTAACTTCTGGAAGCGTTAAATTCTTTTCATAACAACAATATTTCGGAATTGCATCAACATCTTACAATTATGTTGAATGACTACACAAAATATGAGATTCATTATAAAAACATTAAATTTAATTTAATCGCAATCTAACCGAATGTTACCTGAATGATACATATGCTAGCAAAAACCAGACGTAATTAGAATGTTTTCTTTTTGTTTTTTAATTCAAAATGTGGCAGACAGCCGGTTTCGAGAGCAGAAGTGTCGCACCTCACACGCACACGCATACGCACGCGTCAAAAACATTGCCACCCCAAACATCGTAAAATAATTATTTGGTTGCTAGGCGAGGAGTCGATGCGTGACGATGCGTTGCCAAACTTTAGTGTCAGCTCGCGCCGACGTGACTTGGCAGCAGCACCGGTCAACGGTTAGTCTACATCTCATCCCTCACTTACCGCAGACCAGTGTTGCCAGACGTACGGCAATTATCGAAAACAAATGATTAACACCATTACAATAATCTGTACTACGCGTACTATCTAAGTAAACTGGACAATAATTTCCAATATATACCAACAGTGGTAGAGATTCTTTATATGACTAATGGTAAATGTGCGTAAACAGTATTTTGGTTAGTTTGATCAACTTTTAAAAGGTAATCATAACTATTATTGCTATATTCAGTGCTAAAGAGTAGCATGAATGCGCTAATAGGTTAATTCAGTTGTTTATAAAAAAAACTTCAAGACGTGCACTCGATTTATTTAAAGTATAAAAAATTTACTAAGTAATACGATCTTAAAAATTTGTAATTTGTGTATTGGTGTAAAACATCCTTGATTCGCAACATCTGGCAACGCTGTACTTGCGTGGATGGTCTGTCGGTCACAGCGTTGCCGCAGCCTGGCCTTGCACCAACGCTATCCGGTGGCACTCGACTCAACTAAACTCAAGGTCTGCGACTGAAATTACGTGACAGCTTATTTCGCTGCCTTTGTGCTTACGAGAATGAAATGTCAATTTATGTCTTCTATCCACGCAGATTTCTTCTTCGGGAAATGAAATAGGTTTTGGCGCGAGGTTGGATGAACGATTTGCTTTTAAATCTCACGGGCCCAAGTTATGGGGTGTTCACAATTCGCATAGCTAAAACATAGTCAGCTTAGTTCGCTCTTTGACACTTGGAGCGCTAGTTGGCGATGAAGTGTTGGATGGTCCGGTAAGCAAATAAAGAATAGTCAATAAATAGTACGCCTAATTTAAAATAATTTCAACAGTTGAGGTGCCTTAAGAGGTTTCGACAAAAATAAATCGAAAATGGTGTGATTTCATGGTGTTTTGTAGTCTAAATTTTGCTATTCAAGATCAAGTTATAATCTTAAAAATATTTCAAAATTGCTTCAGTTGTGCTTAGACCTATAAAAATTAGAGAATTTCAATAAATCTCAAAGTTGTTGAATTTAATCCTAACGTAAAACATTGTGTAATCTTTTTTAAGAATATAATATGTAGATATAGATAATAACTAGCGCCGCATTGTTCCAATTTTGATTTTATATTGAATGTCATTCTAAAGGTATACGAACACGATTTCTGATCTACTTATGTCGGACATAATCGGAAAACATTGCTATCAAAATTGCATGTGATGGGAATCACACCATTAACTACCCGAAACTAGTAACAAGTGTGCTACCGCGGAGCTATCCTTGAACAGTTTCACAAAAAGAGGTAAACAAGATACCATGCCTCACCTTTTGAAACTGCAACGACCTGTGAATTGCGGCAGTATCGACTATTTAGAATGGAATGAAACCGCCAACATATGAACAAAACAACAGCGTTCCATGGTGTGAGCAATAAGTTAAAAACAACCCCCAGTGGAACTCTTAGCGAGACCGTTCTGCTGCCAATCTCGTCCAGCTTTGATCCAGCCAACCACACGTCAGCGTCATAACCTTGCGTTGGGCGGCGGGCCCGGAGTAGTTAGAGAACCAAAGAGTTTTTGCCTCAATATTCCCAAGATAGGATAGTTCGAACCTTGACTGAGACACTTTCTTTTATCTTTTTAACATGCGGTCTTGCACTATTTATTTGTTAGAACTAAAAAGTTAAAGAACATACTCAAATCTGGAACCGAATCCCGACACACTTGCCAGACACGTATATTATCATCACAAGGCGACTTCTGGTTTGGTTAGTTTTAAATTATTTCTAGAAGGAATGGTTTAATACCATTTACCTTCATGCACACCCCGGTCAGTTACCAAACCTCACAGTATAGCTCATATTGGTATTACTTAATTTATTTTCTATCATCGTATAAAAATTAAATCAAATTTAGTGTGAAAATAACTAAAATAATTTTAAAAAACTAATAGAATAGAATAGTAGAAGTTATTACTGTTCAACTACGTTCACACATCCGTATGGTGTATATCCCGTTTTCCCGTTCGGTAAAATGTGATACAAGTAGAATATGAAGCGCACGACGAAAATGAAGTCTTTCCGGTGACTATCATCAGAAATCACTAATCATCTTCTAGGGCTAGGTTATTATCGTTGTACAAGATAAGAGACAAATGAAAATTTGCTAGACTATTTTTTGCGCTGAAATAAATTCCCAACAGATAAAACGAAGGCGACAGAAGTATGAAGGTTCGTGGCATAATTCTGCCCCAATCCTCAAACATGAACACTGCTACCATGGCAACATAGATGTCATGGCGGCGTGATTTGTCGCCTGTTGACTCGTTACAACTGCGTGTTGGCTTGGCCGTGTATCATCCGCAATGCGCGGCACTACTTCAGCCGTGCACCGCTCGACTCTCGGCTATATTGGTAAACCTGGTTAGCAGTGACGCGAAACAATCGCCAAAACTTTACATCTACAGTAATTCTAAAACAGAAATTACCCATTGTTTTTGTTTTAATGAACAGGATTGCAAATCGTAAACGAAACTATAAACGATAACTAAAATATAAATTACTATTATGAAATATGGTTTACTATATTATATACAAACTTGACTGTCGGGTATCGCCAAGTCCATTGACAAAAGGATATTTTCACCAAGCCAAATTTTTATAATGACTCCGGCCACGAAACCCTACGACAAGTACTACATTAAAGCCGATTTATGTCTCATAAAATTAAAATTCCTTTAAAATTTTCACAAAGTAACGTTTGTTAGAGCACTGAATTATCTCTTCACTTTTTGACAATTTTAAAGCATTTTTAATTATCTGGAGTTCAGCAGACGTGGTGTATATAGGTACACCGATAGAGGTAGCTCAAGCGGTAAGACGCGTGACTCTAATTCGGGAGGTCGCCGGTTCGATTCCAGCCACCGGCGGTTCTGACTGAAGGTTTTTTACGAGGTTTTCCTCAGTCGTAAAGGCGATGCTGGGATTGAGTCATACTATCAGCCCTCGGACATTCTTTCCCAACTATCCAAACACCCTAACATACCTAGTTAGTCACCTGAAGAGGGGCACATCAGGTAAAGCTGGTGTGCACCCTATAACAGGGATTCCTACAAAAATTATGTACATAGGTACAGTTTTCATCAATAACTGTACAAGTTATTCTTCGTGGTATATTGAAAGACGACGCGGGAATCAAAGAGCGTGAGAATGAAGGTGAACGTGAAACGCAACGCGGAAGCTGCGTCCACCGGTCCTGCGTCTAATCGACCGCGACCACTGCTACGTCACAGGGTTGCGAGTTCGACTCCTGGAAACTGGGTCGCTTCACAAGACTCAAATCTACAACGAGGAGTTCGCTTTATAGGCGAGCCTTCAGGTCAGACCACGTGACAGACGCGTCAGGGTCGGTTACGCGTAACAAGTCAAGACGGGCACAAAGGGCTCGCTACCAAGTAGACTGGCCACGACGATACAGCACGCAATGTGAGTTGTAACATTCTTAGAAGAGACGCGGTCGCTCCACGCGGTCTCTTTCAACGGAATTCGCCGCGGGATTCCCCGATACCTACTTGTTATTGTCCACTGTATGGAGTGAACCAGCCGTGCTTGGAATGAACCTTAACAATTCGCCTTCCCACAGACGCGCTGATATAACACTAAAATACCGGATATAGAATGAGATGCTACTGCACACAGCAGGTGTCAAGTGACAACTACTGGTTTAAAGGAACACAATTAACGGTTAGGACGTGTGTTGCTTAGTCTCGAAATAATTCATTTACCAAAATGTTATTAGTATATAAACTTAATTTCGACTCTAGAGTCAAACACGTTCGTTGTTCGTGATCATTATGTTAAAAAAATTATATCATAGTTTATGTTAAACACTTATATTTTGCTCGAAACACTAGATTACACAAATCGTACAAATACTGTAATGGAAGTCCAATATAAATGATAGGGACAGAACATTAATTTGAAGCTTTGTATCAAGAGCAGTTTTTTAAAACATGCTTTAATACGAAGCAAAATTGTTTTCAATATGCAAAATTTACGCGCGTTAAAATATAGGTTTTAATGTTGTACGACCTTAAACAAATAATTTTTTAAGAATACTTCGATCTTTTATTGTGATATGACCTACACTCAATTATCGATTTTTCTGTTTAGAGCCAAGATGTGTGACCAATATTGTAGTTGTCTCAAGGTCACATGTTTCAGGTTCAAGGTCACTTACCCGCTTGTTGTCCCGGAACTTGACCCATCCATCGACGACAGTCTGGTCAGGATTGAGTCGCTCTTCGGTGACGATATCGATCGAGTCCTCGAGGTCGGTAAGTTCGGAATCCGTGAGAGAGTTAGGGTCAGTGATACTTCTAGCGGGAGAGTTGCATGCGCTGTCTGCCATACTCCTGGCGACGCTTCTCGCTGGAGAGTTGCACGCGCTGTCTGCCATACTCCTGGCGATGCTCCTAGCGGGAGAGTTGCATGCGCTGTCTGCCATACTCCTGCCGACGTTCCTCGCCGGAGAGTTGCATAAACTCTCTTGAATACTGCGACGAAGAAGCCCCGGCGAGTTACAACCGCTTTCAGATAGATTCTTACGGTAAGTCACCGGGGAACTTGATGGGCTATCGCTACAGAACGTCTTTCTTATATTCATCGGGGTATTCGACGCACTTTCCGAAAACATTTTACGCATACTCGACGGCGTGTTCAACGCACTGTCGTGAAAATTCTTACGCATACTCGCCGGCGTGTTTGAAGCACTTTCGGAAAAATTCTTTCGAATATTTCCTGGGGAGTTGAATGTGTTTTCCGCCATATTGGGAAAACTAGAGGATGATCACCACACGCGAGGGAACTAAACCGTAGTCGGTATTATTAATATACACTCAACGCAATCTGTAATCTTCAAAAAGATTATTCGTTTTCGGGATTTTTTTTCTCGAAAACGGATTTCACCACTATTTAGAAAATAACCGTAATCATGTAATTCGCAGCACGCACTGTGATGTTATCTCGGATATATTCGTAACTTGCCGAATCACTGACGCCGGGGGTTGGGAATATTGTAAATGGCAACACTGTTGCGTTCTATTAAAGAACACAGCGTAGAGGTTTGATTACAATATAACGCCGATGAATATGGTACACACTGTACATGACATAGGAATGTTATCGGCTGCTTCTGGCACACGCAACTTTCAGAACATCGAAGTGTAATTGATAATCGATACTTGAAGCACGATATTAAGCAACACGCGATCGACTTTGCATTCAACACTTACTTTTTAATTTCAGTTTATAGAACCATATCGTGAACATACTATGTACATCGATAATTTCTAGTGGGAAGTGTATGTGTGTGTACAAAAGCTCTCCTTTAATGGAGCACACACGAGTTTCAATCATAAAAGATTATATTGTAAATTAGAACAAACGTGTTCTTGATTCGAATTTAGTTTTCCCAGTAAACATGTATAGCATTAATTAACGTTAGTATTTACGTTTCCACGTATTTTCTTATTTTTGGTTGAAATGTATAGCCTTCGTTTTTTTGTGCGTTTTTTACGTTGTTCATGATGTGCGTTCTTGTCACATTATAGTGTTCATTACTTCTATCTCGTTGAAATATGTACAGAAAATAACAAGAATACTTTTGAAGCGTCAACTTTTCTTTCAAGTACGTTCACGTATTACTTGTGCATGAACAGCATCAGGCTTTACACGTGTAATTATACCATCACGCGTAGGTCGAGTGTTTCAAAACGCTGGCATCCCGCGGGTGATATAATTCCCCTTATAATTGGACACCAACGTCACATTCACAACCACCTATTTAAATTCCATGGGACAAATTGTGTTCACTGTTCACTTTCAGGATTATTTACGCTTGGATTCCACAGTTACGCATTATGCGTGGACCTACTACATCTCACTTGGGTTTACGACGCACATTCTTTCGTACGTCGTGTGAATTATACGCGTTTCGTTAACTCTAGTTAATTTGAAATAGAGAAAATTATAAATTACATGTCAGGGGAATACTCACGATTATGCAATTATTCAAATTGCAAATCACTTCTCACACAAACTGATGTTAAGATAAAGGTTAATTTTATCTCCTTAAAATCTTTTGAATATTTGAAGACGTTACCATCAAAGTAACAGTTAAGAGTATTAAGACCTCGCGATGAAAGCTTTTAGCATACTTGATCCACAAACTTGCCTCCCATGTCTCACAACGAAGCACATGGGCGTCGATAACTTTGCCACACACGTTAAATGCAGTGGTTTTTATTTTTATTTTCACACACGATAACTTGTATAAGATTATTTATATTTTCCTTTATACTTTTTTCAAACACAAATGTAAATCACACATGCCGGTCTTTTAGGCAACCACCTCAATATGTACCCTGTATTTTCGTTTGTTTTAAATATAGCACACACTTTATTTACAAATTCACAATCATTCCTTTTCGAACACCGGCAAATAACATTCAATTTATCACGCAAAAAAAATATTCACCGTTACATATGGAAACCACGTTCACTATATAACCGCATCCAAATTTCAAAATAGAATCGACTAAAATGTACAAACGAATGCAATCACTCGATTTTGTAAATTTAATTTCCCGCTTTGACTCTCTCAGGATTACGTGAACCACGTTGTTGCGCGCGACGCGAGGGGATTACAACCTTCCCCTGTGACAAACCCGCGACGAGTGATGTCTAGAGATGTGGAGCCAACTACCCCCGCGGCCGGCGTCGCGCGTCAGACCCATCTAGCGGAGACGACGCGAACTACAGTCGTGTGCCACGGCCAAGGCTAACCGCTGCTCAATGGACGTGGTTACTGGTTTACGCTCACTCACTCCAGTAACACGTCAAGAGTGTGAAACACGTTTTCACTTAGCAAAACATTTTTCAGCTTGGATTTCATATCAAGCTTAACTTACTGTCTAATTTAATTACAACTTCGACAATAATAATGTTTTGTGGCAATATCTAATAAGGTGAACACCGCAGATTCAACCTGATGACTGTTTGAATCGTTTTGTTTTTTAATTTCCGGTATTGCGAGGTAGATGTATATAATATTGTGTATGTCCTAAAGTGCTGCTTTTTATAATTTCTCAGGGATGTCTGAGAATTGTCAATAGGACTCAATCCCAGGATTCGCCTTTACGGCTGAGAAGAACTCATCGGAAAAATGATTCAGTCAGGATTGCCACTATCCGAAATCGAACCGGCGACCTCCTCAATTAGAGCGTCGAAGGTTACCGCTGAGCTATCTCTACCGGTGGTAGCCCGTGAGGCGTGAGCTAATAAGTAGCCTACCTGAACTGCGCTGTCTTCTTCAAGAATACGATTGTATATGACGCATAACATTGGGCTGCATTCAGCAACGAAAGTAAAGATTCGTATTCAAACACGAGATGCGTCATATTTACGAACAACAACAAACAACTTTATCTCATAGTCGCGAGCGCTTCATGTTACGTCTCGACTACATAAACTTTCCTGTCTGCCCCAACTACCCCATATTACTCATACATACTCTACACGAAACTTTATCAGTATCGCTCTACCATGACCATAACCCAAACATTTATCGTCATTGTCTTTTCAGACATTCTTCCTTTGGGTAATAATAATACTATTTTCTCGTATATAGTAATTCATGCATTAGAGTAGACACCAACTCTACCCGATGTGCCCCTCTTCAGGTGACTAACTACAGGCACGAGTGTGGGATTGGTTTATAAAAAAAGGTTCGAGTACTGGTAGTAGGATTCTTTCCCAGTATTCGATGCCGGACGAGGGTAAAACGAACCTTTTAACAAGAATATTCCGGACCGTGAAAAATCACAGAATATTTTTATTACAACCGTTGTTATTATTATTGTTTCACTTCTGTAAACTAAATCAAATGTATAGTATACACTTAGAGTGAACAAATAATTTTAGCTTCTAGCATTAGACTTCGATTGGCAATAAGGCACTTTGTGTCAATGAGCTCTGCTCTACTCCTTAGGCCTACTACCGTTATTGTAAGATTGCACGTTTGTAAATTGTTTATACAATGTAATTTGAATACGCATACTTAAAATAAATTAATTACTTAATTTCATACTTTTAAAAATTCACTCACATTTAAATTTTCATTTTATTATTAATATTTTCATTACACTGATGGTAATCACACATCACGTATAAGAGTGACACTCGCACAGTAAGTATGAGCCCAGCCCAGCCCGATATAATAGAATAGACCACAGCTCGGGCGTCTACATTCAACATTCCCCAGCAGGCGTCTCTGTGTACGCGCGAATAATCCCTTTGTTACCACCACGGCATACGTGTCACTCAACCTGCCAAATTGCCCCGAGGGATCTCACTTACATAATGTAAGCTACTGCTGCTCTATAATGTATCATGCGTTTATGTCGCACTAATGCTAACGTGAAATGATCAACTAAATGTAAATAGGTTTGGCCCAAGCTGACATATATTAATGAGGGTCATGATGCACAGTCAAGTATAGGATTTGTTTATGGATTTTGTTTTGTTATTTTATTGTATTTTGTTTTGTTATTATGATGTAAAATAGCATGAAAATAAACAATTCCAAAGAAACCATAAGAAAATCCTTGACCGGACATCTGGCCCTAAACCACATTATGAAGCATTATGTCCCGTATTAATTTTCATGGATATACATTTATAAAACATAATTTAAAACAAAGTATTATGAAATTTAACTAATATTGTTTTAATGACCCACATTAATGTCTTCAAAAATATTTTGCGTCGAGCCCAGTGACAAAAATTACACTTTTAAGCTGCATTTAATAATCTTTTTTTATCACAATCGACAATACATTTTGTGGTTTGGTATGTAGTTTACTGTTTCTTAATGAGGCTGTATGTTTAATGAAGATATTACTTGTGGTGGACTGTTGTTTGATTTGCTTTAATAATACTGTACTAATAATTCTGTAATGTTAAATAATACTGTGCTGGATCTGTGAATGAATGTATTCTTGACGAGACTGTACTTCGAATGCACAATCATGGTATGTTCTTGACGAGACTGTACCTTAAAGACAAAGCTAAGACATGCATTGGTTTGGACTGTAGTTGAATGTATTCTTGATGCTACTACTTTGAATTCATGCATGAATTCGTGGTGTTGGATTGTATAGTTTAATGTGTTTTTGATGAGACTGTATCTAAAAGCACAGCTAAGACATACACTTGTTTGGACTGTAGTTAAATGTATTCTTAATGATACTATACTTTGAATTTACACTTCGTGTTGGGTTGAATAGGCGAAACTGTTTTTTTATAAGACTGTATCTTAAAGACATGCATCGGTTGGACTGTAGTCTATTATGTTCTTGACGGGACTGTAGCTGTGAGCACGATATATCCGCCACCCACTTTAATAATGACTCTTGCTAGTTATTTATTCGAACCAACTAATTTATAGGTAACCCCTATAGTAAGACCAGAATCACCTTCGCTCCCGAATCCACTGTTTCTATTTTGATCGTCTATCAATAATTTCTTGGCAGACGGCCTGAGGGTGCAACGGTGGGCTTAGTTCTCACGGCGGGGTGTAAAATAGGGGTAGGAATGATGATAAATAGGCTGGTACGACACATGTTATACCAGCATAGGTGTAAATTATACGGAAAGGCGCTCCTGCTCAAATGTCAAGTCGGTTGAAGCAGTCAGCGGAAATATGTTAAACATTAAATTATTATCTTGGATAAAAGAGAATGCATTTATTGTTGGCACGAGATATTCACAAAAGCGTGGAGATATAATTGCAGTTTGTTTACTTTTAGGCAGTGCGTGTTCCTGTGTTTTATATCGCCTGTAATCTGTGTTTGTTATCAGTTATGTCGATGGAAAAGTACGCGTGGAATGTGAACCAGAATCAATACAGCAATGTATCTCCAATGTCTCTATTTAAACTGATCATAATATGTATATTAAGTTTATGTATATTAAGTATGTATATTATAAGATTGACGATGCCTATATTTGTACCATGTATTAATCGACAGGCAAATAAATAAATAAAAAGCGGCTCCGCGATGCAAAAAAAAAAAAAAAAAAAATTACAAAGTTTACAATATCTAAAGGTGCATAGTGACCGATTTTTTCAGCATAAGGCATTGTCAATATTCATTAGTTCAACTATCGTAACTTATTGTACTTCTAGATATCAGTGTACGGGTATTTGTCCTTCATTTCAACAAAGTCTCACAAAAATTGACAAAGGGCATCATATTATAAAGTTGGATTCACCGAATTTCCGGCCGTGATATGACCGCTTATAAAGGCGTCACAACGTTTTCAATACGATTAACTACGATACGATATAGTATTATAATATTATGATTAAACCAAGACTCTTATGCCGTGAAAATTTTAAATAAAAACACACACACGAACAGTAGCCACGATCGTAACTTAAAAACACTTACCAAAGTGTGTTAATTTTCGAGAGCGTCTGCTCCGCTCTCTTCCTCAGAAATATATTGTGTAGGAATATTATATTATAAAAAAGAAAATAACACGAACTACGGTTACAATGAATATCTATCGCCGAACAACCAAATTGAAAAACTCGAAAGGAAGCTTCTTCCTTTAGACATGTAATTATAATAATATAACTTGACCTTAAAAGTAGACAGGAAACTTGGTACAAAATCGTACCGTTCAGTTCGTTCCTTTTGCATCTCGAGCAAACTCAGCAATAGCCTTCCAGGAATCTACCCGGGAGCCACAGTATTCACCTTCAGATGACCATTGCAATTAATTTAAGTTACGGCTAAGACCTCCGTCGTGAAGCGCAAACTTTCCTCATAACTAGAGTAGAACTGATATAATTGATGAACAGTTAATTGGGACGGATTAAATATTGCTTGTTGGAACTCTATCGTCACTCAAGCAAGTCTGACCAAGCAAATGTTCGATATCACTCTAGGTTCAAGTGACCACTGCTCGTTTGCTACGACCCCGCTAGAGTGAGCTACGATCGGTAGTGTTTTACAAATGCTTGCTCATTGGGAATACTCGCTAGAGAAGTAAGGAGATATCACTAGTTCTACTAAAGATAGTTTCTTAAAGGTGGCCATCGCTAACACACGAGACTCAAATATACCAATGCATTGTTTATCTTATGAAGAGGCCACATACCATTTCATTAAATATAAGCGGGGAAGGTAAAATATTGAACTGTGTAACTATTTTGAAACTAAACAATTTACTTTTGAAAATAGATTTTTAACAATATTCGTGTGTAGATGGAATTCTTTCAATTTAAGATACTTGTGCTAATATTTCAAATGGTAGACAGTACCTCATTAAATATGTAAATATTACTTTACCAGGTAACTATAGGTAAAACTTTCTTAATTTAAATTATGTATTTGTGTCATACAAGACAATTTAATGAGACCCAATAAAACGGGCTTATACTTTGAAATAGACGTAGGAAGACGCAAAGCATCACGGGATACTTTATTTATATTCCAGCAGACAAGAAAATGACGCCTCACGTTTTGTACATTCACACACACAAGAAAATAATCTTGTTTTCCATTACTCACCTCTCTACCCTTCCTTCTTAAGCACCACATTTCCCTAAGTCATTTTCTCTCCTGTCAGTCTAACACAATACGGGAGAAGATTCCGAATCCATTAAATGGCCTCGCTCGTCCCGTCTAGTTCTCCTGTGTTGTCGGCAGACACGAGATTGGCAAGATTTTTTTGTCTCGGTCAAACAATATGTTATTGTCGGCCCGTAATGCTTTTCTCCGTCGCTGGTAATAGCCTACCCGAGAGAGTTCATTTAGCAACTAATGTTCTAGTTAGTTACAACGCCGCTAGAGGCAGGTCAGTGAGGGCGAAGGTGGCGCGGCCGGTGGTCATCACCGCAAGTCAGATGAAATACAGTCTGGTTTTTTAAAACATTTCTACCCCGTCTGGGCCCGGGGTAGAAATTGGCCCAGAGTGACTCTGTTAGTCGTAAGAGGCGATGAAATGAGGCTCTCCCATTTTCATTTTCGTCCCCTAGCCTCATTTAATATAATTTAATTTAATTTATTTTAAATCCTCCTACTTGTTTCTCCCTACTTCGATAATACTAGCACCTGTGAACCCTGCTATTTATTCACATTATATTTATTAATGTGTGTATTATTTATTTACTGACTTTATTCACCTTTACATTTATTTCAATTTTGAGGCACAACGAAAAATAAAGAATATTGCTGGAGATCAAGAGAAAGAGGAAGGGGTAAAATTATATTGGAATACATGCTACAGAACAAAATTATTAAGTGGGGTGGGAGAAAATCTGTCATCCCTACTGAACCAGTGAGCTTTAGACCGCGTCACAGAAGTAAGGGTAATGTACATGAACGACGAATCATTGGTGCACTGTCAGCTCTGTATAAAGCCGGGTTTTTACGGACAAGCGACGAAAACGGTATTTGACCAATCACAGCGATGAATTAACCGATTGAGCGATGCACCGATAAAACTAGAAAATCTTTTAATATTTGTCACAGTGATCGACATATGACAACTATTCGAATAAATTAATGTTGACCCCTTGGCCGCGTGAATGATATAAGTTATGTATTTATGTAGCCATGACATCTCTACATCAATCATACGACCTGACCCCGGTCTCATTAGGGATATATCTGAAGCCGAGGGACAGGACGTCAGGTCTGTGTGTCCCCGTGTCTTGTTTCCTGTCCCCTTCGTTCACATACATAAATCATGCAATAGTAAATAAACAAGTACTCTGTAGAGAATAACTTGTGTGCATTGTTGTATCACTAATGCACAAATTGTGCTATCCAAACTTTCTTGAAGGCAATTTTGTTTATTTTGCGGTGATTGTATTTTGTGTCCTATGGGAAATGGGAACACACCTGTGACAAGTTGTATTGTATTAATGGTAGACGAATGTAAATTAAGAACAAATATAATAATCTATGACCTATGTGCATGGATCTCGAACTCGCATCTCTAGTGACAATGTTTCAAACTCGGCCCACCGCCCACGTGACTGTTATAATAGCTATATGAATGACACCCCGACTGAGGGAGATGTCACATCTTTTATTTATTTTGGGGGAGTTTGAATTGACGCGTTGTCAACCACACGTGGCCCCTCAGACTCATAACTCGAAACACCTTGCCGATGTCTGCCTATAAGTCACCCTCCCCTCCCTTCCCTCCCCCATGGTACGTGCCCCCCCCCCCCCCCCCCACCGGGGTTTACGTGCGTCTCACGCCCATTCCTTTGGTTAGCGTTATGGTTTAAAAAAACAAACAAGAAACATCGAAAAACAATGAAAAATGACAAACATTTTACCATCAATATGTTGAGAGAAAGTTTTTCGCTATCTCAAGGACGAATTATCATGACGTCACTGTCTAACATAGCGGCTACAAAGAGTACTTGACTGGAGGTCTTTGTTTACCTACAAGTGCAATGTCGTCCAAACCGCGCTGCATCAGTACTAAGCTGTTTGGCTCTAGGGACTAGTTTTCCCGCAAAGAAGCGCTTCTAAGTTCTGTAATATAGTGAATAGTTTATACTGGGATGTGAGAAGTATAATGGGGCATTTTTTTTAAGCTCATATTCTTAAGTGATTATATCGACTCAATGATTCGGAATATATATCAAAATGTGCTTGCTTTCCTTATTTATTTTTATTTAAATTAAATCTAATGTGTTGCTTTCTCTTTGGGCCACGTATTTATAAATGTGACTTGGGACCCATCCGTCCCTATACCAGCAATGTTAAATAGCCAACTTTCGGTACCTTTTCTGAAGGAATGGCTAGCCTAGGGAGGCTGATATTTACAACTCTTATAGACACATCTATTCTAACAAATCGTAGCGGAAAAAAAATTTATATTTTAGTTTGGTTTAAAAATTGCAATTTTTTTACAATTGGCAGTAATTTTGATCAAAATATTGACATTTCCTAATACAAACGACAATATAAAAAATACTTTGAAAACGTTTATCACAATTTCCTGTGCTGCGTTTCTGTAAAACAGTTGTATTTACATGCTCCAAAAAAAATCATGAAATTCTGTTTGGTTATTCTCTAGATAAATGTACCGTAGCACAAAAAAAAAATGTTCTGAGATAATCCAGTTTGAAGTGGGACATAGATTTTTCATCTGTTTTAGGGGCCACCATCATATCGCAGCTCCTCTTCTTAACTGGTGCAACCGAATCAGTTAAAATTTTAAACACATCAAGATAAAAGTAAAGTTTATATGAAAATCATAGAATATTTTAAATATTTTAATATTTCGAAATTTAAAAAAAAAAAAAATTAAATCTTTTTTTTTTTTTTAAATGTCAAACAGCCTGAGAGCTTTGGGGAATGGGCATATATGTAAACTTAAGCACTACTTCTTCATTGCAGTATGGCAGTATGTTGAGGGGGGGGGGCACACAATGGCACGTAATGCACGTAATGCTTTTAGCTGCAGCCATTTGCGCTGAAAAAGACCAGATATTGAGGTTATGTTTACGCATACGTGTCTTTAAAAGATAACTGTGAGTTCAGCTATCACTCTATGGCCAAACAAATGGTATCATTGAGTTCAGGAGACATAGACGATTGAATTAGCAAAACAAAACAAAAAACACGTAATTTTTAAATTTGCGACGGATGGGTCCCCTTAATAATACTAATGAAATTAAAAACTACTTCTCAACAAACAACAGCAACCAAATTTATAAACTTACGAATTCACCATCACGTTTTTCTCTTTCTGTAGACACCTCTTAATTTCTTCAGTCGCCGACTCTGAAATTAGTTATTTTCCAATTAGTTTTTGTAATTATTTGCCAATTATCTTTATTTGCAATAATCTTGAAGAGCTTGATTAAAGCAAAGTATCTGGAGACAAAGTATAGACAATCATCTTTCAATTACGAATTAAATTATTTGTCTTTAATCAACTGATTGGCTGCTTTTTTTAATAAAACTGTCGGTAGACCGTTCCTAACAAAGATTAAAAAGTATTAAAAGTCGTCTTTTAACGAAATAACCAAGTTCATCTTAATGTATGCCTTATTGATTGTCCGTATTTGAACAGGCTCTGTGGTAAGGGAAGTTATCTACCCCCAGTTTGTGAGTTTGATACCCACAACTGTAGAACATTGAAGTGTGGGTCAAAGACCAATTCTAGTAATGATTGTTGTTTCAATCTGTTTTCGATAATTGTAAACACTTACCTGCGTGTGTTTACTCTAAATAAATAATAGGGATATCTAATTTGTCTTCGTTTTTCTCTAATATCCTAAAGACTACTTTATTCAAAACGAGTAACTTTTGATGCTTAAGAACGATATTCTTTATAGAACCAACCTGAAAATGAAATATATTATTTTTTTTTAACATGAGGCATCACGTAAAACTATTCAGCAGAGTTGCCCTTCTCCCTTCACTAGTTTATCTCACTCGTAACAACCCTTAATTGAGAGTTACTTCTGCAGTTCTGTGTTTAGTCATTAACTCGTAACATACGTTGCATACATTCAGAATATACACAATATTTGAATGTATTTATTTGTGATATGGGCGACTTTAACACTACATTCGTGCACATTTGGGTATGTGGTACATTTTAAAATGCATTAATATAACACTTTTGACACCTTGATGACGATCATATATAATAAAAATAAAGGGGTGCAGAAAATATGTGTCTTTGATACTCGACAGAAATAATAACACGCACTGTGTAAAACATGAAGTTTCTGGTATTTGTAGAAAAAATATATCTAAAACGCACACATATTGGAAACTGGTGACACTTCCGTTTTCAACTCCCAGAAACTTGAAACAAAGTATAAAAGAGTGTGGGGGGGGGAGGGAGCGTCGAACAAGTGCCAGCCAGCATGACACAGCATCCCTATTCGTCTCAATATGCCGCGTCATCATTTCACTTGGTTTGACATCTGCCCGCGCGGGAGCTGACCGGCTGCTGTAGTTGTGACGTGCGCCACGCGAGCGCTGCATGTCACGAGGTCACGTGATCGGCCAGGGATTCCCCGCGCATCGCTGGACAACCGACGGCATCGGATCCGATCGTTGTGGGTTCGATGGCAGACGCGATAAAATACACAGACTTGTTTTATGGTTGGTAGTTTGCGATTTTTAAAGGAACTGTAGATACGCATGAATTTATCAATAAGGGTCATAGCAGGTGTTGGAACCCCATGCGATGGATGTGTTTTTACTAATGTGTTTTCACTGATATCTTGAAAATCAAAACGTGATTCATAAGCCAGACATGGTTTTTGTAAGCGCTATTCACAATCAGTTGTAAGGCGTAAGGTGTAAATCGTAAGGTTTATGGAGTAAGGCGTAAGACATGTAAAAGCATTGAACTTCTTACGCCTTACGTCTTTCACCTTAAACTTACAACTTATTTTAAATGGCAAACTAAAGTTATAACCTTAGTAATATTGTACCTTTAGAAAACAAGAAATATCACCCCATAAATGTAATTGGAATCTTTGTAAGAACACTTCAATTGTATGTCTGCCATGTAGGAATGAATAATGAATGAAATGAATTGAATAGAAATGATAATACATCAAATATTCATATCCACTTGTCAATATTGTCACGACTCTTTTAAAAAACTATTTTATCGATTGATGGTTATCAACGTCGGATAACATAACGTAACTCTTAGTAACTGCCATCACAACAAAATGGTTTTGTTTTTCAGTAATATGTTGATCTCAGTTGAGACAAGGGAAGGGGATGGCTACTTATAGCCCACTCATTAGTTCAAGTATTCATGGTCGTTTGTCTGTATTTTTAGTAGAATGGGGCATATTGGTTGGTAAAATGTATTAGAAGCTCATAACAACCAATAACACCCTCGCCTTCCTACCCAAATGCAGTTAAAATCTACCTTAAAATGTAAGAAAAAGCTGTAAAATGTCTTTGTCCTTCTAAATTTTGATATATTGTGGCCCCACCAGTCGTTCATTTATCCCTACGCACATTTGTGTAAACTAAGCAATGTCAAGAAGATAAAACGTTTCAGCATTTCGTTCAAAATCAAAATTGAAATCGAAATAAATGTTTAGAGCTATTTTCGAACAAACCAGATTAAAAATGTTACATCAGGTTCTATTGTGATCTTTAATCACTTTATGTAAGCTGGATGGGCTATCGATTGAGATAGTGAACAATAACCCATAAAGCTATCGATGATGGGATTTCGAATGACGAGATAAAACTGGTCAAATCAAAAAGCGGGAATATAAAACCAAATAACGTCAATATGAGCTAAAATGTTCAAACGAAGTGATTCAATATGTTTCCATGAGCACAGTTATGCGTGGTCTAGTAATCGTGATACAGTAATGGAACGCGGATTTAAACAATGTTCTGCGTGATCTAATAACTGTGTAAAAATAATGGAACGAAAAATGAATTTTAAATACAATTTCAGTTTTTAAAAGCTATTTTGATTTTATACGATACAGTTGATCACCAATACAGGTAGCTTGGGGGTATTTTCATATAGTGCTTTCTCTGATATGCCTCTTATGAACTATTCCAACATAAAACTAAAGGACGTATCAGTAGTTTAAGGGTACAAAATATTAATTTCAGAAATGACAAAATATCAAAGTCATTATTACATTACTAGGACTTTATTGTGCTTCAAAATTGGTCGCTACTTCTATTTGTCACTGAGAAAAGTTTTATATAGCACTTAATTTTATAAAAATATATTTAAGAAATATCCTTATATTTAAAACTACAACGACAACATAATTATCTGATTGTCTTAGAATTCTTGGATAATAACTGTTTATTTATGTATCCAACAATCTTCAACACGCATTTTAGTGATTTGGTTTGGTTGTAAATTCTATCTCCTTCATCTTACGTCGTAATGTAATTACACGTTAACGTTGGTAGCAATATAAAACTAAATATATACAAATTATCTGGAACAACTAAATTAGCTGCAATGTAATAATATTTAGGGGATAATAATGACATACTTTTTATTGCACTCATATTATATGTGTTCATGTGTCAATTTGAATCGAATCAGTGCCAAGATATAAGGTAAAGAGAAAATCAAGCTTTAAGTAATAATAATTTTGGTATTGTTACTCACATGTGACGGTGCCGTGAAAAAACATATTCCTAAAATATATTTAAATTTATAATGGTGATAATAAAATGAGCCAATGACAATGATAATGTTGTTGCCCTAACCACCCTTTGCAAATCATGTGCAGACCTACTCCATTCTTTGATGAATGATTGTTAGGAGAGTATATTGCTATAAAGACACAGCAAGGTATATCGATTACAACTTGGCCGCTTCTACTGAATATCAAATAATGATGTTTGTGACTGATTGTTCGGCGTGGATGCAACTTGAAAGGTAAAATCACGGTGAATATTATAATACTAGTAAGCATAAATTAATTATCAACTGTTATCAAACACCGACCACGTGTTGCTCCATGTTGCTACATCAACACATTGACAGGTTGTAGTCTGCATCAACGACGCCCTCAAGGCTTGACCTTGCTAGGGTAGTCATCTACCCTTTATACCCAGACATAGCCATCGCTTGTACTGTACACTGTTGTCTGCTTGTGGTTGCATCAACACAATGACAGGTTGTAGTCTGCATCAACGACGCCCTCAGGGCTTGACCTTGCTAGGATAGTCATCTACCCTTTATACACAGACATAGTCATCGCTGCTTTTACTGTACACTGTTGTCGACTTATCATCAATTCTTGTTACGGAATTGTATATTGCATCAATTTTTGCTGTAAGATTCTCAAAACAATATGTATACAATTATATTATCACAAATAAATGAGAAATAAAATTACAGTAATACAGGTGAATGCGTATAAGAATGACAAGGCACCGTGTTTGGCCACTGAGCGCGCTAGTGAGATCGATTGAAGCGCTCATGTGTCAAACTGGCGCACTTTGGTTATGAAAACATTGCACCGTAGCAATGGAAAACCACGCGGGAGGTACGAAGTGTATCGTCATTAAATACGTATTTAATCAAATAAATCCAGGCTACGAGGCAAAGCAATATTTAATTGAAGGGCAAGGATTCTTTAAATTTTACCATGTTTTTTATTTAACGGAAACTCGAGATGGTGTGGTTAATTTTATAACGTCGAAAGTGGTCAGGCAGACGTCAGTGAGTTTGACGCCCTATGATGTTAAAATTGAAGTAAGTATTGTATATTTTATTTTATGTGTTGTGGTTTATACCTAGTAGGACTCTTTTAAGTACGCAATTGAAAGTTAGGTATACTGAAAGAAAAATCATTGTTGCATTCTGTGGACAGAACGGGCCCAGCATAGGCCTAGCATTGCTAGCATATGGGTAGGCCTAGGCTAGGCTCGTAAACTTGTAAAAGTGAACGCTTATCGATGTATTTTGGTACCCATTTGTGCAGCCAACAATACAACAACTCTTGTTGCCACTTCTTGCTGTCCCTTCAGCCATAACTAATAATGTATCATACAATTACGCAACAATTATTAGAAGAAACAATCTCAATTACATGTAAACGCCATTTAATGACAGCTGGTAGGCCGAGGCGTGATCTTGTTTTGTTTCTTTCCTTCCGGAACTGCAAAGTTTTGCCACTGCACGCGCTGTATGTACTAACGCACGGTGCCTATACATACATTTTCAACTTTTCTTTTCAACTGTCTTGTACAATAATGAATGTGGGATGTGCACCAGTGGTATAGAAAACCTGCTTATCTTACCTTAATCAGATTGATTCTGACTAAAAGATGGGCACTAATTGGATGAACTAAAATCTAAGGCTATGAGAGAAAATTTTTTCTTATCGTTAGCGTGTCACTACTTTTCTCTAGTTCTAGAGAATATCTTAAAAATTTTTGTAACGTCAACACGCATTTTCGCTATGTTCACCTTTATACACTATTTTTTACCGAGTACGCTCGGGCCGTTAATTCGGTTTCCTTTCCATGATGTGTTTTGGCGTTTAATTCTACACAAACACACCCACACACACTGTCAGAAGTTATTGGCGTCTGCACATTAATATGATAGCAATTGAATGTATTTATAGAATACGTGTTTTGGAGATCTGGTAGAAACTGCCTATAGAAATAAATGGGCTCGAACGGTATCACGCAAGCAAAACTGTCAAGAGTAGTTTATGTCTTTTAAACATGTCTTCAGGCCAATTAGAATGTATTTACGTCGGGGTATTATTGTCTCCATAAATTTAAATTCAAAACAATTGAATTTGAATATTTTATTATGTAAATCCGGACAACATAACTCATTCCGTTTATGTAATATCAGACTTTAAGTAAGAGCGATCCGTAATTTGTAACCTATAAGTAGGCAAGCGAAAATATCCATCAGTTTCTGACCTTTTTATAACCGGCACGGCAAATGTGTGGCGTATATTTGCATGTAAAAGCTAGGACCTGAATAGAGACATGCAGACGAAGAACGTGGTGGTATACCACGTCGGAACTCTGTATGATCCGGGACTAAAGACAACCACTTACACACAGCTAGTCCAAAGCGAATGCTATAATCTCAAATAGTAACATTTTTACTCAGAGTCGTTTAATTTATCATCCAAAAACTTTCCTGAACTTAGCTTGAAGTCGAAACAGTAGTCTCACTATGAAAAACGCGCAAAAATATTGTTTTTTTGTTTATATCTTGAAAACGCTATACAATATTGAAACACGTGATACGAATTAGCACGATATGGTTTCGTAAGAACTATTAACTGCACTCAAACTGTTTTAAATGTTTTTATCATTACAGGAAAATGAATGAATTAATTGTCTTTTATTTAATTTACATGTTTTTAATTTACAGCCACAATGATACAAATATTTTAAACTTTTCTAATCTATATTTTAGTTCGTACGAAATTGTGAACATAGTACTAAATTATTTATTTATTACCTTTTTCAATAATGTGTAGTTTTCTCAAAATATCACTGTCTTATAGACGTTAATTTCGCTTGGTTTTGATGGTGAAATAACTCTTGTGTAGGTATATACTGTGTGTGTTCACCGTTTGTCTATACAGAAAATTGAAGTAATAAAGCACAAACTAGAACCTTCGTTTCGTTTCCAAGGGGACCAAGGGACTTAATACAACACAAATGCATCCAAAACTCTGCGAAGAAATGTCAGGTGAAAAACGATCTAACTAAAGTATTCATACAAAGTATGTTGACTCGCACCAGGGCAGGAAGGGGTGGCTAGTTGACCTTACCGCGTGGAATCCAATATCAGACGCGGCCTGGCAGCGAGGTTGCGAGGGAACAGATACTAAATTGATATTTCACACGCGCGCAGATTCCTACTCCCAGCGCATTATCACGCAAAAGTTAGCACAAACTTTGCGTTCTATGATTATAAAATACAAATCTTTACCAACCCTCTCTTGAGTACACTCAATTGAAAAAGTTTCTGATGTTTGAAATGTATTCGTTGTGTCAATTCTTGAAATACTTGGATGGTAGGGGATGAGAATGCAAAACTTTTCGTTAGTGAATACTTCGAATTAATTTTTTATGCATGATGATACTAAGAAATATTACCGAATCATTCATGTTTTGTCCAAACAAGCATTGCAATGGTTCTTAAAATAATAAGAAAACATTAATTCCTCCATTCATACCACCTGGCCTACAACATCAAAGTCAAACTGTTTAATACAATATATTTTATAGTTACTACGCCTGTAAGTGTTTTTAACGTTACAAAAACTACTTCTGAATCGCTTTGTCTAATCTACTTTTAATATTAGGACAATGAACCCTATAATAATAATCTGTTTCTTGATAACCAGCAAAGAAACTAATATGAATTAAGAAAAGTTACAAAAACTGAACTCCAATGCGATTATCGGCTATATTATTGAACAAAATAGAAAAGGAATAAATAAACATTGCATTTTAAGCAAAGTTAAGTCTCATTACTAGAACTCCTTCAAGTCTCCAAAGATAGAGACAAGACAACGTTTCGTAACCTCTCACCCAAACGCTCAATACAAACACATCAAATACATTCCTTGACATGCACCGTAGATATGACTGGTTAATTAACCTGGAATATTGATTATCTCGATTTGCATGTGTGGCTGAATTAATATAGTCAACATTGGCGTGCTCCTGTTTGTACAGTCATTATCAGCATTCACCAATTATTGCTGTAGTCTAAAAAGATGAGACAACCCTTCCAACACTCCGCAAAATAACCGCAGTTTCATCCTTAACTTTTTTGTAGCGCAATACGACCCCTAAAAGACAAAAAAGCCACTTGTGTCAGACGAGGAAGCAGATAAGATGAAGAAGAAGATGAAGGAGGGGGAAGGGGGGCGTTACCGTTCCTTGTCGAGTGACTCTAGTCCACCCCGGCGTCGTGTTCTCTTCCTTCTTACAACTTCCGGTACCGACTTCCGGTTTCACGTGCGCGCGGGGATATGAAAACCTAAGACCTTATTAATAAATCACAAATGGTGTGAAGTGATTTAGTAATGTTGCGACTACTTGGATACTTAGTCATAGTAGCACAGATAACATAGGGTGGTGGGGGGGAGGGGGGGGGGGGGGGGGTTATGTTGCAACTACTGACGTGTTGAGCGCAAAAACACATATTAATATCACAATAATCACATATTTTTATCAAACAAAACATATTTTAAATATCACATATTTTTTGAGTGTATCGTGACAATGTCATGCGTTCCCCTCGGAAGTATTCTTACAAGACGTTGCTCAAAATAAACTCATTAGTCATGTGGGAATTAATTCTATTTTCAATAGAGATGGTCTAGGGTTTGACTCCCGGTTTGACCTGGGAATTTTTAACTTTTTAAATTTACTTAATTCTATGGACATGATATTGGCATACTTGCAAACGGTGACTTTTGATCCGTTTATAAGCAACGAGCCACAAAATTAATCGGGCAATGCTCTTGCAACCAAATAATACTTAGAAGAGACTAAGGCTCGAATGCATAGTTCACACTCAAGCCCTCCTCAACTCAGCCTCTCCTCAGCCTCACCTAGCCACCAATCACAGAGCCGTCCGCATGGCA
Source organism: Isoperla grammatica (assembly GCA_945910005.1). Taxonomy (NCBI): domain Eukaryota; kingdom Metazoa; phylum Arthropoda; class Insecta; order Plecoptera; family Perlodidae; genus Isoperla; species Isoperla grammatica. The sequence continues at coordinate 23,221,431 of OX246737.1, forward strand.
ATGCTGTTCTGTGATTGGTGGTTAGGCGAGGCTGAGGAGAGGCTGAGTTGAGGAAGGCTTGAGTCTGGATTCAGACCTAAGAGAATTAACAAATAATAGAAAGAATAACGCTTTATTTATGAATTTATCAGATGGCTCCAATCAATAACAATATGCAATTGTCAAATTTTATGTACCGGTATAAGTAATAAATCGTGCAAACACAAAACACTTTACATAAACACGTAGTTCATTAAAATACAAAATGTGAATAATGAATAAGGTTACATAGTACGGTTTGTGTTATTAAACTTATGTGACACAGTCATACCAATCCCCGCGAGTAGCAACAAAGTTAGTGAGAACTCCATTCCTCGCCGTCTGTTTTTTGTCCCGAGTGTAGCGCAGAATTCCTACACATTCAGGGGGAGGAGGTGACGTTAGTTTCCCGCGTGATCGCACCAGAGCGCGCTAGTAGTAGCTTGAGTGGCGTTCACAGCACATACACGGGAACTAATCACATTTAATTAAGAGCCTTGTCTTTGCTTTAATGTTAACAGGCGCACTGGAGTCGGGGGGATTAGACAACGAAACTGAAATATCTTCGCCGTGAACTGCTTTGTTTGGCGCCGATCACTGCTCGAGCTCAACGAACTGGAGGAATGTTTAGGAAGAAATAACCAAATGTATAATTGTTATAGAAGAACTCTGTTGTTTGTGACAGTATTTAAGAAGAAACTAGAAACTGTCTGTCACTGGACATTGAATCGGTATGTTTACCTTGCAATTTAAAAGTTATTAATTTTGTATTTTTCCTTTAATGAATTAAAACACAGATGTTGAGTTTCAACCAAACACTACTCTCAGATAAATATCTAATACAAATGGTATATATTTTTGTCTAATTACCCGGTTTTCGAACAGGCAATATAACATTTGTGTATGTGATCATAGATAATTTTTATTTCCTATGTTTATTGTAATAATGTGGCGCGCGTAGTATACGTGTTGTACGCAAAGCGTGAAGTAAGTCATATTATTAGGCTATATTCTATTCAGTGTAGACATTTATTTTTCTGTTGTGAGTAAAAGATAGAAGATAAAAACATTTAAGGAGGGACAACACTGAAATTCTGAATAAAATCTCGTTTTTTCCATTTTTTTTTTTTTTTTTAAGAATCAAATATTATGTTGTGTTCTAAACCTAAGATTGAACACACAATACTTACATTTCATTATTGATATCTGTTTTTGAAGTTTGTTTGAACTCGATTACTATGATCATTTTACAACTTACTAAACTTTGACAGTCATTTCTAGGATAACTTTTTTTTTTACATTTTTCAGAAGGTGGGACATTTTAGTGTCTACAATATTTGAGCAATCAAAGTGAAACTTTCTGTGAATATTCTTCAATAGTAAAGGAAGGTCCTCAAGGATGGAATAATTTTTACCTTTGGTAGATTAATAATAAAAAAATCCTAAACTTTAACGTGCAATGGAAATCGAAGAATGTAAATAATTGTTATAAGTAAAAAATAAATTGTTCCTGTATTTTAAATCTGAAAAAATAATCCATCCGTGTGTACCTCAAATGGTTATTAAGGTTCTCAAAAATATATATATATATCAATTATGGTGTTTGGTGCTCATGTGAAAATGTCCCGGCTAATTCATTGTTGAATCAACAATACGAAATTTATAACAATGCCATTTTTCCTTTTTTTAAATTCTTTTTTGTTGCTATTAATATCTCAGCCATTGATTAATGCACACACAAAAACACATCTAATTCTGATGGAAACTTTAGAAGTTAGAAATTTCAGTGTTGTCCCTCCTTAAATTGAATGAAATACACTTTTCCCTGCATATAAGATGGCCAATATGGCATTGTATGTTAATTTGATTTCAATTAAGAATTTTAGAACAATATACCGACAAATCATTGATATGTTTGCTGATTTTTTCAACAGTATCTATATTTAACTATGAATCCATTTTTGTAGAAATCTTTCACACAATATTGAACTCTCTCAATCGTGTGGCCTTCAAGTATTTGTAATTTTGTGTACATTTCTTAATATCATATTCAAAATCTGTGCAATAATGATATATTATGCCGCGTACATTATAATATGATTTTTAAACGTGTTTTCCCCCTCATCTTAAAATCATATTATCCCCTCTTTATCGCTCCTGTATAACCCATAGTGGAAAGAGAAGAAACCGCATTAAAATAACGACCGTAACGTAAATGTAGGCCAACTCCAGTAAACTATATTACCTTGGCTACTGCATTTTTTACCCATCAGCAACGCATAAAACCTGTTATGAGCGAAGTATAAACTTCTCGCTATTCACTTCTAGGAGGCGCATGAATAGCGAAAAAGATTCACGCGAACGATTTAAAAAATCGTCTCCTCGCGAAGAAAGGAAGTAAGATTTATTCACTCAATTAATTCCACGCTTACAATGGTCGTCTATAAATTCCTGCTCTAACTGCAGCACGTCTTTAACCCTTCTGCTTTATGGCGACTAACCTAAACTGTCGGCTTCAGATAATTGTTCGGAAACGAAAAAAATTCTCAATGGAAAATACTTGCGATATTTCACGCTACAAAACGACCCAAAAGTAACACTCTTTCGCCGTCAGTGTCAAGTTAAACCATTTTATAAGCGTTCTTACGGTTGTTAGACGTCACATTCTAGTTTTTCAAACATACCTGATATTAAACGTAAAATTAAAGTAATTATTATCCAAAGTCCGTAAATCCTCTGGAGGGGGCTCTTCGAACAGCCTCCGCCAGGGGATCGACGGACCTTGATTATTATCTAGGAACAACTACAAACGGTGTTTAAGTCCGCTGGCGAAGACTAGACGAAGTTTTATTGAACAAATAAATCCATCAATATTTTCAATAAATAAATCTAAATTGTTGGTTAAAATAACATTGATTCAGCTTTTTAAAATCCTTCATCATTATCTGTTTTCCAGGATCCAATTCTAGTTAGTTCATTCGACTGATATCGATTATCCACGTGCAAGAAACTGGGCCGTTCTATCCTACCTAATATAAAGTAGGTTATTAATAGTCTTAAATTCAAAACAAAATAATTATTTGTTCATTATCTCTCTTATTTATTCTTAAAACAATAACATAGACAAAGCTTACAATTTCCGCTTTTTCATTTGAGCTCTTTGCTGTGTGTAGTGAGTTAGCCAGCTTGTAAACTATACCGTTAACATCATGTAATGCGCATACTGTAGCGGCGATATCTTGCGGTAAGACGCATTTTTGTTGCGAGTTCTTGCCCAAGTGTGTCGAGGGTCGCGGTGGTGATATTTGTGTGGCGATAATCAACTAACTCCGTGCGTGGAGCTACGGCGGGGGGGGGGGGGGGGGGGGGGAGGGGAGGGGCTGGATGCCTCCCACCGCCTCCTAATTAATGGAATGCGTCTTCGCTATAGGTAGTTCGCAATCTTGATACGACCCTGTATACACACTCAGTACTTGTATCTCTTGTCTCGTAACTATACATTTTTACTTTGTAGACTATCAGTCTCTAAAGGTTAGCATTATTATTAAAATAATTGTAATAAAGGAAGATATACATCAGAAAAATTAATAATAGTAACGTAAATGTCTGACATACATTGAACTAGATTTTCTATAAATTTACAAGATAATAATGGTGTAAATTCACAAACATTTCCAACCCGGCACCTCCACCAAAAATCTTACATTTGTCCACAACAACATGAAGAAATATTATTGTTTTATGTTTGAATTTCAATTCGTAACGTAAGTTCATTGGTATCTAATTATATGTAATACATATTTTTAACAAGAAATGAATCTAATATAATTATGTTTCTGCATTTTGAAATGGATTTTCGTGTTGTGCATCAAACTTTTTCACGGTGAAACAAGATCAAAAGAAACAACACAATTTATATCTCGTAGTACAAAATATATTTTTCAAAAATTGTGTGATCATGACATAAAATAACGACTGCAGCAACACAACACAAATAAAACACATTATCATGATAGTGCGTTGCCTACGCAATGTTTCGTGTGTTGTTTAGTTCTTGTCGCCAGAGATTCTGTTTGATAACGCAACCACCTGTAGTTATTGCGCGACTCCTCGGGCCCAATATGTCTGCAGCGTGTTCAGTGGTTTTCTTATTAGGCTGCGCGAGAGGGCGAGGAAAAGGACGCCTGTTAATTATTACTACACAGCTTTGCAGCAAGTTTAAGTTCTGTGAGCGTCTTACTTTCTGCGCAGCGTAGAATCAGAGGCTGTTTAGCACGTTGAAAAATATTTACAACAAAATAGTGGTTTGTTTGAAACTTTATCGGGAGAATATCATAATAGTACGGAGAATAAGTTATTTAAAATTATCAGGGGTTTGTATTTTTGTTATTGACGCGATGGGTTTAACTACAATTGCTGCACATCCATTATAAACATGTAGATTTATTCGTTTCATTAATTTTGAAATGTTTAAAAAACGGAGGGAAACATTTCAAGAACACAAACCGGATTAAGCGTGGCCAGATTCGAACAGAGAACCACTTGAGTTACAGAATCTTGTACTAGCATTTAGTCGTCTAAGTTATCACGACGAGCTTAGTATGATTATTAGAGATGTCTTTGTTTCAATATATTAAATTACATTTAGAATTTTATTTGTTTATTTTAAAATCAATTTTTTAATTCAAATATGTATAAAGTAACGTTTGATAAACAACGAAATATCTTAACAAAAAAGCTTTTTGGTAAAGTAGGTTTCTCGTACAAAGACTTCAATTTCATCCTTTCTTGCAGACAACGTAGATTTTGTATTCGATTTTAATTTGCGTAAAGATAATAAAGATGTTGATTGCACATCCAGGACACAGGGGCTAATCTGGCTGCACTTATTCACTCCACTCACCTCTAGTTTTGGCTTCTGATTAAACGAGGATGAATTCTCATTAAAAAAGTAATCAAAGTTTAGAAGTTGTTGATTTAGCGCGTAGACTTACACCGAAAAAACGTTTAAAATAGCAATCTATGTCCGCCGGGACATTATCGCAGTCAATGGTGCCCCCCCCCCCTCCTCTCCCCCCCCTCGTTTATACTTCACCCGAAAGTTTGCGTTCTTTTCGCCAGCCTTATAACCTAGACAATTACAAAACGCTCTTGCACTAACAAACAAACACTATATGATAGTTTGATTTAATTGAATAAGTACATGTGTGTATTTATTTTTTACCCACTCAGTTAACAAAAACTGATTTACACTAGAGGACATTTAAACCATTCATTATGTGCTTCGTTACTATGATGTTTACATGTAAGCCTATACTAGTATCTTACAGAAAAATTAAAATCAAATTACAATGTGAAATAACTCCATATCCAACCAAGAGTCAAACCCGGGACTTTCTGCATTGGCAGCGGGAATAAACTTACTAGACCATCACAACGTTCTCCAATGTAATATAATATCTTTTAGACCAGTGCAGAAAGTATCCGTTATTACTGTAACTAACGACGCTATTATGAGCTTTGCCATTGTCTACATTTTTGTCCATAACTGGCCAAGAACTATTGAAATGATCCATTTTTACATTAAAAATAATAGTCCTTATCAAATTGTTTTCAATTGTTTTTTGAATATATATTCGGGACCTCCTACAACTTGGGTAATTGAAGCTATAGAAAACGTTTTCAAAAAAGAGAAACAATAACTTCAAACTAGGCCAACTCATAAAACTCTATTAACTAACCGTCGAGTAGAACTTAAAAATGGCTGTTTAAAATGCTAAATGTTCCATAGAGAAGTTTGTACAATCGTTTTCAATACTAAGGAGACAAACAGGTTCGAGCAGTTTCTATAATAAATAACGTTATTACAAGCATATCGTTGCTTTTCCGCTTCGAGTTCATAAATTTTACCGCAATATAGCGAGAATTGCAGCACGGCATGCACGTTATTTTAAATAGAATCTTGACTACCAAATTATTTCCGTCATAAAAGCATCAAAGTATCGCCACAGCTGGCTGCCTCGTTATTGCACGAGTTATACGCCACGGTGTACAGTTACGGCAAAGGAACGTGCATAACTTTGCCTCAACGTGTTTGTCGCATTCATCATTATTACCATTTTGCATTTGTGTTATTTATTTGAAATCCATCTATAACACACACACTAGTCTATTCACTCTCGTTTTCAAAACAGAATACGCCTTACATTACTCACAACTTGTTTATAAATAAAATAAAATACAATCTGTGTAAACTGTTCCTCTCTTTATTTTCATGCTTGTTTGATCATTTGAAATTTACTTTTGAGTTTTGATGTCTATTTTTTTTTTTTTTAGGAATTTAAATTCAGGTATACAACTTATTTGCAAAGGATTAAAAACTTGAGTCATTATCAAACAAGCTATTTTCATTGCAATTGTATTATACACCATTAGAATAATTGCAGTTCGACCCACAGCCATGCATGATACAATATTTGCTACTACGGTGCGGTGTTGTCATGTGCGGTGATACCAAGTCTTGCACGTGTCACTCCCGGTGTCGCGGTGCCTAACGTCTTCATCCCGGGGAGGTCCCCCCCCCCCCCCAAAGAGCCCCAGCAGCTTTATGAGACGCCATATCCTGTCTCGCCCCGCAATATAACCATTGTGCTCCTACAAGACGCGATAACTATCTAGTTTCGAATTTTATTTCACTCGCATCGTAAATTCAAGAACGGTTGTGCATGGGGGAGATCTTTGGAATCACGAAAATAGCGGTAAGTTGTGGTATTACTACTAGAACGCGCGGTGATAAAATAACATAAATGCCAAACTCTCGATCGGGATGTTTGGTTGTGTCTTTGAAACGATGTGATTCATTTGGATTCAAACATATAAATTTTACAATAAATTAATATCAATAAAATAAACAAATACAATAAGGCATTTTGTTTACAGTAACCAAAACTTTTTTGTGTGTAATATAACATACTTGGATGAATATGATTGAAAACCACATCAATTGGCCTAATCTTAGCTTAGTTGACCGTGGTAGATTAGGCGTTGGTCTAGTAAACCGCGGTCCCTGCGTTCCAGATTCCGGCTTAGGCGCGGATGTCATTTAGAGCTAAATTGTATCGGTAGATGAGAAATCATAGCACTAATACAATTACAGATAATGAACTGAAAATTCCTCTTCTCCTAGAACGAAGTATGTACATAACTACACTAAAAATTGGCTATCACAAATGTGTAATTCTGGGCGAATTTAGGTTTTGAAATTTGAACCAGTACAATAAAAATTACGAAAAAAATAATTTTGGGAACTTTATTCAATTTCATAGCTTAATTTGGGTTTGCTGTGCATATTTTAGAAAACTGAAAAACCTGCTCGCACAGCCTCAATAACCCTTCACTCCGTCTCGATTAGTATCATTGCTAAAATACGAGATGTAGGCTAAATCCCAAATATTTTGTTAAACATAATACATAGAAATGTGCGACGATGTAGAAAACATAATACAAGTATCAAAAGAGAAAATGTATTTGTTTTTGATCGGCCACTTTCCTTTTAACATCGTAGATTGTGTCCTAGGGCACTAGCAACACCAACAGACAACAATGGAACAAATGAATTGAAGTGATGGACACACAATCAGCTGTCATAATAATAAAATTGCAACCACAGAAATAAAAACAAGTGTAGCAATAGTAACTGCTCGTCATTTAAAACTTTTAATGATAGACAACAACTAAGTGAAAGTTTTGTATGAGTATTGGTTTGTTTTTTGTTTTGTTTTCCACAAGCAGAAGAAATTATTTTTTGACAGCTTGTTGTTTGTCCATCGATTCAATTCATTTGTTTCATTGTTGTCTTTTGGTGTTGCTAGTGCCCTATAATCCTCACATATTCCCTCCGCTCTGCTGTGATGCTACGGATCACTGCTCGATAGCTGATACGCGATATTCACAAGCTTGGCGTATCCTATGATCGCGGCGCTCGTTTCACGATAACCATGTAATCTACTACACAACAGGGCATATCCTCTAGGCGTCTACAGTGACGCCTTTATAAAGAGATTTTAAAAGCTGTTCCGTCAAATAGTATCTTCGTGATAAACAAAAAGCGAAACGATATTTTAATGGTTATAATTAAATCATATACCAATCGGGTTCACTTTGTTCGTGACAGGACAAATTATAGCTGCCTGAAAACGTCGACATGACCGTTAAGTGTCAACAACGTGGTAAAACCACCTGATCGGGTTTTAATTTTATTATTGACATTAATCCGGGCCACGACAACCTGAGAACATAACTGTATGAAATGAGAGCACCATATTATTTATTATACATAGACCTACAAGTTGATAAGGAAAGCGTTACCTGAATTGTTTTGTTATATCATTATGGATATAAGTTGATCAGTCAACGCAAATACCATCGTACAACCTAGTTTCAAACGATCATAATAAAAACGGGTATCATCTTGTGAACAGTTAAAAAAATCCTGATTGACTGAAATTTTAATCCAGTGTGTTGGTCTTCTGTTGTAAGAAATTGAATTGAGATTATATTTTCAAAATAATCCTATTAGTATGAAACCCGTAAAACAACAAAAAAGATTGTTATTCTCAATCAAAAAGATCTCATATAGACATTTATACTTTGAAACCCAGTTTTTCTTTCTTGAAAATTTAGACGATTTCAAACAGAATCCCTACCTGAAGCCAAAAACATTCCGTTGGTAAAGATCTTTGTTGGTTTCCGTCGTGGGTCGGTTCCGTCTGCAACGTTAGGTCCGAAATCACAGCTATCTCTGAATGGCTTCGCGGAGCTGTGTAAGCCGCTAAAAGACCACAGAGCTAGCTCACTCAAATACCTCGCCGAAACATCAAAACGAAAGTCTGAATAAGCCTAACGAGATCGCACCCCTATTAGGTAATGACGAGGGGGGAACCCTATTCACAGTCGGTCAAGGAATCTCCCTACTACACCCACTTATAATCAACTGAATACGGTATCGTATCCAATATATTCAAGGAAATTGGAAAATCAAATCTTATGTTAGTTCTTGGACGGTATCTGTTCGTTGTATTCACTATGTATTCTTACAAAACGGAGAAGAGTAGTATCAAAATTTAAACTGCGTGAAATGAATTTTTTAGTAATCGGAATTCGGAATAATGAAGACTGAAACCGTGCATAAGTGTGTTGTGCAATAATAACTAAATACTGAATTAAAAGTATAAAAAAATGTCATCAGTTACTGTTGACTTTTAAGCCTTGTAACAATTTCATGTATGCTATTTCCCATGTAGAAAACAAATCCATAGAAACAACGGGCGCCCCTAGGGGTAAAGGGGACGACTATGAAAGAGTATCGATAGTTTCTGGCTATTAAATCGTAAGAATATTCTCATTTATTGAAAATTCCCCTCCCCCCCCCTTCTTCAATTGAACTGGTCAAATAATTAAAAAAGCAAAAGTTAGTTAGTATTATTAGTTTTTTGTTTTTTTTTAACTTTTTTTTTTAGTTTTATATTATTAGTATTATTAGTTAGTTAGTTAGGCGCTGCATGTATTAATTTGTCACTTCAGAGTGAGGTCAGATAAAATAACGAGCAATGCAAATAGTTGTTCGAAAACACTTCATAGAAACCAGCAGCTGTTTCCATGGTTTTCACAGCCAAAACAATTTCTAACGTAAAACAGTTGCACAGTCAGTTTAATCCGTTTTACTTTCTCAAATTCTTTCTCCGACTTTCCTTCGTACACGCGCTTTCTTTCACACAACTCACAAAAACAGCCAAACTTTCCCCGGCGTTGTTGTGTACATTCTGTGTTTCTGAAAGACATCCGTTTTAATTATTGCCTTTTGAAGCCGTTAGAAGCTTTGTAGTCCTGTGTTGCTATAATATTAATCCTTTTTATGACAAAGATACTTGCAGGCTTTAGGCTTGGACCAATTGGGTGCTTGAGAGGATTAAACCCATTTGTGGTTTACGACGAACACATCTTAGTTACCGGTTTAAAGAGACAAAAAATGAGGATTTTTTTAAAGGTCGCACTAATTTCATTTGAATCTTTTGCAGAACAAAAAATAAAAATATAGGTTCACATGTTCAAAGTGATACTATTATTACAATGACCAAATGTTCTCCACTTATCCAACCAACACTTCCGATAATCCAACCACTACTTACTCTTCTATAACTCCTCAAAATACTACCACTATTACTACTACTACCACTGCTGCTTGTGCATTGAGCTCCAACACAAACATAATAACATCACATTTGGGACGAACTGTATAACTCTAAATTTAATGTTTCAGTAAGCCAAGAACAAACGAATTGATTTGGGTATCTATGTGTATTTGAGTAGTTTTCATAACCCGATATAACAAATTAATATTTGTGTAGGTTTAAAATTGTTTTTTTCCGTACGTACAAAAATAAGATTAATTAAGAATGTGAGTTGTTTGAACATTTGATTAAAATATGTGTAAACTAGATGACAAGCTAATAAATTGAAAAAAATCTTACAAACTACTACATAAAAACTATACAATGGAATATTTTCAAGAAACTTACATATGAAACGATTCATGAATGCGTCAGACTGATTTGTTTTGCTTTGCACTTACTTCTGAATTGAAACTGAAAAAAACTTACCTCTTCACTTACTTTTGAATAAACATAATAATTCGGCGTAGGTTGCTTTTATACTGCAAAGTTATATCATAAAAATGGTTTCAAAACGTCTCGACAAAAGTATCAACACACTTTAAAGAAAAGAGTTTTAAATACATTTAAACTATTCACAATTTGTGTAACGAAAATGAAAACCCGCTAAAAAAAGCTCCTCGTGTGCCGCAGATGTTTCGACGAAGGGATTTACTCTGTTATTATTAGTCACGCTTAGAGGTTTTGTTTTTGCCAGGATTATTCAGTTACTAATAAGATGACCACAACGCGCAACGGAGGACATTATTCACCGCCCCCTAGTCACACTTTGGGCGGGATTACGCTGTCCTTGCGATCAAAGGAAGACACCACACACGGTCTAATGAAGAATAGCCGGGATGTTTGCACAAGCGCGCGTTTGATGGGGGGGGGGGGGGGGGGGAATTGAATTTTTAGTGGGAATGGTGTATTGTAATGTGAACAGTATAGCGGACCTCGCACGACTCTACATGCGTGATTAAAGGGAACGTCACGGTAAAATGTAAAATATCTCGTCACAATATTTTGAGCTCAAAATATGGAAAGCGGGATTTTAAAAACATCTTTATTCTTATGAAGGAAGGTAGGATACAAATAAAATCGTGTTTTCTTCTCTCTTAGTGCGATGAAATACTATAGGAATACATTATTTTTCATGAAAGCGTTTACTAAACTCAGCTTAATCACAAGCAAATCACTCAAAATAGAAACGGCATTACCTTCAATGAATTACTGTTCATTATTTGTATTAATCATTTATTACTGGCTTACATTATTTATGGTACTTAATTCGTGTCTCAATTTAGCTGTTTCCAATTAAATATTAAAAAAACCTTTTACATTATAAAACATTACTGTTTAATCTTCCTATGTTTCTATTTATTTAATTATATATCATAATTTAAACCATCGATTGTTGATTGAAAATTTAAAAGTTTTAATATATTTGGTGGAGGTGCCGGGTCACTAAAACGCGCGTTGCGCTTGAGATTTGTCTCTGCAAACAAGACAACGACCGGACAGACAGACCCAATGACCAATAAATGTTTTCACCCGTCTAGACCTCCGTATCTCGACGGGCCTCGTTGTCAGATCTCCGCGCGAGTCCAAGGTTTAGTTCCAGACACGTCCGCCCAATCTCTCGCGTCGCGGGATTTCATTTGACGTCAATTGAGTACGTGTTTCTCGAGCGTACCTTCCTCTGATGAATCTAACGCGAGAAAGAATGCGTCTACACTCTTCCCAATCATCCGAGTTATTTGATTAGAACGGCAAGAGTTGTGATAGCAGTTTGCTAACGTCCGCTACTCTCTAACTCCCCCTTCAAGTGGACCTTTAGAATCAAAGTTAATTGATTTTTAAATGGCCACGTTCTCGCTAATACAAAATGGAGGCAATAATAAAAACGTGTGGCGATCGTCGATCAGTGACGATTTTCATTTATTTTTCACCCATTTGCTGCTAAACATGTTTCGCAAATCTGAACGAGTTAAAATAATAAAACCCATAAACAAAATTAATTGCGTCACAGAATCACATCACGCCGTTGTTATAAAATGGCGACAGGTGTTGATATTTACACACGGACTGTTATAACAAATATGAATGCGTGGTCATAAATATTTACTGCTTTGTAAATATAAACATGATTAGCATTAAACGATTATGATCCCGTTATAAAAGAAAATTTAAAAATGTTTTATACGGATAGTTTTTTGACTCCAGCATAAGAAGTAGGAATAAAAAAAACACACGAAACACTATTTAAATTCAAATACACTGTTATAAAGTAGATAACTTGTGATAATACAGATATCATGAAAATAAAATATTCTGTTTTCTTATGCCATAGCTAAGAGAAACAAATACATTTTTGAAACGGTTGAGTTTGTCGACACCCATCCTCCCCTTCTTTATTTTAAATACATTTAAATAGTTATTTCGATGTGTTTGAATTTAATTTACTACCAAAATGTCTTGATAAATTTAAAATGTGTTTGAGCTACGAATGACAAACTTAATGATCACGTATTTCTCTTAAGTCTAATAATGGAGGACAGTCAAGAGGAAAACCTTTATTAAAAACAATCTAATTGAATGATGAGTAATTAAATTTACGACATAATTGATTTTGATTACCTAAATATAAATGAAATAATAGAGTGTTAAGGTACTTTATGATAGATTCCTTATGTTAAGTTATGTATGTAAAGTGTACACGATACAACGTATTCTTTTAAACAAGGGCTGTATTAAACCTACCTCATTTGTCAGGACAGCCACTTAATTGAAAATAAACTGTTCCGTTGTCTTTTACTTATACGGAACCTTAGGATACAGCACGAAGAACGTTCGTCAGCTCAAGAAGACAATAAGTTATAGGATGCGTATGAACGTGGAAGAAAGTGTCTCTTTATGAACACAAACGATATCCCTGATCATCGACGCGAAAACCAAACGCCAGTTTCATGTCCTGAAACCAGTCAAGCGACGAAGAATGTTCGCCTTATATTTGATCTTGCAGCCCATAGCGCAATAAAGAGGTAGACACCGCAAAGCACTTGTGGTAATTGATTGTCGGGGTAAATGTGGTGCTTATTGGGGAAATAATGGCAGAAATAACCCTAAGCTGACCTAACCATCCATTTCGTAGATTAGTCTTGCTCCATTTGTCCTCCGATATATGTTGTATGGTTGGAGTAGACTGGACCAACCGCGCCAAGTCTATCCAACAAGTTACAACAAGTCCGGTACATTATCTGATATTGGCAAGGAATATACAACACATAAATCGTTGACGCTCATTTTGAGGCAACCGTTAGAAACTGCAGCGTTGCATTTATGGCGGCGAGATGCGGCGTTGCATCTTTATGGGGCTTAATTATACACTCGTGCCACATAACTTTGGTTAACACTTGTATATGTATTTTTCATTTAACAAATGTAAAAAAAAAAAAAAACCAACAGTTCCTAAAGAATAAAATAATATAAAGTATAAATATAATATCGACGAAATTGTAAATATTTCATTCATAAATAATCAAGAAACAACCCTCTTGGGCCTTCACTATTCATTATTTGTGTGCGATATTTCAGAACCGAAAACCTAGATACACAGGTTTTTTAATTCGCTACTAGTAATAGTTTCCTTTAGCAATAAGGCTACATTTTTCTGTACCGCACATCGTCATTTATAACCATCGTCGCGATTGCCTTCCAAGCAAGAATATATGACGTTAAGCCCCACCAACGAACGCAAGCAAGCGGGCACACATAATAAAGTTAAGTCTTTTTTATTGGGGGAACGAGTTTATTATTAGGTTTAACCCTTCCGGCAAAAGAATATTTTATGACCTTTTGAGTGTGTGGCTTTCCGATTAGGGAGGATTCACGACCTTGAGTCAACAGCGCTCTGACCTTTCTGCGCATGCGCGGGTGTTTTCTCTCACGTGACGTAGCCTCTCGACCGCGCACACGTGTCGCACTGAATGTTAACCACAGCACGTAACCTCCCGTCAAGAACTTGTCCTCAAATAGGACACATGGAGGCGGCTCACGCGTTACACAATTCAATATGGTCGTCAAACTTATTTAGTTGAAGAATTTAAAACCATAAATGAATGATATTGTTTCATTTTTAAACCGAACTAATTTTGATTCGCTATATTTGTTCGGTTCTTGAATTGAATGTTTGACGAACGTATTTATCAGTGGAATGTACGTGCCCTGTTATACGGTTCAATACGCTAAAGTGTGACTCGATAGGTCGCTGATTCTATACCAGCCAACGAGAATACAGACTGAACCGATCTCTAAGTTAAATTACAAAATGCAGTGAGTGAGTCCCTTTAACAGTCCATCCGACTTATACTTATTTATTTATTTATTTATTCCATAATTGTAACAGAACCTATGTCCCAGTAGAGCATAGTGGTTGATGAATGATATGTTGAAGGGAGAAGAACTATTGGCTATTGAACGAACACACGAAAGTGATAATGTTTGCTAAAAACAGAAAAATGCGTTCTAAATATTAAACTCCACAGCGACGTTTGGTATCAATCAAACAGACATAAAAGCAACTGAAAGAGCGCTTAACTCTGAGCTTAGCGATTGAACAAAGATTATTTTGGAGTTTATGTAAACGTGTACACATCCCCCTGTAGATCATATAAGAACCGGCTTAGCAACCGCGGGTAAACCGTTGGATATCTATCCAGCTAAATCTATAATTGTCCTTTATTATCTTGTTCTTAACTTTACAAGTAACAAGTTTTTCATGTGCAGGTTTCCTACCAAACAAATGTTTTTAGTTTTAGTTCTCCTGCAACAAGCTGTGTGCATGTTATATTCAATATAGGCAAGAACCCCGTTTCTGATTGGTTGCAAGAATATGCCAGCGTATCGAATTACGTTGTGCACATGACTGTAGTACCCAGCTTGTTTTGTGATGCAACCGTACAATGTGAAGTAGTTCATGCGTAGTTTACGTATTCGCAATGCAGAAATGAGTGGATAATGAATCAGAATGTATGGCAATTAAAAAACACGCTCCCTCGCTCAATCGGTTATAAATTAGGCTTACGTGTGCAATAATACAATCCAATCCACCACAGACTGCTTTTTAGTGAACATCAGTCATAAATATATCTCAAATACGCATAATATATTTTAAGCAGCTTCGCCGGCAATTAAATCGGTGTCAGTGATTCTATTTTTGACCCTCTTCACGTTCAACAAGGACGGTTTAGTTTGTTATACATCTTGTTTTATCGCATTTAAGTTTACGCAATCGTCCCCTCGCTTGTGACAATGAACGAATTGTCCGTGCTTACAGACATGTCCAGCTCTTCTCAAGCTCACTAGTAATAAAGTCACATACTGCAACTTTACCTTTTTTAAGTTGAGAACTTTGGGAAAAACTAGACAGTGTGAAAGTTTCCAGACGATGTTTTTCATGAATATCGATAGGTCGCACTGCTGTTGTACAGTATTTGAAAGATAGGTTCGACTACTAATTTCACATCACACTAACGTTCAATCTCGAAAATGTAAAGGTGTGTCATTAAGATATTTTAATGATGTTGTTAGACGGTTCATTGAAAATGACTGGTTCCAATGTTCAAATACATAGCTAATTCCACACCAGAAAGGGGCAATGCATTTAAATGTTATCTTTGTTGAAACTATGGTCACCAATCCGAGATGTTTAAATCGGAGATTAATAAAATTTGATGAAATAGGACCTGAAAAGGGTCAACTATCCTTTGTTTGGGTTTTCCAAGAATCGTTATATTATTATTATCAATATTTATGTCATGACCCAACTATACTGCGGTAACATGTGTTCTCAAATGGTTCGTACACTTCTCAGAGAACGAAGCATTGGCCGTTGATTTGAAAAACGTCGCATTTTTTCCCGTTCTCTGTCACTGCGTCTTGCAACTACCCCCCTTGTAGTGTATTGTGCAGACGTGCGTGCAATGTGATATGTGCGTGTGTGCGTGGTCGAACATTGGAGCAACGCATAAATGTTGCATCAGGTGAATACGCGGGACTCCCCCATTGGGAAGGTCAGACTCTATTTCGGAATGAAATATGCATCCCTCGCACTGCGGAACATCTTTGCACTGTCTTGGCGGGGACGCTGGAAATATTTCACGGTCTTATCTACAATCGAGTCGAAAAACATGAAGTCATAAATTATTTATTGTTTATAAATAATATTTGTCATTTGTTATGCTGAAAAATATGTTTCTTGGAATTATATTTTATAAATTTATGTCTCATATGTTTTTTTATCTGTTCAAACAATAATTTCTTTATTTCATATATTGAAGTTTTAAACTAAATAAAGTTACAAAGAAACAGTTGTTACAAATATTTAAAAACAAATTTTGTTTTATAAAATTTAATTTGGCAGTGCACCCTACAGAAAAGAAAACGATTTTAAACCAGTATCAAAATTTCAGATTCAAACGTTGTTTATAGTCTAAACTTGTTGATTTCTTATTGTATTTAAAGATTATTGCACTTCACAAATAATAGTTGTAATTCTTAAACACCTATTTAAGAATGCACTTTTTATACTTTTATGTATCGGCAGCAGAGCCATTCATCAACTCGTATACAAATTTTCCCCACAAAAAAGAACTTCTCACTTTAGAACAAAAAATCCCTCTGCCACTCGTACTGTCTGTTTATCTCGCATTTGGCGAGATTGTGTTCACTCTCGCATTTGGCGAGACTTACAGTCGAGTGACTAAAACGAGCGACATATGCGCTCGAAGCGTGGACATGTGTGGCCACTCATTGAATCAATCATGCAGCGACCCCGGTAGCTCGGCCGATAACGAAGATGAGCCGTCATTGGTGTGACGTAGCCTGAAATACGCTGACGAAGAGGAAAAAAAGGCGAAGGGAAATTGGTGATGAATAATTTGAAGCTCTGTGTACAGTCGTGTTTGGAATTCAAATCGCGTGGAGCAATTTTAACTCGTCTTGATGGGAGAGCAGAACATACAATCAAGGGGTATAACATACGGTTAAGTATGTTTACATTATTGAAGGAGTCTATTTTTGGCTGGTTTGAAAAAACAAATGTTCTTTCTTTGCATTAGTCAATGTTAAAATATTTTTGTAGCTATGAGCATGATGTATTTTATTTATTATATATTTTGTATAATGTATTTATGCATTTTTCCCACTAGGAGACCATTCCTGTAGGGTTTACTTTCACCTAGTTAGTGTTCTGCACCTTTTCAAACGAATAACCATGCATATAAAAATAGTAATATCGTTGGGAAGGAATCCCCAAAAACCATTAGTTTTCAATTTGACGTTTTGCACCAACATAGACAAAAATTAATCCATACAGAATTAAAACAAATAATGTTTTTACTCGACGATCACATGGCTTGGTAAGCATTAAACATGCTTCAGGAGATGGCCCTTTACCTCCCTAAAATTCCTACCATCAACCAACCACTGTGTCACCGTCTCAGCCAATGATCTTCAAGAGTCAAGGACATTAGGTCGAGTAACACGAACCCTGTTAATAATAACGACTACCCCATGCTCGGAGGCTCTAACGACGATAATTAGACGGCACGTCTCATCTTTACGCATCGAAGCTTATCTAGATGATGGATGTCGTAAGATTTACATCCTTTGTGATCTTAGAGGTGAGCCAGACACAGCTCGCAGTTTGACCCGTAACTGGAGCGGTTGTAAGACCGAGCTCACTCCTAGACGCAGTCTGACCCGCAACTAGAGCAGTTATAACATGTCTCAATAGAAGAGAAGTATAACCCAGCATACTTCTTAGTCGGTCGCAGTTTGACCCGTAACTAGAGCGGTTGTAAGACTGAGCTCACTCCTTAGACGCAGTTTGACCCGTAACTAGAGCTGTTGTAAGACCGAGCTCACTCCTTAGATGCAGTTTGACCCGTAACTAGAGCTGTTGTAAGACCGAGCTCACTCCTTAGACGCAGTTTGACCCGTAACTAGAGCAGTTATAACATGTCTCAAAAGAAGAGGAGTCTAACCCAGCATACTCCTAAGTCGGTCGCAGTTTGACCCGTAACTAGAGAAGTGATAAGATGTTTGTACAAGGAGAGCTCATTCCTTGGATGTAGTTTGACCCTCACCAATCATACGACGCTCAGTGGTAGCACACGAGATTACAATTCAAGAAGATGCGAGTTCGATTCCCAAAATCAGTCATTCTGACAAGATTTATCCGAGGTTATAAATTGTGTGGTAACGAAAATGCTGGGATTGAATCCACAAACAACCCTCGAGGTATTCGTTCCCAACTATTCCACTGCGCTATTCAGCTAAATAGAGCAATACTAGTCCTCCTTGGTTCTTACTGGATAGGGGGGATAACAATTACATTTATCAGTGCTCACAGGGGGAACATAGGGGAATCTATGATTGTAAGGTCTGGTTTATCAATGCTTAGTTAGTGTGGTAACCACTAACCAGCTTAGTTATCTATTTATAGACCCAGCCTTACGCTGGCAACTACAAACTAAGTATTGAAAACTGTGCGTAAGGAACTTGGGCAAAGTTCATCGTTTGTTATAACCGTGACATGGCGGCGGGGTAACTGTACTTGTGCATAGTTGTGAAAGCTCGGGTGGTGTGGTACATACTGCGTCGACAGTATAAATCAAATGTGGAACATAAGGCGCATTTACGCGTGAACTTGCCTTGTTGGTTCTACTTTCTAGTCTCAATCCATCTATGAATTGTTTCGTAGACCAGTGACAACAATATCAAGAAAATAATGTGGTTTCTGTCACCCTGTGTGCAAATATAAAGGCACGCCTGAATGGTGCCTAACTTTTTAACAGGTCGTCGCGTAAAAGCCAAAAGATATCCCATTTATACTTTTCAGAATCGCAAAAGCTTCCATAGAAACTAATTCTTATCCATCTTACTTAACGACCGAATAACGAAGTCTCACATATCCGCGTTGAAAGGATGTGTCACGGTTGCCATGGCGACGGCCTCGCTTGTTGATCTTGGTGAATGCGCCGGCTAAGTCAGTTAGTCCAAACACAAACACGGGCTCCGCGTTGATCTCTGGGACTCATGGTGCTTGATACGCCTGCGATAACAGACGTGCTCACGACACGTGGTACGTCCGACTAGCTTGTGTGAAGAACTGTAGGTGAACTTGTGTACACACCTTGGATACCGTTTACTTGAGACTTATGAACAGTGTTGAAAATTTTTTAACGCTCTCTCTAAAGCATTTTGTTTCGATTCGATTCGTTTCGTTTCTTTTCGTTTCGTTTCGTTTCGTTTTGTTTCGTTTCGTTTCGTTTCTTTTCGTTTCGTTTTGTTTCGTTTCGTTTCGTTTCGTTTCGTTTCGTTTCGTTTCGTTTCGTTTCGTTTCGTTTCGTTTCGTTTCGTTACGTTGCGTTGCATTAAATTTCATTAAATTTAAAATTTACTTTTAAAGAAGTAATGTTTTCACTTTTTTAAATAATCATGCCACAATAAACGTATGAAATTAGATCTATTTTGCAATACTACATGCAATTATTATATTTGAATTAATTTTACTGAATCCGTACTCCGTAGCCTATTATATGCAGAATTTCATTTATATCTTTCGTATCTGCAAACTAAGATACCATTACGGTAAAACTATGTTCCGCATAGTATTAAATTAAAAGTATAGTTGATTCCATAGCTCATGCATCATCAAAAAATCTTAACACTTTCGTTATCTTGAAATATGTTATTTTGCTGTCGATATTTTACTCAAAAGTCTCAATTGTTTTTAATTACACTGGCATGCATGTAACTTTTGAGCCATCATAACAACGAGATTGTAAATAGTTTAATATCTTCCACTGAAAATCTGTCCTTGTAACTAGAGCTTGTAATAAATATTTAATACAAATGTGTTCAATTTAAGCACCATTCTAGCTAGGCCAACCGCCTTTGAAAACTTTGTTGTTGTTTTGTCAACCATGGACGGCGTCTTCCAACCAAGCGATATTCATATCCCACTATAAATTATTCAGACTTGGCCCCTGCCCCGGAAACAGTGTCGAAGCTGTTTTCTCCTGATCTCTTGTCATTATCGCGGCAGTTTGCATAAGGAGTGTTTAATTAGAAGCACCCCAGGGTGTTGTATGGAATTAGGGGTTGCTTGAGTAACATTAAGAAGGAGGGGAGAGACGAGACGCCAAGCGACGCACTATCATACCCAGAAGAAGATTGATTCAACACAACGCGTTTGACACTCTTGCCTTTTACTTTGTCGTCTGTGTGGTTTACAGAAGGTATCGTCATCTCCAACTCAACAATAACAGAGTATAAATGTGTAAGTGGTGTATGTTTCACGTAAACAAAGGTACCCGAAGTCAAACAACCCCTTGATTCTCAACCCCAGTGGTGTCGTTTTATATATTGCACCCTAAGTTTCAGACACCCGTGTCTAGGCAGTGGTGTTTCAGTAAGACATTGATACAGTACTTTAGAATTTACAGACAAAGCCTTAAATCTGGTTTATAGGAATTAATCTTGTTTTAAATAAACCTTGCACTACAGTTAACCTTTCGAAAATGTGTTGATGCTATCCTTTGTATTGTGACTACAATAAATGTTTAAACATGGTAGTTTTTTAATAATTCTATGCCATTATAATTGGCGCTATGTTTATTTAGATGTTCTGAAATTACACACGTCTAATTAAAATAATAATACTTGCGAAATGTATGCACCTCAATTTTATTATAATAATCCTTTTATAACGAAATGTATTAACAATTTACAAGACCGTCAGAGAGAACTTACACACAAAACAAGAGACCGAATTGTTTGTGTTGAAACCATACAAACACATTAATATTGTTTTCGGCAGCACTTTCAATTTCCTGTCAAGAATCCCACCAACTGGGCTGTTGATTGGTGACTCATTGATAGTGAAGACTCTCACTCGAAAGATCATCCCTGTGTAGAAAAACATCAGCGTTCACTACAAACATTCAACTTGTAGGCTTACCACTAACTAACACAGTCCCTAATAGCTATATTATCGATGTTATTTATATTCACTGCGATTGGACTTTTTATCTACTGTGTCCTGTATTTGCGTATTATCCAGCTACAAGATTACTAACGGAAGTGAAAAGTTTTGTATCGATCTAGTTTGTCGTAGGGATAATTATTCTCTATTCAAAAGGCTATAATTTCACCCGTCTAATTGTGAAAAATCATTCAAAACTTCATTCTGTTTACTTTCAGAATGAGTTTCCTACATCTCTTGTGTTACTTCTTGCGTGTGTTGCTCGTACAGATGGCTACATGTATATTGAGCGAGCGAATCTGCTATCCAACTCTAGATTAGTGCAATACTTTCCTTGTCATAAACTTCACAAGACAGGTTGCTCTCAATCACTTGTCTGTCACTGAGAAGGAACTTGTCTCTCGGAGTGAACCACGATGGAGATCCCAAGACTTATACAGTATCCGTCTTACCAGGAGCCTGAGTGTGTTGACAGATGTGTTTTATTACTGACTTATCACCCCTCGGAGTCTTTCGTCAACAATGTCTCCATGTAGTTGCTTATATTGTATAACTTTACATATTTTCAAGCGGAACACTCATGTCAAACTCTTCCGTTTCTGAAGTTTTACAAGAATATATACACGTGTTCGGGTTTTACAAGGATATAAACAAAAACGGTGAATGGCCAACTCGCTGCTACAAAATATTTGCAACGATCGATCAAGTAAATCTCGGTGCTTATTTTGTACGTGAAGTCATGCAAGCCATACACATTTTATTTTTCAGTGTTGGTATAACTTGTCATACACAGGTTTATTCTTTCTACTATTGCGGTTTTTCCGTGTAGTAACTAGATTATACAACTGAGTGCACCTGTGGTTTAGATAGGTGCCTTTGCGACACTAAGGTTGGAATTCATAGTCGGCCCCTACACCTAGGGGCGCCCATTGTTACCAAGGTAACAGTTGTTTCCATGTTATTTCCCATAAACAAAACAAATCCATAGCAACAATGGGTGCCCCTAGGTGTAGGGGCCGACTATGAATTCCAACCTAAGTGTTCACTTGCGCAAGCTGTTGCCATTCCACTGTAAACACTCTTCAAAAATACATAAAGAACCCCATTGTGATATGGGCAACATTTGGATTTTCTCCACCTTTTGACACGGGTTTACCGGAAAACCTGAATAGTATAATTAATTTTAGTCGTGAAAGTCTCCGAAATAAAATGTGTTATCTTCTTTTGTAGTGACACTTACGGCGGTTCATACAATGAATCTTATATTGAGGTATTAGGAATGAATGTGAAGAAAATGTGAGTAAATACAATAAAGAAATAATAATATTAATTTTTGAAGGACAACAAAAGGAAGATAATGGATCACACTACTTTTAATGAAATATTTATGATCCATAAAAATAATGTAAAAACTTATTTGTTTCATTAACTGTCCCAAATTTTATTACTAAACAGTAATATAGATACTTTCAGTGGGTTACTTATAAACCAAATCGGTTGTTAGCACTTATAAACATGAGCCTTATAGTTTCACCAAAGATTAGACAGTAGTGTCTAATCTTTGGTTTCACGTCTTCTCTTTACAGTTCCCTTCGTCTCGCGAGCTGTTCTCTCCAGAAACGTTGCTTTCATTTAGGATGTGACGTTGTAACGTACAGCTTGCTAACAAGAGGTCTACAATCCAAACGTAGCCGCGGGCCTCGTCCGTTTGTCTGTCTGCCTCTCATCTATGTTGACTTTAGTATTACTCGGCTAAGATTGTTATGTGAGAAGAGAAGCCTTGCTACAATCATCAGCGGTGACAACTCTCTATTGGCTTGACTAACAAAAACAACAAGGGCCAATGCAATTAGGCCCCACATTTGACCGCCCGGGACGTTAAATTTCACCGAAAATGATTAGAAGGATGAGAGACTCAGCATTAATTTTGTACCAGTAACGATTCAACCTTCAGTTTATATGTGTTGCCATTTTCACATACATAAATTTCACAAAATTTCACAAACATAAAATGTCTCAAGTTAAAAAAAAACTGTATCACTGATTTGACTATTGTTTACAGTTATATACACATTACCTTACACGACATGTAACTTTTTTAGGTTTAATTACAATAATTCCATGTGTAACAGCAGGCTGTCTCATAACATCGAGCTGTGTTTTCAAATAGGAGTACATTCATTAAATTGCGAGAAATAACTAGAACTCTTTCCAACGAACATAATTTAAATTCTATTCCATTCGATTGCCTCTTTGGTTCTCCGATTAATTTCACGTTTAATGGTCTTGATTTCTAAACGAGTGTTTCAAACAACTATATTAGTTTTGTTTACTTTAGTTTTCGTGCTAATAAGTCCGTATAGTCGTTAGAATATCAAGCGGTTAACACCATTAGTTTATATTTATGTTGGCAAGTAATTCAATGTTGTATGAACCAGAGTAAAGATATGTTCCCAGCTTTCTACATGGATGGCTACACTTCAAGTATGTTTCGCTGGAGCGAATGTGGGTGAATGGGAAGTGCGGAAAGGCGAGCGTGGAGTCTCAACCTCTTCAACAGTGTAAGGAGAACTTATTCCCTTAATAACCACACACATCCAAGTTATTTCAAGAAGCCACTCCACTTGGGTTTCATCACACCACGGGTTACATTTCAGTACTCATTAGTATATCACAAACCATAACATGCTAATTATACCTTGACAAATGGTTGTAACATGTTTTTATTATTACAAAGCCTTTGTTTGCAACAGAATTATTGCATCCCACAAGAGCAAATTTAATAAAAGATTTATTCTTTAGGTATAAGTTAATTATAAGACAGATGGCGGTCACCAAAAAGGCAGATATATGTAAGTATTTATAGCGTGTGTTCATGTGTGTATAAAATATGTGACTTAGTATAAATTCTATGTGCATGAGTTTTTATTTTGTTTATTTACAATGGAGTTTAAAACAGTTTTAAATGTAGCCAGGCTGTTTCTGTATACATCAATACTTATATTTTGAAGAAGTGTTTTTAAGCACATATAACTTACACAAACATGAGTATGTGTGCAAGTGTTTGATCTAGAAGTTACTGCGTGTGATGTAAGTTGCACCGTGTATGTTACACCTACTACGAGCAGCACCAATGATCAACGAAGTCAGCCCCTGAGGCAGACAAGACAGTAAATCTGCCCCGTGAACGTTATTGTCTGTGGGTTAACGTAAGGCGGGTTGCGGCTTCCAGCAGTAGCAGACTCTCATTATGTGCCAGATAAAGTGGGGATTCCGCCGCCCTTACGTTTTTATGGTCGAGGGAAGGTGGATGATACACCTACCCTTATAAGGGGAGATTTAGAGGTCATTTCTACTTTTATAGCGTAAACAATTCTACAATAACGACGTTTTTAGATAGACTTAGCTGAACAATACACTTAAAAATTATGACTATGGCAACCATGATCGAACTTTGATCGAGAAAATAACCCCATAAATAATGTTGAGAAATACTTATTGGAAGCATTACTACAAACCCTGAAAAACAAAGAAAACGCAATTATCCATACCCTCATGTTTTACAATTCATTATATAAACAGTACCACGTTTGTATTCCTTTGTTAGATTTGTTTTTAATTAAAAGCTGTCAAATATATCCGTAGAATTACTAATGAATATTTTAGAGCTTCTCAGAACACTTCCTCGTACTATCAATGGTAAAATAACTACACGAGTCGTTACCCCCGTCGTAATTTGGAATATATTCAAGAAAATGTGAGTCTCAGTTGAAAACGAGCCGTGTTGAATACCACTTTCGTTAACACAACATGGAGTCTTCCAAATCTACGCGTGAATTCATTCTCTGTTTTGGTTTTATTCTGTTTTCACCGCCATAATGTCGAGTGGGGGGGGGGGGGCGTATAGTGTCTGTGCGCGGGGACTGATTGCCCCGTATTCACTCGACCCCATTTGAGCGAAGTGGATTAGTCAACTGAGGCTTTGTGTGAAGGTCCATCTCTACCGGTCTTAGCCCACCCTGTCAAAACAAAGCTCTCACGACATGGCTCTCCGCTATTACGTTATCTGTGCTACAGGCGTTGAGTGCTGAGCGAGGCTTCATCATACTTGGCTGACTGCATGGCTGAATGGTTTAGTATCAACTATGTGGTTGCAGAATATGTGAATCATTATAGAATCTTATCTTGCTTTGTGTGATTATTAAATAGACACATTCTAGAAATGATCATCATTGACTGAGAATCGAATCAAATTTCTCCCATTTTACACACGGACTTTCATATTTTCCCAATTGATGGCCGAAGAGTAAATTTTCTATCAAGCACTTGGTTTAAGGGGAAATTGACTATATAAAAACTCTCTTGTTGTGCACGATATAAAACGAATGCATCCTTCTTTAAAGCATGGTTTTCATATCATAAAGATATAGAGGTACGAATAAGATAAGTGCATATCTTTACTGAAATAATCATTTAATTTTATCACACATGTTGGGAATTACTGTGTAATAGAATGGTCTTCTCTAAAACCAAACGTTTTAAAAATGTACATTGAATGAATGAACGTTCAGCATACTATGATAAAAGAGTAATATGTAATAACATAATTTTTTTCTGTGAGACAGAAAAACCTTCTATGTCCCATTTCCAGAAACGATTATGTGGAAAATCCTTCTATGTCCATTAAAATTAAAGGAAATACTGAATATGAAGATATTTTGTTTTTTAATCGAAATGTGTCAATATATTATTCCCAAAACTGTGTTTATAACGTTTTCAGCATAAGTCACTGATTTTATAGTTCGTTTTTTCTCTCTCCTGTACAATTGTGATTTTGGAGATAGAAGGTATTGTTTCTTAACCATCGGTATGATATGTGATGTCATTTCTAATCTGATAATATTTATAACAATGGTCAATATATACTACAATATAGTGTGTACGAAGGTATTGTCACATGAAATATTTAGGATACATTCAATTGACTTAATTTGTATTAATATTTGTGTTCCTGCTTCAATAAATAAATAAATAAATTCACATTTAGAGTCTACCCACTCAGTAACGAAACTGATTTGCAGTGGGGTTATAGTTACATAGCGCATAACGTCACGGACTGTGTGATAATTCAGTTGGACATAGTCTGGAGCACGAATGAGTACTTAAGAATACCACTAGGACAAAAAACGTCGATTCAAACAAAGATTGGAATACTTCCCGCAGATAACCAAGAATATTCATGTATTGGACACACACAAATGAAAAGTCTGGCAAAATAAAACCATCCTCGAAGGGATAAAATTGAAAATGGACATGCTATACTCATCCCGAAACAACCTTTCGTCATAGACGAGTGATTCGTGGCCAACCAGCGAGCTCTAATTACAAATACCGATCGATGATTGGTCACCATCCGTTGTCTCGACAAACACATCGGTAAGGGTGTTTTGAGAGAAGAATGAATAATAGATAATACCAAAATAGTAATACTAATGAATGCAATTAAACAATCAACATGCTACTATTTTTATCTGTTAGGGTTCCAGGTAACCTACCCAAAGAAATATGTTTTCCCTTATCTACCTATTTCAAGAACCTGTTTCAATATAATAATAATTTGACGTGTTCTACACAATTTGTACAAATTTGTAATGGAAACTAAATATCTGAATATGAATATATTCGATGATTCACCTTGTGTAGGTATCCTACGTGTCCAGTCTACGTGAAAAGTGTTAATGCGACCCCCTCGCACGTGGACCTCCCGTCTCCATGGTAACCAAACACCGCGGTGATCATTACAAGAGATTTACTGAGGACCTTTTCCTGGCAGCAATGACTTCCTTTTGTTGCCGCAGACCTGGCAGGAAAGAATGAGTAAAGCCGAACTAAAAGCCACAGACTGCGACTATTTACAATGGAGGGCCGCATGTATACACCCTGTTTCCGGTAGACTGCGAGACACGTATTGTAATGTAAGAAGACGCGACACTCGCTACTTGTCGTTTGCATATCATAATGTTGATGGTGAGATGTAATGACGCGATGACTCCGGGGTTATTTTATGTTGGCTGAGGACACTGATGAAAGGACTCAGACCCTTCTAAGATGAAAAGATGTCGGAGGGGTTCTTAAAATGATTTTTTTTCTGTTTACGAATTAATGTGCATTAATATCGTTTTTACTTTCAAGATCAGCAAACAACATTTTTCGGAGGAATCTCTTCTATAGGGCATACAGAATGCGATACATATGCGCGTGTGCCAATATGATTGGGGAGCAGTCCCTAAGCGTACGGCCCTTAGGGGCGTTGGTTCAAATCCCGCATAAGGTATGATTTTTGTAACTGTAATATTCCATATTCATCGTTTAGCCATCAGCATCACCATCTAGAATAGCATGATTACAATAATAGATACGTAAAGCATCAAGGATGATTAGAATAAGGTATATTAGGATATATGTTTAGACAGTTAGAAATGAACGTCTGAGGGGCTTTATACCAGCATTCAACCCCTGTGACTGAGAAAAACATAGGAAAAACCATCAGTCAGGATTGCAGATGTCTGGTATCGAACCGGCGACCCGTCGAATTAGTCTCGTGTGAGCCAGCGCTGAGCCACCTCTATCGGTAGTCTCATATGGATAATGCCTAAAGTCCACTAAATCCTATTATACATCCTGCGCGCGCACTGCGCTAAGTACGTCCACACTCCGCTAGGATATTTGGAGGACCTCGATAATGTTGCACTGTTGTGATACATGTGCTTTCACCCTGAATCATCCCTATAACTGGGAGTGAAAGTCACCACCATAGAAAATTCTCCCCTTTCATTATGGTCCACGTATAATTGATGATCATCATTCTTGTTAATGCCAGTTATAAGTGGTGGTAAATTGCTGGGTCATTCTTTCCCTCTCCGGAGGTAAATCACACATATTAAATGTGACAAGTGGGATAGTGGGGAATAGAAGGGGAGGGGGAATAAATCCCTACTCTCACCGGTGGACATACAATGACCCAATCACCGGCCAAATATCAAACGAGGGAAATTGCTGTATTGTGTTCGATACTGTGTGTGTGTGTTCACTCACTCGGGCTATAATATAGAGATGACATACTAGAATAGTCACATAACCATCATCATTATTATTATTATAGCGCAATCAGTAATAACTTCATTATTCTGTCATGCAGTATCTTCATATTTTGTTTTGCTACATCAATCCGTTTATTGGCTTGAAGCGAGTCTCCTTCCTTTCCTCTCTTTCGTTCGTACACATTCATCGCAACGCGTATCAAGGATTTTCAGGTGCATGTATTCCAGTCTTGGCCGAATAATTAGGAACACCAACTACCAATCAAATTTGTATTAATAAAAATAAATACAACGTAATTATGCTATATTGACTGTAAATTACTATATCAATTAAATGAAGAAACCCCGCTTTGTAGCAAAACACACTAATTCACTAGGGAAATAGAATGTTCCAATTCATTTATACTATCATTCAATCATACTATTATCTTTATTTCGTATGCATTTCCGAGCAATTTAATATTTTTAAATAGCCTCAGTAATTATTAAATTATTGCACAAAGAATAAAATAAAATCCACACTTAACGAGCTTCAACGATTGATTTGAACTCTACAATCGCGTTTAGTAGGAAAACATCCCTATCGAGATATTGTTTCCCGTGCTCATTTTCAACGTCAATACACAACGCGATAACGTTTTGTTCTGTCAATCACAAAAACAGATCTAACGTTTCAGGTCATTTATTACAACTCAGTTCGTCAGTCGTCGCTGAGTTAGATACTCTGCAGTCTGCTTCGTTAGCTTTGCCTGCAAATTGAGTAGCTCCACAGTCTATAGGCAGCACTCACTACGATATTCTGACGTTTGATTGAAGTATCGCATGCCTTATCTCTCGACTCCTGACAGACGCATGCATTAATTGTAGAGGGCATTGTTTTCTCATTGGTCAAGATACAAGCCAATCAGAAGGGGACGATTATTGATCATGTAAACGTGATCTGTTGGAAAAAACGAACGCTGAAACAGTTCATGAGTTGGCTGTTGCCTTAGGATACGTGAGGGAATGTCATGATTAATAGCTAGTCTAGTTTTATAATTTACACTTTTTATCTAGTATAGTCTGATTAAAACATGATAGTTAACGGTATCGTATTTCTACCACACCAGCTGTGTGTGTGTGTGTGGCTCGTTGGTCTATTCTTGCTTTCAATACTGAAAGTCAAAGGTTCGTTTCCAGCTTCGGGCCGGGGCTTTTGTAACTTTTGAAACTGCATTTACATGTATCTATGATACTGGTTTATATGAAAACGGTTATTATGGAGCCGTCATAGCAACTAAGCACATGATAAATGTTATAAATATCCCTCACTAACAACCAGTTCTTCTAACTCAGTGGGTACACAATACACAATAAATACAAATTTATGTATTTATTTGTTTTAGCCTAATTGTACAAAAACATTCTTGAACAGATTTAATTTGCATTAATGGCCGACGTTCCTAGAATAATCCATTTTTGTGGTTTCAAATGTTGTGGGTCACGCAAGAAGTGAAATAATATTGTAGTGGGATCAGCCCTGGACTGACCTGCGCCTTTTAACATTTTTATCGTGTTCACAGCCATCGTCAAACTGTTCCCGGTTTCAAAGAAATCAAAGAGAGTGGTTTGTTCTTTCAGAATTCAAGTTAGAACATCTTTTGCTTCAAAGTATTTTTTGGTGGTATTTCTACTTAACAGAATGTGGTGTCTAAAAATTCAGGATTCCGATTTTTTCGGCCATTTCTATATTATAATGTACATTTTTATTATTGAAAAGTACTGCAATGGCGGTTAGAATGTTTTCGAGAAGTGTATTGACAAAACTGTGGAAAAATGTATTATTTGACATGTCCTACAAGACCTTCATCGAGAAACACTAGATATAATACACACATTATCTCATCGTTTTAATTTTAGAGTTATTCGTAGTTATTAATTGAATAGCACTGAAATGATAGTCGAAATAACTATCTCAATAAATGGACTTGCTTCAAGAAGCACGACCATGCAGTAAAAACCTGCAACATTTAAAAGTTTCCATTAATCATTTTAAAACAATCAACAAATTAATTAAACAACAAATTAATTAATTAATTATTAAAAATCATACGATGGAAATACTTATGAACTATCATGTTTGTATAAACTCTGTACTTCATAAATAATAGAAGAGAATGGTGCTTAAAAAATAATATATTTCATTAATTTCGTCAGGTTTAGTAATATGTGTTTCGTGGAAACAGATATAAGGGTATCATGCTAACAAAATTTATTTTCTGGGAACTATCAGATTCTCACAAATTCTCTAGTTGACCTTTCACATGAAACGGTTCTCACATAACATATAACTTACGTCAGGTACATAATATAATCAGTGCAGATATCGCGCGCGTAGGATGTACGGAAAATTATATTATCTACGGATTGTTTCTCGGAAACATGAAAGCAAGAACTGAGAAAATCAATGTTTCTCGCGAACACGTCCCTTGACCTATAACAGGGAAGACTGTTCGCCCAGCGTATCTCATGCAATGCTGAGATTCATGTGTTGCATGTCCAAGTTCTCCCCTTCTTTTATGACCTTCGTCCGCCATCGCCCACCCCTCACATAACCGCCCTTATCACACGGTTCAACGCCTTGTATTCAATGTGTAACCTACTCGCTTTCTAGTTGTTATTGACGCGTTTTAGACAAGTATCCTAAAACAATATTACTAACCTAAAATTACTATTTAAAACGGTGAATCACAATTTTAAATGTATCAAATAATGAATAGTGCTGAAATGAAATATATAATGGCAAAACGTTAAACATTGTTTTATTATATTACAAAATATGACACGAATTTTTCTTGTAGTGACTTGTGTTCAATTAACGGTGATATTATTGAGATGGGTTGTAAAAAACGTTAAAATATGTTCCTGAAAACGAAGACGATTATGCGAGAGATGTTTAAACCGTCTTGCTTGTACTAATAACTCTAAAACGAAGTCACCTTCATAACGACGGTTTACCTGTTGATAGCGAACACAAAGTAAAAGGCAAAGAGAACACAATTCCAAACGACTTGAAAGGAAGTATCACTTAACAAAGGAGTATTGTTACTTACACCATGGACTTCATGCTAACACAAATATGTCTCTTGAATTAAGAGATACTTATTTACGGTTTCGTTGTCAGTGTATAAAGATTCCTTCTCTCTCAAATAAATCAACACCACTTTGTTCCTCGCGTCACGCCCGAAAAGCTCAACAGATTTCACCCGAGCGTACATTAATGCATTAGCAAAAAACTTGATATCTCGAAAACAAGTGATGAGCTTACGTTAAGTTTTTGTCACTCCGATTCCATTATGTTGTCGTGGATGTGACAAAAAGTGTGTTGTTTTGTTATGTTGGTACTCGGGATGGCTTCTATTCTATGAACACGTTTACAGCCCCAGGCTCTAAGCTGGCAGCAAAACTTAAAGTATCGCATAAATATGCGACAAGCTTTATACAAAACGCTGAGGTAAAAGTTAGCGGATGTGAGTTTTTTTTTCTGGTTAGATAAAATAGCTTACTGTATGTTGGCTTAAAATTCTTATGGCGTTTAAAATCGAATATAAACTTGTATTAAACTTGTAAATTTGTATTATGCTCCAATATTGCCAAGAAAATAAACTAGAGAATCCACATAATACCGATTCGATTTATAATAATTTGGACAGAGTGATATTTATCTTATTTTTAAAAATATTTTTTATTTACAGATCTTTGCTGTATAATATTTGTCAGTGTTATGATTATCCATCGCAAACGTTAATGGATAACGTGTCCCAAGTAGTTGACGAAGAATTGGAAGTCTTGTATTATGTGTTTTAGACTTCAATGGAAGTAGTTCCAGGCTAGCTCTGTCTGCCTTAGACGACGCTATATAACCAGGTAGGCTAGTGTGTCGTGAACGACAATAATGATAATTATCATAATAAAAAAACAACAGTTTACGAAATGATTGTGTTTCTGAACTGAAGTGGAGTTTTAAATTGATGTGCGGGGATGATTGATATTGAAACAAAGTCTAATGTCAAGTATGTTACATTTATCAGGTTCTTCTGATTATTGTTCAGGTAAAAATATAATGTAGACAGGATATTGTTAATATTGGTGGAGGTGCCGGGTAAATACAAATTATTTTCAGAATATGATTTTACCTGTTATTTTTACGTTTAACCTAGTTCCACTTATAAGAAAGACTAATATTATTAATGATGGAGATCCCTAGGGCTGGACGCACAAAAAGTATATTTTTGAAGTTTTAAGCTGGCCCGTGTAGCAACAATAGGACTACCTATAATCTACATCCCGATTTAATTATCAATTCTTGGGAAGTAAAACCTATTTATTGTGACGTATTCTGTTTCGTTTACAAGTTAGTTAAAAATAAAAAAAATTATATTTACAGTAATATTTCAAATTTACTACAATATTAATTAATTATAATGTACACACATATTTACGCCAATAAAAATACAATATTATTTTGTTATTTGCGCGTTATTAAGTCACGTGCATACTTTGAATTGATTTTATTTACGAGTTAATGATAGAAATGTTTAGGTTAGGGAAAACGTTTGTCAGTCTTTGGCAATGACGAGCCACGATTATTGCTATTAAAGATATGATGCCACCAAAAGTTAAAACGTTTATTGAATCCGGTCACAAGTCTATCCGTCTACATTGTTGCCAAGTCTATCCGTCTACATTGTTGCCATGTCTATCAAAACATGAGATCAAGCGGATTAACGGTTAGGTCATCGAGTCTACACAGCTTTATTCTACGAAGCTGAATGCATAATACGAAAGATATCAGCATTAATTCCGTGAGTAAAGAAAGATAAACGAAAAGAATTAGAGACAGTTTGAGATGTTTTTGTATGAATAAATAAAAAAAACATCTCAGTTCAGTCGGCTATGAGAGAACATTAGAGAACGAGAACGCGAGCTAAGGAGCTTGTCTATATAGCGATCACGCAAAGAAGTCGAATGACTGATGCACGCTTTCAAGGCAACGTTGAATTTCGTCCCTTATTTTTTCACATTTTTCAGATCTCTTTTCAATAAATTTTACGTCAATGTGTATAACGATATGTTAGTACCTAAGATAACTGCTAGGCCGCGCTGAAAGCTTTTTAGTTTCAGGAAGCTGCCACCGAGAGCGTAGTCTATACAACCGCCCCTCTCGAGGGGAGATTAGATGGGTTTATCACTCAAAAGACGGGGGAGGGGGAGGGGGTGGAAGTCGATAGCAGTCTTTTACACTGCACTGCACTTGAAAATCTGAATCCTGCCTCTCCGCCTGTTCCGCTATTGAATGGTAAACTTTATGTTTCATTTCCGTGGTCTTCTTTCACCGTGTAATTGCATCTCGCAGACTAGCAAATAGTTGTTGACGTAGGAATAAGGTTTTCAATGGCTATGTTTTTGCTTCTATAGCTAAATAAATAACTGTGAAAGATAAACGTAATGTTGATATATCCCCAGCAATTTCTGTGTAAACAAAATGTGTCAGGAAACATTTCAAATTAAGTTGATTAACGGACGTTTGAAAATGTTTCTTGTCAAACAATTTTATTTTTTTAAACTATGATGGCGCTTGCAAATGTGACGTAAATTAAAAAAGTTCTTTATATTTGGTAAGCGTAAATAAATAAAACAGAATCTATTATGTAGGCCTAACATGATTGATGATCATATTTGGACTGAATCTCCCAAGGGACAATCGCGACGATGTTTGGATGATGTATGAAGTGAATCTAGAACATCACGTGTTGTATTCATTCGGACGGATTAAAACTACTCGAAATCGAGTATTGCCATATTATCAGGATAGCATAAATCTATCAAAGATATATTTTATTCACATATATGTATCGACAGATCAATATCGCGCTTTGTTTCTCACGTTTGAACGAAGGCGCATTTGAAACTAGCCCATAAATGTAGCTTATCGGTAACATGTCATTAGTTCGATTTGCATATGTTTTTGAGTCTTTTTTTTTCGTTTACATTGTAAATGCCGGATAAAATAGTCTTTGGACATTCCTCTCCAACATTCATTGTCATTGACGTACGATTCTCGCGATTCTTTTTTCGTGGCATTTTATTAATTGCAATTTCTGAAATTTTCGCCACGTGACAGAGAAAATCTTCTAAAAATCCATCAGTCAGCATTTATGGTGACCAATATCGAACAAATCGAACCGGTACCTCTAGAATTAGTGTCGACACGCGTCTTAAATTTGACCTACATAGAAAATGATAAACATAATTAAATCACAAATTTTAAATACTGAAAAACCTATGGAGACCAGAAAGCCACCTCTTTTCTGTGCCACTCCCGTACTAATAATCTAGTCTGTCCACCTGAAACGCGTCGCAGCGCGCCACGCGGCACGGCCGTAAACCACAGCACGCACACGCACAGCAAAGTAGATAAACGAGACTACACTAAAGTAGAAGTGATGTGCGAGTAATGGCCTCCTACACCGGCGCCCCCTAGTGGCCACTAGAACCAGCCATGTTCATAACGGACACGGGAACAAGGAGTAACCGGCCGGACGAGCATTTGATTGGAAGAAATTGCCCATTTTACGCGGCACGGAATGGTATCTGTATCGGTCGTATTATGTCCCACACCACTCGTGTTCATGTACGATGAACGATGGGCTTCGTTAATCTCGGCTAGCATTAAATTTTAGTTGTTGCTTCTTGGACGGTGAAGCTTTCTTCTTAAAGATGTCAAAACATGCCACACGTTGTTTTTACTGTGTATTTTTCTAGAGGTCACAATAATTCAAATAAATGTTTCAGGCAAAATATATAGATAATTATGCAATATTCAACATGAAATAATGATGAGCTCGTCTATTTTTGTTTTGTACGACATATAATACATATTTGGGATTTTTGACATGTAAGTTTTACGAAGTCAGTTGGTTTGCCGAAAATGTTAATAGGTTCAACTTTTTTCATTTATGTACATTGTAGGACTTTTTCGCCACCTAAAAATATGGAAACGTGTTAAATTGATGTGTCAAAGTTTCGGGACTATGTCCTGAGGTATCGGATTGATTGATTGATTAATGGGGCTTAACGTCTCATATTTGTACAATAATGGCTAATCGAGACGACTGAGGTATCGGCTTAAATTATATAAAAAAGACCCCAACACGAGATTGCAGTAGTAAAAAAGTTCAATATAATTTTCTGCATGTTTTACAGATGTAAACGTTGTATTAAACATATAGCTATGAAATAAACAATATAAGTTAGCCATCTGTGTGGTACGTTATCTTTAAGATTCAAGTTTGGAAATCCATTTTTCAAAATTTATATTTGAACTGACAGTCAAATGTATAATAATGATATTTCAAAACTCGTTGTATATCTTCTTTATTGGCATATAACAAAGTTTTAACGTTTGGTCAAGTGGTTTTGAATGATTACTAAATTCACGAGCGTCAGATAAAGCAACACCAAAGGCCAGGTCAAATGAACTCCTACATCAAAATATCAGCACGAAGTTCCTCATCCACTCCCGGCAAATAAGATTCTCGACTCAAGCCGCAATATCAGTGATCAGTATTGGCACTTACTCGACAAGAAGGCCGTGGGAACGACAAAGCATGTGTGTGCATGCTAAGTCTTAGACGGGGTCGCCCACTGAAAGACAGAGCCACTGCATGAGGTAATGCCTCTTATAATCGAGAATTGAGGTGTTGTGTAAGTGCAACGCAGTGAAGACATTGAGTGCAAACAGAGGGCTCACGGCGTAAGAGGTCGGGTCCTGACGGAGAACCTGACGCAATATTTCTTGCGTGCACTACATGTGAGTCTTTCTAACTGACGGAAAGTTATTTCCCGATACGTACACGCGGGATTTTACTGTGCTATCAATATTTGTAAGTTCTAATAGAAACACACCCGACGAAACTTTCACTAAAGCACCGGTTTAAAACAAATGCGCTGCAACTAGAGTTAGGTTGGTACTTTGTGCTTAAAAACCTTGACATCACGAAATTTATTTTCCCGTGAGTCCATCAGTTCAAGTTGTTACATTAGAACAGAACAACAGTCATCACTGAACTATTTGGAATAAAGAACCTAATGAATAATAAGAGATTGACAAGATCATGAACGATAACAGGCTAAAATAGAGGCCTGTGACCAGAAACAAGAACATTATTAATACTAAACACGCCCACTCTACATTAGACCCTCGCGAAGAAATCAATACACAA
Organism: Isoperla grammatica; assembly: GCA_945910005.1. Classification (NCBI taxonomy): domain Eukaryota; kingdom Metazoa; phylum Arthropoda; class Insecta; order Plecoptera; family Perlodidae; genus Isoperla; species Isoperla grammatica. The sequence goes on from OX246737.1 coordinate 23,258,074, forward strand.
GTTTTGGACTCTGAAATGCTCCTTATGAATGTACATTTCTATCCAATCGAAAAGTGAAATTTTATTTTCATTTCTCAGATTATAAAATCAATATAAACTCTAGGGTGTTTAACAAAGTATGACACATTAATAAAGCTTTACGGGAATATCGTTTTGGTTTGCTTTGAGAGGATAAAAGAATGAAATTAAGCATAGACAACACTATTAATTATGTATCTTCCATATCACATATTTAAGGTTGTATACAGATAAAATCAAGGAATTTACTGCTTATTCAACTACTGTACATTTTAAACAGATAACAGCTCTTTCCGTCACTACGAGACATCTTGTCAATGTGACACACTGTTATTCCTCCGCGCTATTGCCGCGGTCCCCCTCATCTCGAAGTATCCATAATGTATGAGTAGTTGTGAATCCCCGTTGATAATTAAACGACTTCGACCTGTGTCTTAGCGGTGTCTTCCCATAAGCCCCATGCACAGCACAGACAGTATCAATAGCGCTTACTAGATAACAATACGCAAAGATCAAACAGCTCGAATATGGTAAATTAGCTTTTTGATTAAATCATTACCTGCCCTACCGTATTCCACAAATTGTAATGGGTACTCTTATTACTATGCAGATAGTGTGGGGAACACACAGCGACTTTTAACACATGAAAATTTAAACCCCTGAGAAATGGATCTTCTTCGCTATTGTGTATCATATAATTTATGTATATAATAGGGGTACCTTATGCTAACAATAGCTCAACATGGCTCATTGCTTTTCCTAATAGATCAAACGAATAACTAATTGATTTTTAATATAGAACGTTCCTTTGTGAGGTTTTCATTTGCCAATTAAAAATGCGTTCTAATCAAATAGCTTATTTGTACACTGTCTTATAAAAATAAGCTGTATAGTGTATTCAATAAAACTAGTATTATTTCATTTTTCTTTGTAAATTCATCTGTTCTTATATTGATACATATGTATTTATTATCACTTCTCAAGTAATAATTCAATATTTATTTGTATTTTATTTTCAGATTTGTATTGAAGTCAGTTCCAGAAGAATGAACAAGTCCCAGACCAAACAAGGAATACAACTTTCTTTATCAATTGGATGTCCAATTGGGCAGGTGGGATGCAGCCTAGGGCACCACCCCTCCCTCAACAATTCGAAAAATCTTTGTTCAACATTTTGAGAAATAAGTGACGCCAAGTACAAAATTAAACCATACAATTTTCCACAAATATTTGTATGGGTGGACCGTACTGAGAACCAGACTGAGAACTGTCATGGCCGCTTGCGTTTATATGAAGGTGAACCCAAACTTGTTTTCGGTCTCGCGCCACACTTGTTCGTTTTGGTCGTACATAACCCTACTTTTTTCTTCTGCCATATAAAATTAATTTAAAGATGTATCCCGGCGAACAAAAGGTTACAAGCTGTTGTAAATATTTTACTTGATTTTTGTTGATGGCAACTACAATCATTTTCCATCTTATTCACCTACAAACATCGTTCGTTCAAAAATACAGTTCTTCAGTCAGTACGTTCTACCCGTTTACATGATAGGACTGAGTCGGTCTTTCGGTACGGTCAAGCTTTTTGGCGGACCGGACCCAGTCGGTTCGGTCCCATCTTTTAGGTGTTTACATGGCCCTGGACCGTACTCAGTACCGGACTCAGTCCACCATGTAAACAGGGTTAATATCATCTATGTCACTCCATCATAATTGCATATAGTGTCATGATAGTCACGACCGCAATCGAATTATTTATCGATTACATTGCACTCGAAGACTAATATAATTTCGATCGCACTGATCTAGCTTTAGATTACTATTAGATACTACATTATATTGATGGACAGGTCATCAATATAAGTGATAGATATTTAAACCTATTAACTACGTCAGTAATCACATTGGACGTCAGCAAGCAATCAAGCATGGGTAATGGGTATGTGTGTGGGAGGGGGGGGGGGGGAGAGGGGTAGTTCATGCTTGGCCGTAGCACGTATGGGTATATGGAATTGTGTGCTGGATTATGTCTAGATTTTAATTTCAATATAATGAAGCCTTGAGCTTCAAATGTTGGACACCAAACTTACAAATTACTTCCGTTTTTCTTCTCCTTCTTCTTCTAGAGACCAGATATAACATTGGTTTTTTTTTTTACTGTCTTTGAAGAAAAATTACTATTATGTATGTTATCACTAAACCACACAATTAAAATGTTATTTTATTTACTTCGTAGATAATATGTCAACATATTGATGGATATATTATATGTTTGTATCTATAACCACTTACAGTAACATTCCAATTCACCAGGTTATAGGAAGAAATAATGTATGGTGTAGTATGATTTCTTTGGTCAAATCAGAAAACTATTATAAATGGTAAATTATACCAACAATGGTAAATTATACCAACAATTGAAGTTTTCAAAATTTACACATTTCCATATTTCGCTTTTTATACTTCCAAGTAGCAAAATATGAATATGTCCACTTGTTTAGGGCCTTATGATTTTTGCCAAAAAAAATGTTATTATTCTGGTTCGTTTTAGTTATCCGAACCTTAACAATCTTACAATCTCCTATTAGGAAAGTTATTTGTATCAATTAAACTATTTGGAGGATTTGAAGAGTTTTGATTTGTCGTTGCCATAGAAAAAACAAGCTATTCGACGAATAAGTATAGTTATTGGGACATTGTAAGACTGGATATAAGTATCTTTGAAGTGAAGTATAAGAACTTACATTCTATACACACTAACATAGGCGCCGACTTATCAACATTTCAGGGGGGGCTCAAAAAAAAAATTACTCGCATAAACATTGGAGACATAGTTAGTAGTAACGAAGTTTGGAGCTGGTGCAGTTAGCCGAGGTTGAAAGGACGTTGGTTGTAAACCGTGGTCTCTGCGTTCCAGGTTCGAATCCTGGCTTGGGCATTGATGTCATGTGGCGTTTTTTCATCCTCATAATACCCCAGTCATCGTCTCGATTAGCCTCGTTGCAGTAAAATGGGACGTAAAACCCAAAACATTATCATCACGAAGTTTGGAGAGGTCTATGGAAGTGCTATAGTTCAGAGAAATATCAAAATCCTCCTTGAAAAAAACGTTTCATTTTCTCCATCGATCTTTCAAGTTGCAAATTGTATCATTTTGGCCATGTAATTGATTACTTTTTCCTGAAACCCATTTCGAAAACTGGATGAAGTTTGATCCCAAACTTGAATACTTATAGATATGTCGATGGTAACCATGAACGTCACTGCCATCGTCAAGTCGACGGGGTATTTTCCTTTCTCTGGAAACGTTTGGCTCTACTAAATCAAGCTTGTAAGCTCGACAGTGATTTTTCCAAAGTCGCTAAAAATCCGTCACGACGTAATACTAATGCCTCGATTGCCGTTGTTATTGTGTTGAGGTTGTGCCATTTAAAGATAGAGGTAAGTGCTTTGGAAAATTTCGACTTTCACTGATCATGAACGACGTGAAATAGTACGTTTCAAAACTGGAGAAATTTTAACAGAAATCCATTGGCTTTTTCAGCCCCATCTAGCCCTGGCCTGTCAAGTGAACGTCTTGCTAAAACTTTATAATTGTTTGATAATAAGATTCGATTTGATACGAAACACCATCACCGTGTTTGGCAAAATGACCTCAATGGCTTGTGAGTCGTCATCTTGAAATTACTTAAAGATTGCTAATCTTTTTGGCAAGTTTCGAAAGAAAGTTATAAATTCACGCATCAATATGAGAAAATATCGTATTTTACCTAAGCGTTGGATTCAATCTCAGGGGGGGCTCCGCCCCCCCTGACATTTTTCAGGGGGGGGCGCTAGACCCCAAGCTCCCCCGTAGTCGGCGCCTATGCACACTAACACGGATAAAACTAACATGGAACTAACATGGCTATAAGTATCTTTCAGGTGAAGTATAAGAACTAACACTCCATTAAACTAGCATACACGAAATTAGTTGTTGTACGTCAATTTCATTGTTTTTGTCCCTTTACGATATAATATAGAGAGAAAACCCCCGTGTATTACTAGTGCTACCGTAAGAGTAGTGGGGAAGTTGGAAAGATTGCACCAAAACTCAATCTCAGGATCTCGATAGAGTGAGCAGTGAAATAGACACGATCGCAAGCATACTCAAAGACGTTTGCCAATCATTGGCACAAAGTCGCATATATCCCTTGAAGATGCCGACCGAGTGTTGTTTTTAATTCGAAAACCCCTCCCCTAACTCAACATGTGCCCCCCTACCCCTCCCCTCAAGGCCGCACACAAACGCGATCAGCTTATTTACATGGAAATCGTATTTTTTTAAATCCACTCCTACGACGACAATAACAAGACCCTGAGATCGTGACTCTTATGTCTAAGTCGCTGCATCTCACATGCGTTATACGTGTGAGACACACTGGAGAAGTGAGCACTGCCTGATGTAACCACCACATAAGTCGCTGCATCTCACACGCGTTATACGTGTGAGACACACTGGAGAGCTGAGCACTGCCTGATGTAACCACCACATAAGTCGCTGCATCTCACACGTGTTATAGTGTGAGACACACTGGAGAACTGAGCACTGCCTGATGTAACCACCACGTAAGTCGCTGCATCTCCATGCGTTATACGTGTGAGACACACTGGAGAACTGAGCACTGCCTGATGTAACCACCACATAAGTCGCTGCATCTCACACGCGTTATACGTGTGAGACACACTGGAGAACTGAGCACTGCCTGATGTAACCACCACATAAGTCGCTGCGTCTCCACGCGTTATACGTGTGAGACACACTGGAGAACTGAGCACTGCCTGATGTAACCACCACATAAGTCTTTGCATCCCACATGCGTTATACGTGTGAGACACACTGGAGAACTGAGCACTGCCTGATGTAACCACCACATAAGTCGCTGCATCTCACACGCGTTATACGTGTGAGACACACTGGAGAACTGAGCACTGCCTGATGTAACCACCACATAAGTCGCTGCCTCTCCATGCGTTATACGTGTAAGACACACTGGAGAACTGAGCACTGCCTGATGTAACCACCACATAAGTCGCTGCATCTCACACGCGTTATACGTGTGAGACACACTGGAGAACTGAGCACTGCCTGATGTAACCACCACATAAGTCGCTGCCTCTCCATGCGTTATACGTGTGAGACACACTGGAGAACTGAGCACTGCCTGATGTAACCACCACATAAGTCGCTGCATCTCACACGCGTTATACGTGTGAGACACACTGGAGAACTGAGCACTGCCTGATGTAACCACCACATAAGTCGCTGCATCTCACACGCGTTATACGTGTGAGACACACTGGAGAACTGAGCACTGCCTGATGTAACCACCACATAAAGTCGCTGCCTCTCACACGCGTTATACGTGTGAGACACACTGGAGAACTGAGCACTGCCTGATGTAACCACCACATAAGTCGCTGCCTCTCCATGCGTTATACGTGTGAGACACACTGGAGAACTGAGCACTGCCTGATGTAACCACCACATAAGTCGCTGCCTCTCCATGCGTTATACGTGTGAGACACACTGGAGAACTGAGCACTGCCTGATGTAACCACCACATAAGTCGCTGCCTCTCCATGCGTTATACGTGTGAGACACTTTGTAGAACTGAGCACTGCCTGATGTAACCACCACATAAGTCGCTGCCTCTCCATGCGTTATACGTGTGAGACACACTGGAGAACTGAGCACTGCCTGATGTAACCACCACATAAGTCGCTGCCTCTCCATGCGTTATACGTGTGAGACACACTGGAGAACTCAGCACTGCGTAATTCTCCACCCTCTACGACCCCTTCAATGGTTGATTCATTGCCGAATGGTAAAAGGAAATTTAAATTATATTAATTTTATTTTGATCAAATCATGATTGTAGTACCATGCACCATTTTACCAATTAACATTATATTTTACAATTAAAATAAAATGTGTAATGAAACAGTTTTTATCCTGTTACGGGGGGAATGAGTTTTCTTTTGAGCTGTCAAAGGATATTATATATTCAGTACACAGAGATTTACTTTTTTGCGTTCATGAATTTTAATAAACCGAAACCTCATTGTGATCACTATATCATTAATTGGTGATTGACTGATTGGTTATATCATCAACTATATTAATTTTGTTGGTTTGACTCTGTGTTGCATTTTTTCATGAATCTTATTCAATTTAGCTGAACCCCTTTATGATCTACGAAACAACACCAATTTGCATAATCATTAAGCAAATGTATCGACACTTCCACAGCTTTTTTCTGAACACTGCCGACAAATGTGTAGATTCAGGCATCCTCCAATTCTGCAACGACCAAGCCCTCGTCTTATTTTCATCCCCGGATTGAAATGGAACAATCGATATTTCACTCGTTCGATTAAAACTCGACAGTCGCGCGTTAATGCGAGAGTGGATGACGTCACGTTTCTCTTCGGCTCCGTCGAGTTTACCCGAGGACCGCTTTTGTCTCCGCGAGATATTAACGAGGCGATGCAAGTCACACCTACGCACGATGCGACGCTAAACGGTTTCAATTCAAGGTGCACGAGATGTGACATCTGCTGGGGCGACGCTAAGGGGTGGGGGGGGGGGGGCACCATCCCCGATACATTCTCTCCCCCCCCCCCCCCCAACAGCATGTAGTACCATGCATACGTGAACACGTGCTTTAGTTATTGCTTTATATTTTTTGTGTTTTTTTTTAGTTAGTTATGCTTTAGTTAATTTAGTTATTAGACATTGAATGTGTACAATGGGTCCCTTCGCGACCTGGCTACATTGTTCGTTGAAAAATCTTTCGCCAATGACAATAGTTTGTAAGAAGTTGATGCTGCGTATATCATCAGGGCCCGGATTCACAAGAGGTCCTAAGTATTTTTCTGGTCTTGACTCTAAACCGGCCTGACTTTGGACCTCCTGTAAAACCAGACCCAGGTCACAAGAAGACGTTACTAATTCCTGGTAGGAACAAGGACACAATGAGCATTCCAATAATATGTTCTGAAAAATCTATTCTAAGATGCCTCTTGTGAATCTGGGCCACCACAAGATGTTCAAAGTTAGGCCGGACTTAGAGGTAAGACCAAAAAAGACTTAGGGCCACTTGTGAATCCGGGCTCTGGATGATATGGCTAAAAGTAGAATAAATGTAAAATGTTATCTTTATGAGGATTGTGTTTCGGAGGCATAGAACGAGATTTAACCAGACTTAGGTTGGTATTTGTACATACGTCAAGTCACTATTACACAATTCATGACGACGACACCTTATTAGCAGAGAAAAGTGTAAACTTAAAAGTTATAGAATACGTTTGTTTTGTGAAGAAAGGCATGTCCATCAGAACAGAAATACCTGGAGGTATCTTATCTGCAAATACCCTACTTCTTTTCTTACAGTCAGAGATGGAGTCTTGATGGGGGTTGTTCTTATTTTGAAACAACACATAGGCCCTACATAGTTTCTTTACCGTTCGTGTGCAGCTATTGTCTATTTCTAAGAAACACTCTTCGTGCGATGAATGTAGGCCTAAATACTTTCCTATATGTTGACCCAGAAAACTTTGAAAATAAATTAAAGTTAGTTGTAAACACAAATCAATACTAGTAAAACTGTTAAAGAGGAAAAATCTATGGTGTTATTTTTGGTAATAATCACCATGTTTAAAACTAGGAAAACGCTCTGTTTGACGCGTTGATAAGCAAGCGCGTCAATATCTACGAACTTTCTGGTGAAAAGTTGTCAATGCTAATACGAACAATAAACAACAATTCAAGATTGCGCATTGCAAAAATTTTTCTAATTTCCATAGCTATTATACTTCCCAACATTGTTGGATGCAGTGCAATGTACGTTGCTAAGAATTTTCGCTGTCATGTTTTCGCCGCGGTCCGCCACCGTTACTAACAGTTATTGACAGCAATAGAAATGAAATTTCTGCCTCTTAAACGTATCGGATCGCGTTTACATTAGTATATTCGTAACCGGACAAAAATTTACCATCAGATAGCCACCTCACATTTTGCCGTAACTGTGTTTCAAAAATATATTTTCGAGTAACTTTTGTGTAACTTTGCCAATATTTATCGCTTTGCCATAAAATGAACATATTCGTGACCGGAAAAAAGTTTTAAAAAATATGGCTATCTCACATTTTGCCGCCATTTTGTTTCAGAAAAATATTTGGCAGTAACTATGGTGTAACTTTGTAACTTTTCAAACGATTTTGCCTCAAAACTATACACCTTCAATCCACATCGAGGCTTGTGGATGGTCTAAATTTCAAGTTGATCGGACTTTCCGTTCGACCGCTATCGACAGACATAAAAAAAAAAAAAAAAAAACAAACAAACAAACAAACAAACAAACAAACAAAAAAACAGAACGAAGTGCCATAAGAGTCAAGTGGAGACGCTCGCTTAATAATAGGCAATTGTTGCATATTATTTTTATATTATTATTGATTTTGTGTTTATGATTCAATTCAGGTAGAAACATTATATAACTTATTCCATCGCGCATGGCCATGGGCCATTTGGCAGAAACGCTGTAATGGCGTAATCTTTAATTTTTATAATTGTCCTCTCCAAGTATTGAAAATTTCAATTTAAATTACAGCTAAAAACGCGTCGGACTCTTCAATAAATACGTAGGTGTATTTGGAACTAGTTTTACTCAACTATATTCTCTTATCATTTTTTAACTTTAATCCCCTGCGTCAAAATGTTACATTACTATTATAACGAAGTCCATATTTAAATTAATGTATTTATATGCTATTCAGAATGTTCTCAAATTTCTTGATAAAACAATACATGCTAAAATGCAGCTATTATAGTAATGCAATGCAAAAGTAATACCGAAGCGATTGGATGAGTTCGAACAATGAAGCGCGCAGTCCAATATTCATCAGCGATATCGCTCCAATAACTCTCAATCTGTGCTCGGCGCGATGCGGCCGCCAGTCCAATCTTTGTCTTTCCACCGCGGCTGTGCAGAGTCGTATTGTGCGGACCCGCCCTAGCCCACAACATTCAAATGGTTTTTACAGAACATATTTATACCCTATATCACTCGTTTTATTGTAGCATTATCTTGAACAAGATGATGTTATAGTATTATAGAAACATTGAGGCTTGAGAAGTAATGTATTAACAACTTCAATAACAATACAATTATAACCATTATTTATTTATTTAATTATTTAATTATTTACCACTACCATTTTCATTATGTTTTGGTATTATTCTGTATACCAGGGTCAAGGCAAGGCCAAGAGTGTATTTTCTTTAGTAATTGCAGTTACTTATGTGTTTATAATTTAATCTCTATAGCGTGTCTAATTTATTATGTAGTCATAATATTATCTACTACTTCGTTTTATGAATGTCCTTATCATTATTTTCTATATTAAATTTCAATTTTAATCTGATCAGCTTCTTTAATAAAAATGGGCAAAACGAATGTTTTTTCATATTGTAGTATACATGGTGTAATGGTAATACACTTAACTATTAAGAGAAACTCATAATAAAATATTCGTTTTTAAGCCATTTTCCTAAAGGCGTTGGAGTGATAAAACAAAGTTATCACACATTAAAAATGTCAAAAATGTAGCTTAGGTTATCGTCGCAAAGGAACGGGTGAACACAGACAGACATATGTTCTTTATCTATGCAAAGCTTTTGAACAAGAATTGATCGTGACAAATCGGCGATAAGAACATCTCCTTTAACCGTTCCTCCCTTCTCGCCAGGAATTACGATGTTAAAAGTAAAATATGAAGGTGGAAAATGAAAATTAGCCTGAGTTTTGTTTAAAGAAGATGAAAAAAAGGTTTAAAAAGAAGCTCATTAAGGAACATTAGAAAGCAGACGTATAAAATAACCGCCTCACAGATTATGAAAGAGGCGCCGCCATATTTTTTGTACACGCTCCTTGTTAACGTCTTTAGAATGAATTAAATAAAATATTATTCATAGCAATTTATAAAGTGTGTTTAAAACGGAAGCTAAGACCATAAATATAATTCCCCTTTTTATACTTCTTTGTGCATTCATATTATGGGGTCAAATTATTATGGTTTTATTCGGAATGAATCAAATCAATTATTACTAAATTATTATTTTTACTACGTTTACTAAATTATTACTAAATCAATTCTGTGTAATGTCCATCATATAAGTTAATGATGGAACGTCGCCAAGCTTTCAACAAACCGTAAATACAACTAAATCATAAACGCATACGAATATATAAAAAAAAAAAAAAAAAAAACAGGAACACGGTTCAATAAGCACACCGAAAGTGTTACCGATTTGATTTGATCTCTGAAATTGTAATATGAAAACATTTCGAAAAATTTAAATGAATTATTTTTAAACGGATTTCTGCAGCACAAGTCTACATGAATACTTTCGAAGCACTCCTTGCGTTTTAGAATATTGAACAGAATCAACGTCCGCTAAGATTGTGTTAGCATAAAATATCGGCTATCTAGTCTCTAACTCAAGATAAATTAGTGTGATAGAAGATATTGTTTGACGGTTCTGAACATTTTTAGATGATGTGATATACAGAAAGTGAGAAAAATAAGAAAGCTTAGTTAGACATGATTCAATCGCTAATACCCTAGGCTGTCAAGAGAGTTTTAAGTTTCGTCAGCCATTGTGTCTTACATTCTCTTCTCATTGCCCATTGGTGATAGAACTACAGGTTTAGTCAGTAACATTTGATGGCAATAATACCAAAATAAATGGCTCGACAATTCTATTGAGGACTCAAACGAAAATATAGATAGCGCTGCTAAACAACCTCCTTACAGTGCCATGATTCAACAATAAAACTACAATGCACAATTGACAGCAAAACTACTCATTATAGTTTATTTTATTGCCATCAGAATGCATCTAGTCTACTTAGAATGGGCAATTGTTGGGTTTCTTGTTATTTTTATTTATTGTCCCTCCATTGTAAAACAGTCTTTAATACTGAAGAGGACGAACGTGCAATACAAAAATTAATTAATTTAATAAACAATTGTAACTTGTTGTTAAAATTGTTTGACCAGCAATAGACGTGGCGACAGGTATAGACACTTCTATTATTGTTCAAAGGTTCGCATACCTGACCGCACGCAACAGAAGATAATAGCTGAGTATAGTCGCAAATGGACAGTGAAAAACTAAGACGATAGCAGCAACAGCAGTGTTGAGACGTCTTTCAGTACATAAAGTAGAATATTGGCTGGGAATACTGTTCAAAAATAAATATAAAAAACACTTATGAAAAAAGTAATTTCTACATTAACTAGGCAATATATCAAAGAACGTCCTCTTGCTTTTTGCTTTGGTTTGATTTGGCTTCTTTTGACTTCTGTTGGACAACTTAAGTGGTTCTATGATCAGTTTATTTGCCACCTAAAAGTTCACCAGACACGCTCAAATGCTTCATTCAATAATATTGTGCGTGTGCGTGTGCGTGTGCGTGTGCGTGTGCGTGTGCGTGTGCGTGTGCGTGTGCGTGTGCGTGTGCGTGTGCGTGTGCGTGTGCGTGTGCGTGTGCGTGTGCGTGTGCGTGTGCGTGTGCGTGTGCGTGTGCGTGTGCGTGTGCGTGTGCGTGTGCGTGTGCGTGTGCGTGTGCGTGTGCGTGTGCGTGTGCGTGTGCGTGTGCGTGTGCGTGTGCAACTCTAAAACAGTGCAGGCTGTCTCAAACCCCTCGTCTGAGTTCGCTTGGCGTCAAAACAGAATTCTCAGAGTAATTATTTTAACTTTCTTCCCCTTCGTTACTAAGATTCTTGTTCTAAAATATTAAAACTCAACAATAACATTCAGTCAGACGAAAGTTACATCTCTAGCCGATATTCATTTATAATTATGAAACAAAAACAGACGTACCGAGTAATTTGATTAATTCTACGACTGTTGAAACTAATGAAATGAGAGGGAGAAAGAGATCGACGAGGCATATTTCTTCCTATTATACCAAGAACTATAAAACTTTCACTCATTATAGTGTAAAATAAATGAATGGAAATCTCTGTTTGATTGTAATATTATTTCAAAAGATTTTGGGGAAGCAAAATTTGTATAAGCGTCGATCATTTGGGAGAAAACTTCCGTTCTACTCATGTACTTAGTAAGAACACATCACGTTTCTATATTTCACGATATTGTTAAATTATTGTTGTAGTTTTCAGCCAATGTAATTCAAACGAACCTCCTGCCATATATGCCATATATATCCAGTTATAGAAGTATCACGACAGTATAGTTGAAAAGCCACCGAAATGGATTAAAGGTGGTGATTGGTATTTGCTTTTATACTATTCGCAGGTGTCACTCCAATCACTCCACTTTTAGGCTGGCAAAGAGAATAAACAGAGTTAATAAACTATGTAAACAGAAACATTATATCATGATGAGTATGATAGAAGCCATTCTAAGTGCAAAATGATATATTTAACAACCCTTCGCCAGAAAATGATAACGACTGAAAGTTTTCCATGCGGAAGGAAAAATTATTGTAGATCGACTCAAATTGTTTTACTTAATTAGGTTTTATTATTTTCTTTTAATCAATGCTGAAGGAAATGAAATGAGCGGGGAAAGGTCATCAACTTTTTATTTCCTGATATTACGACAGAGGGAGAAGAAAGAGGGGACGACTGTTGCGGGGGAGGGGAGGGGAGGGAGAAGCGAAGATCAACCCGTCCATGTGGGGCCACGTGGTTTTTCTCAATTAACAAACTCTCGACTTAGCTTTTGGAAGTATAATAATTTTAATTAAAAATGCGAGGCGTGAGGGTTGTTTAATAAAGTACATCTCACCCCCTCCCCTCTCTCCCTCCCGTGTAACAATAACCCCCACCCTCGCTCAGCCTAGTAACCTCGACGGTTCGGAACATAAGTCAAGATTATGTAGGAAATTGCTTCTATTAGGCAATGCAATCATGAGAGGAATCCAAATAGCTTCATTGGGATGCATTTCGAGGGTTAGATTAGACACTGCAAGCGTCTTGGAACCCCCTCCCCCAACCCTTGTCGGTTGTCCGTCACCTTAGGGAGGTGCCGGACCTCACTAGGATGCCTAACTCGCAAGGGAGAAACAGTTAAAGGTAGAAAAATATGTAAAATGGAATAAAATCTTCACTACTATCTTCCTTTCACTAAACTTTATAATTCACCTCCTTTTGTATACAGTTATTTTTAAAATAGTATTCTTGTAGTGTGATATAGTCCTCCCAACAAAACTATTCTCATGCTTTCGTCATAACCCCTGAGGCCTCGAAGTAAACTTCCGCGGACGGTTTACTGCCTGTGTTCATGCGCGCACTATTGCCGAATACTAAGATGGCGCACGACGAAATTAGCAGCTCCCGCACTGCAATCATGTAACTTTGATCGCCAACGTTGAAATCTACTTAATCTCCGCCTGGCGGAGGGTCGTCGAACTCGGGAGTTCGAAGAGCCTCCGCTAGGTGGAGATCAAGTAGACCTTGTTGTGTACCCAATGAGAGTTCGAGAATTCGAAGAAGTTCACAGGAACTATCAAAATCCAGTAAGCTGTGACTGTGAGCAGCATTGGTAGTCTTTTGTTTTTATTGAAAGCCTGTCAAAATAAATAAAAATTCACACTTAACTCTATGATCCATAGAGTAACTACTCACAGCAAGTATTTATTCTAATATTCCACTTTGTTCTAGAGGTAGGTCTAAACTGTAAAGGTATAGTCCGTTCTACTTTAGTTTTATGAAATAAAGTCGTTTAAACACCGGCGTTTCCGCCATTTCTTGGTATCGAAAGCTGTGAATAGCTGGATGCCCGGGATCTATTTTCAATTATCACTTCTCTTCAAACATGACTTATTGGTTTTGTTACTACAAACTTATATTTGTATTTAATTTTTAAAAATATTCATCGTGTAATATTATAAACAGCAACTTACATAAATGAGAGAATTACCATTTAGCAACATCGGACAAGTTGGCCAACTCACGAACTGAGAACAATCCGACGCAATCTTCCATCAAGCCATTGGGTTTAATTTTATATAAATAAATATATAATATAAATAACTATAAATAAATATAAATAAATATAAATATAAATATATATAAATAAATAAATATAAATAAGCACAAGCACACAGAGGAATGACAAGTAAAGTTGCCATTCTGGACATGGCCTGTGATGGAAGTATGAGAATAGTTTCGTTGGGAGGACTATAATAACAGTTTTGTTTTTTATCTTCAATATTGTTACAAATGTTTTACAACAAATAAAATGTTATCTTGTACGGAAATACGCTTTGTCGCAAAGTGTGTAGTTGGTTATAAGTAGGGTTAGCAACACAGTGACACAATGAACCTGAAGTATCATGATGCAGGTCATATACTTGAAAACGAACAACTGACGTGTTATCAGTAGAAACACAAGCTGCAGTATTGTACACGAACGTGTACACGTGGCATTTAAGAAAATGAATGCGTCAAAACGTATTTAGACCACCGAATTCAAACCACGTTTTCCAGTCGCCATACTTTGAATGCTAATCAACTATTTAAAACAAACACTGATTGTACAAGATTTCACTCTCACAAGTAGAGAATCAAGTTAGTTCCTGTTAATCTAATTGCCGTTGACAGTGATTCTTCTAACCTTCCATCTTAATCTAAGGCACATAGATTAATTACTTCAAGATATAATTAATGATTCTGATCGCGTGACTAACCTGCGCACCGCCTGCGATTGTATTAGAGTGGGAAGGCGGCGGCGGATGGATTCAAGAAGGCTGTGCATTGTGCAAGGCAAACAATGGGGGACGTCAACATCGAGGCAGGCATGTGAGCAAGTGAAATGGAAAGACGTAATGGAAATTGTTTACGAGTGTTAGACATCTCAGCACACACAAAGCAGTTAGACAGACAGACATGAGGGGGAGATGCCGCAGCCAGCTTGCTTGGGAAACTAACTAACTTGTAAATGAATCAATATGTAGTGAATTTGCATGACTAGAAGGGACGTTATGGTAGAAGAAGAAGCACAGGGAAATACTCGTTTATTCATGCAATGTGGAGGATGTTATGAGTTTGCTGATAAAATGGAAAACAACATATAAATTGAGAGTTTTACTAGGAAGAAAACCGTAGATGAATCGAAACGTTTACTGGTAAATAGTTATCTATTGAGTCAACTCTGGCAAAACTCTAAACAAAATGTAAATTCCAATATGCATTATGTCTAAATATAAACTTCATGAGTAAGTGGCAATATAAAATTCTTTTTTACCCACCACTTAAACAAACATAATTATCTTATTTTGGCCCACACTCAGGCCAAACTTCCAATTAGCAATGTATATAAATACAAACACATTGGAGATTTTATTTTAACTATTATTGTTTCGTCATTCTTGTAAATAACTAAGTAAAACACCGTAATCTTTGGTAAAACTAAGATCTATAATATACAGTACTGTAAAACTGCTTTGATTTGATAAAAAAAAACATTTATACAACAAACAAACAGGTGTAAATTGAATTAATTCTTTTTGTATTCAATTTCAGTTTGTTTGTTTCCAATTGTTATAGCCTAATTAAATTCAAATTAGTGTATTGACATATCAGTGGTTCACTTAATAATTTTCTAATACAAAAAACAATATTTCTTCATTAAAAACGCTGCAAGTTCCCCCCTCATTAGCAGCCAATAATAGCAATGCGTATGTATGCTTCGATTTCAGAACTCTTTGGTGAAAATCAGTAAACGCAGCTTGGAAGCTCGTTTACTCCTGTATAGCATGTTTCTTTTCCGTTCCCCGGCCTTCAATTTCCTTTTACTAAAATATCCTTCATCGGCCTCCATCATTATTGTTATCCCCTTTTTCTACTCAAACTCATTAGACTAATTAACTCTTTTTTTGATGGATTTGAATTAATTACCTCAAAGTAACAGGATATTTTTTTTATTAAACAGTCACTTTCAATAATGAATAGTCAACATCTTCAAATAAACTGAGAACGTCAGGTAAAATTTCACAATATCTCGATAGAAATTGTGACGTAATACACTCGTGGACGAAAAAAATCCGGCTTGGAAGTGTTGATTGACGTTGAAAGTTTCCGTCCAGTGTTGAAGGTCCCTGTTCTCATCCAGAGGTTGTCTGTTGTGTGGGTTAGAGGAGCCCCTCATAGGAGTCGAGCTTCTTAAAACGTAAAAGAGGAATAATTAGACTGAAAGCTTTCATTGCTTCAGTTATTCATAACTCAATTAGTCTAGTAGAGATAATCTTGAGCGCAAAGGAGCGGTTTGACTTATAAATAATCTCTGGAGGCTTCGTTTAACCGGCCTAGCTGGGCTGGGTTTCACCGCAGAAGACGGAAGGGGACTGAGATCCTGGGGGTATCCATGCAACTCCCTTTCAGCGGAATTTACGAAACTTTCCGTATGTAAATACTTCGATGTTGGACGTTTTACTTTTTAATTTTGTATGTGTACAATATTTGAAGTAGTTTCAAATATATACGTAACACTGGCCAAGAAGAATCCGCAGTAAGCATCCTCTTTTGTAAATCAGTTGCATAACTGAATAGGTAAATAAGTAATGATAGTCTTACAAGTGGTGGTGGTGAAGTTACGAAGGCAAATTTAGAAAAAAGTATGAGTGAAATTCAGTTGGAGATGAGAAGAGATCAAGAGAAACTATTTAAGATAGCGACTATTGAAACACAATTTTTTCGCAGACTTTCAGGAAACGAATTATTACAGCTTGAATGCACAGCGCTGAAGCGTCCATTTAATATAAATTGGTTACGTTTCAGGCCGTACATTATCAGTGTCAAATAGTATCAAAAAGTTCTGTTAATGGGCCCGAAACGTCAGTTTTATATTCTGTATACAATCAAACCCACCATTTACTTTCATTCAATCATAAGATTTGATTGCAAATTTGACCCATCTTTGAGCATGTTTTTCTTAACTACAATCCTTGCCCTTTTCTAGATACCAGACTACGATCTTATGTTTCTACTGTCTCGAACTTTCCCTTCACCCTTTAAAACGTCAGTCAGTTCCTTATTTGATTTCCAATAACCCGAATCTAAGCATAAGTAGACAGAATGCAGCGTAGACGGATCCTGGCAAAGGAATGGAGGGGCTCGTTATGGTACATCAAGACCGTGGGTCCTAACCGACATCTTCAGTCCAGCTAACGTCAAAGAGATTAAGTCGAAGAAACTCTTTGATATTTAGAAACCAACCGGCCCGCAAAATAAACGTAGGGTTCGATGAACAGAAGGAAAATTTAATAAGCCTGTGTGATTGAAGGCTTCGCTGTAGGATGATCATTTGTACAGTCACTGCTAAAAGCGTCGGTCGGTGTAGGAGTTTGAGTGCCACGTTGCAAAACGTCATTAATTTATAGTTAATACATTTCGTTCGAAAACATACTGTGAGTGTTTCTTTTTTCGTAGTTTTTATTGCAACTGAAACTAAAACGCAAATGAACATCCAAACTTGTTAATGGTAATGGTCTAACATTTGAAGAATAACCAAGGTTCTGAGTTCGATCCCAAGTCTGGGCAAATGTTTTACAATTTATATCTCTCCTTACAATATCTAAATAATTTAGAACATAATAATTACAACTGCGTTGAGTTTGGAAAAAAATAGAAAATCTAGTTGTTACCAAAATGTTCATAATTGACATGAACGACCAAAAATTAATACATGTTTTTAATAATACAGTCAGTTTTTTTTACAACATTTTTGCCTATACTTCTTCGCAATTATTTTGATTCATTGGCACAGCTTTTTTTGAGATATGATCGTAAACCGCCATCGCGTAATGTCATAGTTGTATTGTATTTAAAATTTGGGTTTAATTATTTACAACCGCAACAATAGCAACATATATTCCCACTAACGGTATTTATTTACATCATTAATGAGCCACCTCAGGATAATCCGTGCCGACAGGCCCACAAGCACCGACGAACATATATGGGCATATAAGACCCGCATTAAGATTGCGTAATGGGAAATACGCAAAAGCAGAAGTAAAAGCTATTACACTGAAACTGATACAAACAACATTACAGAAACACTTTCAAAGTTAGAAAAATAAATAGTTTCGGTATAACTTGGACGAAACCGCATGATGGATAAAGTTTTCAGTCAGCCAACCACATGTGCATACAACGTATTGAGATGGGAATACGTATAGATGGAAAACACTTTGCCACTTGGATCTGATGGCAGATGTTTTACTTTGAATTTGACTTATCCTCGCATAACCCAGTCGGTAGATCCAAAACCCGCATCTGCAGCCTACAACACATTATCGTGGACGATAGCTTTACATTAGCTGCAGTAGTAATCAGATATTCGAAATGTTTTGGTTTTGAGTTTGTGGAATCTGTGCCCCCCCCCCATACTCCCCCTCCCTGTAACCCACACTACGTCGTCTCAAAACAACCTTATCGATGCTTCATCATACAAGAGTGGTTTCTGGCCAACTAGAGGGACCCAACTTCAAATACCGATCGCTGATTGGCCAGGATTCACCCTCGTCTGTGACGAAAGCATCTGTATAGTTATTTCAAAACTACCAACCTAGACAATTGGTAATTTCAATGAAGAAATCAATCTTACCGGAAGTGTTTCAAAATACAACTATTTTCTACACAGCCTGTACACCCAAACCCAAAAATGCCTCCGGACCATCTTTCTTGCAGTCATATCTGCTGGGAAAACATTCTTTGTTATTCTCGGCTACTGAATAACTTACATTAAGATCGCTTCAGTGAATACATAATGTGGCCGCGATCCTTAAAGACCGCATAAAGCCGATCGCTTGGACCTAGCGTAGCATAGCGTTGCGTCTCAATCGGGTCTTTGTGTACCAAACTGGAAGCTAATTGCATTTCCTCTGTGAGTTAGTTAACCAAGTTATTTACTTGGATGCGTTTTTGCTCCAATAAACTCGAAATTTCCTAAACACAGTACTCACTTCGTCCGTCCGTTTAAAGGAGGCAAGAAAATCGTTTTCGTTGAAAGTTTTCAACAGGATTTTAAATGGGATTGAGATTTATATTGCAGACACAAATTAGTGATAGAAAAATAAAACTTTTTTTAAAGAAGGGTTATGTGATGACTGGGCATTTTATTAATCTCAAATGCAGACTATGCAGCAATCAGTTTCTAGATGAGAAATGTGTTTCACAAAAGCTTTCAACCTCGAAGAGAAACAAAGTATAGTGGGAATAACAATCACGAATGCAATATATTTTGTTTGTAGATTAATTTAATTTGCGTCTGTGCACACTTCAATATTTCCCTCGTTTTGGTTTGCACTGCAGGTAAGATATGCGGTACGGATGAAACATACGCGACATTCATAAGGGTTCTAATCCGGAGATTAATTAATCAAGGCGAGATGGAACAAGAGAGAGTGGGCTTAGTGGCGTCATCAACCAAGCATCGCGTCACATGAGCATGTGTGCAGATATTAAAACGAGAGTGTTTCGTCATTAAATAAGACGCCGCACTTTGTGTCTGTCGTGTATTCGTGACAGATGAAGTTTAAGTGAATCTGTGAAGCTCATATCCTAGTATAAAATAGTTGTCCCAAGACTACCTTACACATGCTTTCGTCACAGGCGACGGGTTCGTAGCCAATCAGCGATCGATATTTGCGCGGGTGTGTCTCGGGCGGTTCACAATAAATACACGTACGTGATGTCAACTAAATAATGTCAACATTAAATAAAGAAAGAATAGGAAGAAATCATAATAATACATATTTGATACGTACATCACATGCACTTTTAGGAAGATAAAGTGTTATTACTATTAAGTGTTATATTAAATATAGGAGTAATGTCTGAAACACTATCATTTTGATACTGTCTTTTGTACAAAGTGGGGAAATTCTAATATTTAATTTACCCCCCTGTCAAGAAAGTTATCAACGCAGTAAAATAATATCTCAGCACACTTATATATTTTTCCAAATTTTAAGTGACAACATCAGTGGGTACCCTTAAAATGGTGATAATTCTTTCTTAGAAAGTGGTTTTAAAAGGAAGTTCTAGATTTCGTCTTGCATAAAGTTCTATACAATACAGTACAATGCAATAAGAGATAAGATACCACATTCCACCTTATTTTCTTCGGGGAGGGCAGTGATTTACTATTCGGCGCGGATAAACGTTGAATTCCCCACTGTAAGTCCAGCTGTCTTGACAGAAATGTAACGTCCTAATAAGTAAATAACTCTGAAGTCTAGAGAACCCCCTACCTGCGATTAAGTATACTCATTGGTATGGGGATCAGTGCCGTTACATATTTGTAATCATGTATTCATCAATAAAGTATATTTCAAAAAAAAAAAAAAAAAAAACTATAAATATGTTACAAAAATAAATGTCGCTAACATTACCTTGATAAGGTAAACACAATGTGTCAAGTATCAAAAGAATGTTTACGCTGTGTTATTCTTACTTTTACACCATTCTCGACATCAGCTTCCACGGACCACTAACTCCAACGAGAAAGTTGTGATGTACTTTTATTTGTGGTCTCCCTCAAAGCAATTGATATACAAGCTTCTTGGAGAGCCCTTGGTAACTGGGTTACTGGTCCTCAGTCGAGGGGTTCGCATTCAACACGGCCTCGAGCTGTTAATGAATGACCCATCAGATATTCCAGTCAGCAAGACGCCAGCGGTTTGCTTTAAACCGCTACGCAACGCGAATAATTAAGTATTCTTTCTGATGAGTGAGCGTTTTATATTCAAGGACAGGGTAGGTTTACATTTCAACCCACTGCAATTATATACATACCTGTTCGACTTTTATAAATACGGAATTAGTGCACGTTTTCTAATATGCACGTAATATTGCTCAAGGGTCAAACCGTTTCTGAAAATTAGTGCCATTCGTAGTATAATGCCGTAGTCGCTGTTTTTCTAATTACGCCCGGCTCAACTATACGTGTTTAGATGAAGCAGAATAGTAGCACACATATTAAATGTTACCCTCACCCAATTTTCAAACAAGGTTGCGTAATAGTTTGCCTTGTCGTCATTTTATATTTTATTCTAATGAGCACTCGTAACCCGATAACGAGTGGCCTTAAAACGCAACAAAAATAACAAAAGTAGTAAAATTTAACATTCTAGGAACATTATTCTTTAGTGGTGATTATTGTAAGGTATTTGGTTCTATTCTGCTTTAATTGTGTTCACCACAACTGTATGGATGGATAGAAGAAACTCACACAACAACGAGTCAACTTTTTAAAAAATTCTGACAATAAGGAACCAGGTTTCGCCTTTTTGAATTAGCTACATTATAACACTTGATATTGCGTTTTAAACGTTAAAATAAATTTCAAAGGCTTCTGACGTGAGTCGTTTAGGTAGGAATAGGATAAGCAAGCTGCAGGTGTTATTCGTAAATCGTATCGCTGTTTTCGTTCTATTGGTGAATAATCAATGTTTTTCTGCACCAAGACATCACAAGCTTCGACAAGTGGATTTAGAACTATACTGTTAGGGCATTCTTATTGTAATCTTATTGTATTTCTATTAAAGTTACTATAGAACGTACTTTATTGTTGCACTGTACAGTGTACGTGATTGCACTTTAATTAGAGCCTCATAATAATTATGATCTTGACGGAGGCTCATTATCAACGAACTCCCAGCTTGGAAGTTTACCAACAGTCCTCTAGAAGGCTCCTCATTGGACAACAATACACAATAATACAAAAGTATACAGGAAAAGTTCATAGCTACCTACCTTGATTTTGTATTTTGTATTGAAATAAGAACTAATTTGTTATTGTCGACCCGTATTATATTTTGTAAAGGCTGGGCTGGGCTACGATTATTTGAAAATTAAAATTTGTTTCTTGAGTTCTAGTGACTTGTTGAGTTGAGTTAGTTGAGTTTCTACTCTGTAAATCCCAAGAAACAAGTCACACAATCTATAATATTCATATTCTGTACTCACCATTATTTATTACTGTTGTGTATTCCTTGGGGAAATCATAGTTTTGTTGGAGGTTTTGAGTTGACTGACATTATTTTGAAATAGTTTTGCCAACACCCAGATAAAATGATCCTACCATGATCCTACCTTTGTCCATGCACCACGGCGATCCAGGTTTTCTTTTGTAGTTGTACCATGATTGCATACTTATTTAACTTCTTTAACAATTGAAACATTTCCCGGTGAAATGACTTCCTAGCACGTGCTTCCTAGTTCCTACGCTTCCACTCACTTCATAGGTTGGCACTCTTGTGGTCTTGGTTCGATTTTATTTTCGTGCGACCGCGATGTAACGTTGGCAACCCTGAATCCTGCTCGTTGACCAACTCGTCTGTCATCACAAGAAACTTGTCTACGTACAAACAGAATAAAATGACGTTATCAATAAACCAAGGACTTGATAAGGTACAAGTAATTGTATTTTTAAGTTTAGTTCCACATTCTTCAATAATGTGGTGCATAATTATCCTGTGATTAGTTTGTAAATCCTCCTGTAAACTAAAAGTGGGGTTATGTTAGCCTCAAGTCTCAAGCTTGAGCTTGGGCATAGGCCTTCTCCTGTAGACAGTCGTGGGCTTAAAGAATGACTTACATAATAATATGTAACGAGAGAAAAAGGTTGTTCACCCTTCAGAGCCTCAGATTACGCATGTGTGTTTTTAATTGAATATCCCAGGGCTAGCTAGGCTACGGTAGGCTAAGCTAGCCCTACCCATCTGTCAGTCAACTTGCATCCTCACTGTGTAAGCCTAGGCCTATGCTGAGGTTATGCCTAGGCCTAGCCCTTTGTAGGAAGACCTTTATAATGAAAACATATTTGGTCTAGGCGTAAACTACCTAGTAGACCTAGTTTGTTGCAAAAAGAAGTGTATCGCCACAAGGAAATTGACTGCACGCAGGACAGAGTCAGTCCAGCTGAGTGCCGCTTCTTACCAGTGCACACTCTAAATTGAATGTACGCCCATGTAACCTGATCCTAAATGAATTGTTGTGCTGGTGTACTTGGTAAAGTGTTAAGGGCTATTATAGAGTAGGCCCTATGGGATAGCCAAGCAAATAAGTTATTGTTTTCAATTTATCTTGTATTTCAGTCTACCAGTGCGATGGAGAGATTTTATATCCACTACCAGTCACCAATGGATCTCAAGGAAAATGGTGTATTTCCTATTGGTGCCAAAGAGGACTGGCTTGAAAGGATTAAGATTTTCAGTGACAACCTCATCTGGTTATTACAATTGGATCAGAAAACGTACGTTATGTATAAGTCTACATTGTAGACCTAGGTTGTAATGTATTTTTTATTTCTTTCCTCTGTCTTTTTAACTGATAGCAAAAAGTAGTAGTAGTAAGCACTTGTTATAGTTCTACTCTTTCCCTTTGTCCAGGTTTTGGATGGAGATAACAAAAAATGACACAGCAATGAAAGCAGTCGTGTCTTTTCTACAAGAATCTACGCCTTACTACATGCTGGACACATTTCCTGATGATGATACAATGTGGAAAAAATACCACAAGGCGAGCCACCTGGTTTTCTTAATATTCATTCGCATCACTACACACTTTGAATCTCCGGTAAGGAAAACTAATTTTCTGGATTGAGTAGCCTAATTCTTTCCTACATAGGCCCTATATCTATCAATGTGATATAACGAAACAATTAAGAATAATGTGTGGTACAACTGAACCCATTCAATCGCTTGCTTGTAGGCGGAGAATATAACGCCGGACAAGCTCGGCGAACTGATCTACAACAATTACTTGATCACTATTCCGATTCTTTTGGACTTGTGCGTACTGTATGGACAAGATAACCGAGCACGCATCAGTCAGATGATTCAGACTATCTTCGAAGTCCAACCAAAATACAAGGAGGACCTCATCAAAGCTGTGCCCTACTTCTCAAAGGTTTGTGTAACGTTTATTTGTGTGACCTGTATCGAAATATAAAAGATGTCAAAGATTTACTTCTCAGCTTTCGAGGTAACTACTTGTGTTGTGGCTACATTTTGAACGAAAATTAATTGTTCTTTCCAGGTTTTCCGTACCGTACAGAGCAGTTTCAAAGGTCACGTCACTGGACAGCAAAATGGGGAGCCATTGAAACTTGCAGAGAGAAGTGGAAGCCGTTCTGAAATGACTTTACACCAGTTCCGAGACGTTGTCATTCACGTTTTAGATGCCGCAGTCAACTTAAGCACATTCCTAG
The DNA here is from genome assembly GCA_945910005.1 of Isoperla grammatica. NCBI lineage: Eukaryota > Metazoa > Arthropoda > Insecta > Plecoptera > Perlodidae > Isoperla > Isoperla grammatica. The sequence continues at coordinate 23,282,390 of OX246737.1, forward strand.
ATATCTACACTCCAGCATGTCACATATTCCATGACCAGCTGTTTGAAACTAAGTACGATATCTAATATCCCCTATCGGTAGTCGAATCAAGACTCACATTCTGTATCAGCATGGAAATGGATTCTTATAGAAGTGTTTATTATGTGCTAGGTAATAGCCTAGTGATACATAATGGTAAATTTAAGACTTCCAAATTATTGTTAGAATTATTAAGAAATAATGTATGTGGATAAGTAGCCTAGATGTTTCAAAACCATGAGCTAAATAAAAGGAGAATTTATCTCTAGAACAAAATTTGTAGCTGGGCCTGTAATAGCAAAATAAAAGTGATTTTCCTATCTTTGGCTAAAAATGTGGGTTTAATTTTAAGGGCTACTAATAATTTTCTGAAATTTTAATGAACAATTTTTCAAGGCCCGTTACCCAGTGTATTTTGTAGTAGGCCTAACAAGTAGAGTTTACGTATTTTATTACCATATTAGGCCTATGTGAGTAGCCTATAACTATCTGTTTTGTTTTGTCTGCAGTATAGTCAACTTCTACCAGAATACAATCCCAGAAATGTATGCCAAACTAGAATCTATGGCTAATTCAGCAAACACGGTGTCAATTTACAAGGATCTACATTACAAGTTGGACCTAGCTCGAGTCTTCATGCTCAAGATATTCCGCTACATTATTTCATCTATAATCAACGGCGTCCTGGAAAAAACGTTAGTTCTCACAGATCCTTTTGCCAATAGCCAGGCTCACGGGCCAAATTTAATCAATGTGAATCGGTTTAAGGAAACATTTGAATTCAGCCCTAGGCAAGTAGGCTAGTTGTACTGCTCTCGCGGTTTGTTGGCAAATTGTTGAGGGTTGCCCCCCATTAGTTTAGAAATAACAACTGACAATTTATTTCTGGGGAGAACATCTTTCTTTGAAAATCACCTACATACAATATTCAGTTCTCTCAGTGGTCATGTGTTGTGTGTATGTCATGCCAGATCTACCCTCGGCGAGTCTGAGATGAAGGAGCTAATGGAAGACTACGTCTACACGCTGACGAGCTGCATCTCCGAGAAGGGTTTCATGCGCGACTACCACACCTACCATCCCGTCGACCAGGATCTAGACGTCTTGTCGCAACTCTGTCCCGAGATGTATCCTTTCTCCGCTCGGTTACACTTTGTCGTTCTATTTAGTTGTGTACGAGATGAGATAAACTGGTTGGGCAAAAAGTGTATCTATTTCAAAACAACACTTAACATGTGAACCTCGAAGATGACTTTCCTAAACAACGTTAATTTGATGATAACTTAGTCTTAAAAGGCTATTTAAAGTTAGTAGTCCAAATATCTTAGCCTGCGACGTGTCGGAATCTAGGAAACACACTATGTCCATTGTCCAGCATTAGGTACACTTGTGCTCACGTGGTTGGGGTGCAGGTTCTAAGCATCCACCTAGGGACGTTGGTTTGAACCACATACCGGTATATGGCACGGGTTTTTTGTAATTGTCCTATTTTTAGAGATTTTATGGAGGTAAGCTGTTGTATTCTAGTTCTACACCTTCAACAATTTAACAAACTCGGAACTAGCCTACTTGCTTGGCCCATACAAACAACAGTTAAATTAAATTTTAGAACTGAGAAAAATTTGAAATAAGATAGGATATATAGTAGAAATTTAATTTATAACTTCTCATCTCATATAGATATAAACAGTGGTTTTAGTAGTAGGCCTATTCAATAGTCCGGGTTTAGCGTTGTCTCCTTAACTTTTAACCGAAGGGACTTCACAAAGTGTGACTATTTGTTGGAAGCTGTTCTCGCTTGCTTTGACACACCACCAATTCGCAAACCGCAGAGAGAGCGAGTAGCTGTTGAAACAAACCACAGTCAACCAGCCTCTATGCAGGTAAGATCCATATTTTCGGGCTCGGTCCTTTACTAGCATCTCGCCAAGATATGTGTCGAGTGTCGACATGTGGGATTATGACTGGACAAAGTTTTTCAACAAATATTGCATGTACTACTATAATACAGTACTAGTGTACTACCCATTATGTAATTCATTTAAGTTATATTGTTTTGTTTCTATTTAAATTGTATTAAGTGTAATTTGTTTCTATTTTTGTTTTGATATAAATTGTATGTTATTCTGTGTCTTACGGCAACAGCTATGGCTGCAGAGACCAATAAAGGTTGTTATTATTATCATGGTATCCAATTCAGTTACTTACTATAACTGAAACTGCTTCAAAAGGATGCTAATGATGTACTAATAAGTTAGTGAAGTGAGTAGTAACTAGTAATTACATAAATAGGGTGGAATGGAAATGTAAATGCATTTATTTCAATGCAGATGTTTCAAATTTAAATACTACTGGGGACAGTTGGCAAGCATAGCTCATCTTATTGAGAAATATCTGGAATTGCTTGTACCGGTATAACATTATCGTAAAAAGTAAAAAGTAAAAACTAGTAAGAAGGCAAGGTATGTGTGTGATGTTGGTGTGATACATAAACTATGAAATGCAATGCTATTGGTGTTAAGTACAGATAATTGTGACTCTATTATTAATGAATGAATTATTTCAGAATGGTACAGCTGCACCATCGTCCCAAGCTTCTGGAGCTAAGAAGAAAGTAAAAGGTGTCGAACTAGACTCTCTCATCACGGAAGTCAAAGACATCCTACCTCACCTGGGTGAAGGATTTATCCAGGTGCGTTATACACAGTATGCATGTAAGTATGTATGTAAGTATGTATGTATGTATGTATGTATGTATGTATGTATGTATGTATGTATGTATGTATGTATGTATGTATGTATGTATATGTATGTATGTATGTATGTATGTATGTATGTATGTATGTACGTATCTATGTATGTATCTCTATGTATGTATGTATTTATGTATGAATGTATGTATTGTATGTATGGTTTCTCTTATAGTCTCTCCTATGTATGTTTACACATGTATTACAGTTACAGTAACATTATGTTTGTTTGTCGTTTGTAATATACCTTTGCAAATAGCTTTATCACTTCCAAGGCCTTCCTTTGCATCACTCTCCTCCAAACCTCTTTTCAAACATCTACCTCGGCAGTCTTTCCCTTTTATTCGTCTATTAATCTCCGAGTTTCTTCACTCCAAGCATTTCACAGAATGTGTCCCATCTTTATTCATTCCGACTGCTCCCGAGAAACCATTCTTCTACCTCGAATTTACTTTTAACTTTGGCTCTTCTTGTCCATGTTTTTGTTTAAATGCTTAGGCCTTACTGCAATGAAACTAATCTGAAAAAGTATTCAATTTACTATAATCTTTGGTGAGACTACCCTTCCCCCTTAACTCTCTTCCCCTCAGTCTTACCCCACGACCCATCCACCTAACTGGGCTATTATGTAGGCTTATTGTTTAAAGGTTATCAATCTATTCTTTGTTTCAGAACTGTTTGGAGCACTTCGAGTATGAAAGTGCAACTGTCATAAACGCTGTCCTTGAAGATACTTTGCCGCCGTCTTTGAAGGCTATGGACTTTTCACTCCCAAAAATACCGCCAGAAGTAGTGAGTTGTCTTTCATCGTATATTCTACTTTTTACCTTCTGCCTTCTGTTCCATATCATATTGATTAATTATATATCACAAATCATTATCGCTCAGTCGTTCACATATTGTAAGTTAACATGTTTCTAAGTTTATCTAGTGTAGAAACACCATACATTAGGATACCTAGAGGGTGTATAGTGTTGATACTGTAAGTTGAAAGTTTTTAATCATCTTACATTATTTGTGAGCGTTGAATACCAAACAAAAGTATGTGAAATGGTGATACTTAGGTCCCAATTCATCACTTCATTCAGCTCCAATTTAGTAAGCTCAATTTGGTAAACATGGTTTAAGAACAAAAATATTATGCCTATTTACAGTGTTGGTTAATTTATAATTTAAGTAATTCAAATAGTTTAAACTTTAAAGGATACTATGTAATAGTTATAGGCCTAAGATTTCAGAAAAAAAAAGTTAATATGGTTGGTACAAATAAATGTTGTAAACTTTGCTCCAGACTAAATTGGGTGGGTGTAGAGCGCAACATTACTGCCGCAAACTTTGTGTTAACCCCGTCACGCGTAAAGCACCATGAGACATTATCCTACTGTAGCGTTACAAGTAGGAATGTCAACGATAATCGCATATCGATAAATATCGATAATCGTATGATTTTAAATTCTGTGCGATATCCCGATAATCGCGGCGACTTGACTTCATATTTGAATTTGGCGCCTGCTCAACGTTAGCCGAGCGACCACCGACCAGCCGTCGAGTGCCCTCCTTCAAAGTAGCCGCAAGAAACTATTCGCCACTACCCTCCCCCCCCCCCCCCCACATATGACGCAAAGTTAAAAAGTAGTATTAGTGCTTATTTAATAATATCGCGATAAAAATTGAAAATGCAATATCGAGACGATATTTTTTGCGCTGATATTATCGCGGTATATCACGATAACTTTTTATTGTTGTTGCGATTATCGATATGGAATTTCATATCGTTTGACATTCCTAGTTACAAGATGTTTGTTATTAATTGTGCGCGTAACCTATTTGATTCTATTCTCTGCAGGAGGAAGTAGACGTAGCCACCAGTTTACAACGGTTAAATGTCTTTGACAACGACGAGTTTGACATCATGACACAAGACGAAGTGGACGTTTCAAGGGTGCACAAGGGCAAACGGTACGTGAAAACACTGGTTCGATGTGGTTCTCTATTTTCTTTGTCTCCTTTTTTGAGATATTATTTCCCATCTTTATTATGTGAGAAAGTAATAATAATAATAATAGCGTCTTTATTTTTTTTTCTTTTACATACAAAATACAACTGCACTGGTATATGAACAAATACATTAGGAAATAAAAATATTATGAAAAGAAAAAAAAATGGGCGAATTTAAGTACATATGTACTTTTCTAACAATTAACCCTTCTTAAAATTACACTAAATGAAGTACCTATAAAACTGACATTATTATATGATTATTCAATCTTAAAAACTAGACATGTAAGGGTGAAGTACACTATACAGTTTTTCTTTAAACATCTAATTTTAAAATAGAGTTAAAGACTAAAGTTCAATATTTCTCGAAGACAATCTTAATAAGAGCGGAAAAGATACGTGGGAAACCCTAAAACAATTAGAGATACATGGAGGAAATCATTGTCCACTGCCTAAACATTTATCGAAACCTGATGAATTGAATAACCATTTTCTGGATTCCATACCAAGAAAGGACGTCAATAAAGACACCCTTACCTATTACTTGAACAATACTCACACGAATGTTGAAAATAAGTTAAGTTTTAAAATTGTAACGCCATCTGACATTCTGAATATTTTTAACTCCTTGAAATCAAATGCAATAGGAATAGACGGCATCTCGTTAAGAGTCGTCAAAATGGTTTTGCCTTTCTGCCTACTCCACCTAACAGGGATTATAAATAACAGTATTATAGCTGGTACTTTTCCTCTACTGTGGAAGCAATCATTAATTACGCCTATACCGAAAATCTCAAATCCAAAAACGTTTAGTGAACTAAGGCCGATAAGCATTCTTCCGTTTATGTCTAAAATTCTAGAAAAAATTATTTTAAATCAGTTATCGGCCCATTGCTATATGAATGATATTATCCCCCCATATCAGTCTGGTTTTAGACCACATTACAGTACTACAACATCGTTAACAGCAATAACTGATGACATTTTAAAAGCTAAAGATGATAAGAAGGCCACAGCAATGATAATGTTAGACTTCTCTAAAGCATTTGATACCATAAGTCATCAGCTACTCCTAGCAAAGCTAAAATATATAGGGCTAGATCACATTGCTTTATCACTTATATGCAGTTTTCTAAGAGACAGGACTCAAGCCGTAAAAATAGAGCAGCAAATTTCCCAACCGAGAACTATCAGCAGGGGGACACCCCAGGGAGCAATATTAAGCCCTCTATTCTTCTCAATTTACACTTCTGACCTGTTAAAAAAACTTCAACATTGCAAGCCACAGTCATACGCTGATGATATTCAACTTACACATTCATTCCAAATTAAAGATATTCATGAAGCACAAATTAAAATAAACTCGGATTTAGAACAAATCTACGCGGAGTCAGAAAACCATGCCCTCTCTTTAAATCCTACTAAGTCCACTGTCCTTTATTTTAGCCCCCATAAGGAAAACATTAACTCAAAAGACGGAGGAGAACTGAAGCTGACTATAAACAATGAAACCCTTCCATTAGTAGAAAAAGCAAAAAATCTTGGTATTATTTTTGACAAAAATTTGCAATTTGATGCCCATGTCTCTAAACTGATGCAATCGATTTTCGGCATGCTAAAACACTTATACCGTTTCAACGGACTTCTTACTACAAACGTAAAGAAACTTTTAATAAACTCAACGATTTTCTCGAAAATAGATTATGCAGATGTGGTATATGGGCCGTGCCTTAATCAACATCAAAAGAACAAACTACAATTAGGCCAAAATGCTTGTGTTCGCTTCATAAAAAATTTACGTAAATATGACCACATTTCACCAGCGTATAAGTCCCTTAAAATGCTTCGCCTACAAGAGAGACGTGAGCTACACGTAGCATGCTTAGTCCATAAAATAATTGCTCATAGAGAACCAACATATTTACTCAACAAAATTCCACTAAGAAGTAATTTCCATTCGGTCAATGTAAGGAGTCGATCACAATTAGCAGTTTTTCACCACCAAACAAATCAGTTCAGAAAATCGTTTACTTACAATGCATCCAAAATATACAATTCATTACCACAGAACCATCGCTCCTACAATTATATTAAATTTAAAAGAGAAACAGAAAAATACTTACTACACAAATCTGAAATATTGTAATTTTAATCACATCCCAATTTAATGTACATTAAATACTTCTCGTAGTGTTACATTGTTGTAGTGCTATATTTCATTATCTATCGATAAAAACGGTTATTTTTAATATATTTTAATACTCTCTTAATGTTATATTGCTAATATATTAAGAAATGTGATGTAGTATTCATGTTTTTCTCTGTTACCAATATACGGTAGGCCTGTTTGTGACTTTTTCCCCTGCTACTTTTAGTTTAGATTTGAATCAAGATTATATATTTATACATAACTATAATATCACATCTAGTTTCTATGCCATCATTCTAATGTACTGTGTATTGTTTTCACCTTCCTTTTCTTTCTTTTTTTAGTTGAACTTTAGTCTTTAACTCTATTTTAAAATTAGATGTTTAAAGAAAAACTGTATAGTGTACTTCACCCTTACATGTCTAGTTTTTAAGATTGAATAATCATATAATAATGTCAGTTTTATAGGTACTTCATTTAGTGAGATAAGATTTTATTCTTCATCAGACAAGAATGTATGTGCGAAGATTTGAAGGGGTGAGTGCAGGTTATAACTTAAAATAGAATTTAGACTAATGGTGAAAGAATTACCAATTGCATTTCTCCATTTCCTTTCCAAATACTAACTAGATCTATTGAATGATGTCAAATTTTTCCACCTGCAGAACATAGAGATACTCAAAGCCAATGCCCCTCCCCTCTTATCCACCAACTGGATTCCCCTTATGATGACCCATCCGTATGATGGATATGATTCGACCTATCTGTCGATATCGTCCTAAACCAACAACTGAATGTCAATCGGTCCGCTCCGCCGTGTGTGTCGCAGGAAGCCGCAGCATCGCAACCTCAAGGAGATGATAGACGACAAGTCTCACCGCTCTGAGCTGCGAGACCTCTACACCAGGTTCGGCGTGGTGGACACAGAGGGCAGCATGTACGACGACGAATACGATGACACCTACGACCACGTCGATGTGTCCGTGGGGGAGGCCGGCGACCAGGAACGGTGCGTAAATAAATACGTTCGTGTTCAGGAGTCACATAACTGATTTACAGTGGTAGACTTTAATTTAAAGCGACTGAGCCAACCCTGTAGGTTCCGAATACTGTTGGATAGTAACCACTTTTTCAATATTGCATAGTGTTCTCAAAATATTATTAAAGTTAAAGTAAATTAATTTTGCATGGTTTATATAGTGAGACTTCCCCGTAAATAACGTGTCATTACTGTTTTCTAGGCGGCCTATTGTGGTCCCACGTGTGTTAAGAGCGTTGGAAAAGCATAGCTCGAGCGAGGAGGAGAGTGCAGAAGAAGAAGTCGAAAGGAACGCAGGCCCCAGAAACGAGGGTAAACCTCCGAACCCGAATGACTTTGTTCAGAACCCGGAAGAACTCCGAGCGAAGGCTGAGCAACGGAGACTGTCGATGAGAGGAGCCCGGCATCACGGAGGGGCCCAGCCACCGTCCAGAGACGTAGCAGGTCAGTGCAGTGGTTTACTAAATATGTTCTGACTACACTACAGTAAAACCTATTTAATTGAAATTGCAAGATACCCTAAAAATCCAAAAATGAATTTAAAAAATGTTGAAATAAGTTTAAGGTTTTTTTAAGAAGAGTTATTATAAAGAATTAAGAATCGTGGGTAGAAGTACAGCAGAAAAAGTGGTGAGAAGACATTAAACTACATGGAGAGAACTTGTGGAGATACCTACCAGAATACATTGAAGTAGAGATGTCAGAGGAACAAGTCTAGGGCAGGATAAAGGAGAAACTAGAAACGAGGGAAGTGTCAAGAATGACTAGCCTGCTTAAGTAGACCTGAGGCCCAAGTGAATGGTGGGAACCTCCCACCCCCTAGAGACAGATATTGATTGATCTTGCATGATAGATACATTTGTTATAGCCCACAATATAATAAAATTAGCTGTTATTATTACTACTGTAATTTTTTTTTTTTTTTTCCTTCTTGTGCCAAGATGGCTTTTTCAGCCATTCTTTTGTCTTACTATCCAATATAAAACTGCTTCCTTTTCTGGCCGGCTCATATCATTGGGCAGGGAGTCGATAAAAACCTTGAGGGCAGCACATCTAAAAAGATGTGCCCTGTCTTGTACATCGGAGCTGCACAATTTACACGTTGCCGGTTCTTTGCTGATGTTAAAGCGGCTCAGGTGATGCTGCAGGACGTCATGGCCTGTTGCCAGCCGGAACTGGGCGGTGGCCGTCTTTCTGGACCAATTTTTATCAGGTCCTCTGTTGATCTCTGCCCACCAGCTTTTGGCTCGTAAGGCCTCTTCATATGTGCTTTTGTATGCCTTTTTGATGGCTGTCTTGATCTTGATTTTAGCACCTCTGAAGGACGTAGCCGCAGCTTGTGGAGGAGCAGCTTTCGTAGCTTTTTTGGCCAAGAAATCAGCTTTTTCGTTGCCCAGGATCTGGCAGTGGCTAGGGATCCATTGAATTTCTAGTTCTTTACTCTGCTGACGGAGACTGGCAAGGGAGTTTTTGAAGAGCAGCGATTGGGGTGGAGGTTCACTGCTTGAGAGACAAATTGGATTGCTGAAACGCTGCCGCTAAAGATAACAAATTTTGTCTTGTTGAGTGGGAAGGCTGGCACCTCTGCAATTTTTTGAGCCGCTCTGGCGACGGCTGCAACCTCCGCATCGAAGTATGTTGTGCCGACGCCCATCGAAGTGGCTTCCTCAAAGAAAGTGCAGTAGATGCTATAGCCGGTTCTATGTGTGGCTGAGTCGTAGGAGCCATCCGTGAAAATGTGCACCCACTCTTTCAGAGGAAAATACTTTTTCAAGTGTACCTCAGTTAGCGCTTTCAGCTCTTTCTTGTCGAGACCTTCCTTTTTCTCAATGCCATCTATTTTTATTCCTGGTATAAGCTGATAGGATCTATCTGGAAGGGAGGCCGGCAGTGGGACGTCAAAAGGTTGGCGTACCGCAACCAGGAGCTCGGGGCAAACTTTTTCTTTCAGCTTAGTGACCGCTTCAGCGAAGTTGGTGTGAGCCATTACTCTTGAGGTTGGGTAGTTGAGCCATTTGTCAGGGTCGAGGCGTGCCAATTTTTCATGCAGCTGGATAGCGCGCTGTTCTCTACGCAGCTGCATTGGCTCGATTTGGCTGTACCATTCCATGGCGTCTATAGGGGTGGTTTTCACTGCACCGGTGATGAGTCGGAGGGCTTGATTTTGGACTCTTGTCGATGAGACGGGCCTGGGAGGCGGCGGCTGCAGGGAAAATTTCGGTGCCATATTCGATAGCTGGTCTTACGTAAGTAGTGTATGTCAGCGTTAGGGTATCTAATTTGGCACCCCAGGAAACACCACAGGCCCTCTGCATTAGACGTAATCTGTAATTATTATTTGATTTATTTCCTATCATTTATAAAATATGTACCGTGAAAGTTTGTTGAAATCCGGACCACCGTATCTCAACTAAAAGTCAATTTGTCTTCTTTCAGGGGGTCCCAAAGGCCAGGGCCAAGACAAGAAGGTGCTCATCAATAGAGATCACAAAACAAAGCGCGGGAACCCAAACCGACGGTCGGGAGCTCAGAGAAAACGCCAGCAGGGTATGATACCATCGTAATAAAGTGAGATGCTAATGTGATAAATATAGAATCATCTAAATAGTACCGAGACAAGTTATTAAAATTTGTTAATCCATTTCAATGATGGACATAAACATAGTACTGCGTATTATTATTATTAACACTTATAATGTAATTACATCACAATGGGCAATTCTGCCCTTTACAGTCGAGAGTTCCTATATGTTTGGACAACCATGAGTATGAAAATGATCAGTAACAACTAAGTACTGTACTTATACCCAGTTGCACGATCTCTGTATAAAGTTCTAGATAAAGTTACCCTCAGGATTAGGAACCTTTCTAAGCTTGTGATTGGTGGTTGCCATGCTGGAAACAAGTCATGCCAAGGATAAATAGTTATACCGAGACCGTACAATCGGGGGTTATGTATTTATATACAGTTGTCTGGTTGCCCGGTTTAAGTCTTCCTCTACGTAATTTTGTATTATTGTGGCACTTAAGAGTATATTTTATCAATACAATTGTTTTTAGCATGTATGTGTACAGTGTGATGTTATTTATTAAATTTATCTTGGCTTAGAGTAAGCTTCTATAATTTAAGTACACTACACCTAGGGTACTGGCAAAAATGTCTTCATTTAAGCCCAAAGTCATATTTGTCTCTCTTTTTTTGGTCTCCTCTCCCATCGTTGCTAAAGATTTGTGTTTCTATATGGGAAATAACATCCATGCCCTATTATTACATGGCGCAAACACTGGTGGGCTTTGAGCTAGGGGTCAACTATGAATACATCGAACTGTACCTAGACCCAACATAATTATTTAGCGCAAATGAACTAGAGACTGGAGAGAGATAATTGTAATTGTATAAGAAATATCAACAGCTTCAAATATTTAGAGTTAAAATTGCCTACACCTACTTGTTATCATTTTTATTTTGTTTAGTCGAAATCACATCTAGTTTTAAATTAAGCTACTCCATAATAACATTGTACTTTTACCACGAAAAGATTGTGTATCAGTCTAGTGTTGATTATTTATCTGAGTGTTGGTAGCTACATAGTAGCCTATGATGTTCACAAACTACAGACCCCAAAGTCTCAACAGAGTGATTGTTTGCGTGGGTTGGGTTTTGATGTAATGTTTAATAAGTTGGTATTGGATTGCACCTACACTTTATTACTGGTACATATTTAAAGAGAATTAGCTCATTAGTGTATAAGTAGTTTTTACTGCAAACTTGGAACCTACTACAGTTTTATCTGAATTTCAATTGTCTATAAATAAGCATATGAATGTGGTTCTGTGAAAATGTTTTCATATTCTCTAGGCCTACTGACATTGATCATTATCTTTTGAGGGTTCTTGGAAAAACGCAATAGTTTTTATTTTCCTTCTTTTATTATACTGTATGTATATAGAATTTTGAGTGGTTCATTATTTACAATAGAAATGCCATTCATTTTGAATAGTTTTTAATAAATAAAAGTTTCCTGTACCGAGGATTGAGTACACATCAAGTAAAATTTAATCTATGACCTACCTTACCTATAGCTTAAGATTTATCAGGATTGTAATTTATTGTTTCTTCCTTAATTATCTTGTAGAAAGGACTTATCAATAGCCACTTAGTTGTAAGTTAAATAATAATAAAAGGTATATTAAAATATCGTACACTCTGCGTATAATATGTTGTCTGCACTACAAAGGCTCACATTACGATTATAATTGGGAGTAAATGTTTAAAATATTATAATGATTTTAAATCGTGTTTAAGTACTGAAATCGAAACACTTTATAGGCTGGTACCATTTACTTACGATAGTTTGATAATAATATTAATAGAATATTATATTAGTGTTACGTATTAATTAACCGTTCACATCCATCTTTATGTTTGCTGATTGTAAACCATACAATACAGATAAACAAGATAATGTTTCTGTTGATCCTTACTAGGCCTATATGTGCATGTCTTATATTAAAATTTATATTGCTACTATACATTATCAACTACATATTTGTATATCCATATTGCCATTAGTAAACCTTGTGATGTATTATGCTCCTGATTTATACTATAAAGTTGTTGACAAACAATTGTAATTATGTACTCCTGATGGGGGGTTCTCATGCTTTTACGTCGGACGTTGGCCAATTGTAGCCATTTACAACAATCGCTGGCACCGCCCCCTCGACGTTTATCTAGAATTATACGGGCTACGTTTGGCCAATGTCTGGCGTAAGGGGATGGGAACGCACCATAATTCAATGGATAAAACTAAAAAGAATAGTTGATAGTTCGTACAAGAGGAAAAAAAGCACTGAGGATGATTATGACGATTCGTGGGTCAGAAACTATTTTGTGAATGGATAGTCTTGAATAATACCTTCATAATGCATATTTTTCTGAAATAATTATACTAGATTTAACACTTTGAAACGAGCAAGAGGTATTGTGCACCGAATTTTTGAACGACGATAATATTTTGTGATACTAAGGTTGTCGTTATGTGTCTTATTCAAATACAACCATGTCAATATCTACGTAATAGTACATTGTAACCTCTTCCTGTTATTTATAAATGGTATAATATTAAATATAAAAATAATAAATATTAAACTTGTTTTATTTCACAGATGATCTTTGACAATCCTTTTTCTACGCAACAAATCCAACACCTTCACTGCTTGATAACATCCTATCCTGAACTTGCCTTGTTTGAATCTCAACACTTCTCACTCTTGCCAACATAGGGCCTACACATAAATGAGGGATAGGATAGTTAAGAAAAGTTATTTATGTCAGTCAATGTATTGAGCCAGAAAATGACACTGCATAATTATATAAATAATTGATAAGATGTTTGCCAGAAATAAAAGTTGTTATTTTATAATAGACAATTTAGGATATTAAATTAATTACAAAGGCTCATCTCAAAAGATGTGTGTTTGTATATATTTCAGAATTAAAATAATGATTATCAATTCAAACCTATATTTTCATTCTGTATTTCTATAAACGAGTTCCACAAAAACAGGCTCTTGTAAATCATATGGCACAAAACATGATCACTTTATTTAATAAAATCAATAAAACTTACAACTGTATAAACTGCAACTCATCTTTATAAGCCTACTGCAATAGCAGTAGGATTAGGATGCTATAGCAGGAAGATTGTCAAAAGCAGATTGTCAGCCCCAGAGACATCCATCAAAGCAATCAACATTAATTGTATAAGATGCCTTTCCTGTGTTGTCATATTTTGTCAGGCTCTCTGCTTATCGTGCCATGTTCAGTTTCTCATTCATAAAATGATGTCGATATTCACTTCGTGGTGGATATTTTGTGTCACTGGCTGATAGTTCGTGATTTCATCACCTGCCAAACATTTTTTTCCTCCATAACACTCTCGTATGTCCCTCTATAATCACGATAAATGCAAAGAGAACGAATCCTTGTAGAGTGGCCGTCAAGCAAAAGATGTAAGCAAACGCCTTGTGCTTGTGCGCAAAGAAGCCGAACGCCCACGGGAGACCGAACAAGAAGAAAAGGAAGATGGTGGTCTTGAAGCGGCGGACGGCCGCCACCTCCTCGATGATGTACTTTGGCCTGTACGCATCCCTCCAGCAGCAGCACGCAAATATGTTGCACACAACCATCAGGAAGGCGATGGCGTTCAAAACGATAATAACCGCCACTGGACCGAGGACGGTTTCGTAGAAAGCTTTGCCGTGCGGGTAACAGAATTGTCTATCCGATTGATAAGTGTAATGATTCCCACCCCAACGTAACAACAGCATTGTCACGGGTATGAGCGGGACACCCCAAGCAAAGATGAACACCTTGCAAAACAAGTATGAGATCCCACTCGATCCTCTACTGGTGATGAGGCAAAGAACTTGTAGACTGGCAATGACGAGCATCCAGCAGAAGCAAACGAGCACCGAGTAGTGCAGCAATGCTCCGAGCACGATGCACGTGGTCCTATTACAGTGCATGTGTTTCGGACCTAGAAAGGCGGTCACCAGGTAAATGATTATGTTGAATGCCATCGCTATGGATATGTTGATGACGATCAGCGTGTCCAGCTCTTGGTGCCACTCCTTGAAGACCATCAAGGTCATCGTGATGATGACGAGTCCCAGCAGAGAGACGCAGCAACACACGACGGATATCCGGTGCAGGGTGACGGAGTGGTCGTGTTTCGAGTGCCTCTTGTGCGGCGCCACCAGCAGGGCAAAGTGCGTGAGGTGGTTACACCGACACACGTCCCTGCCATTGGACGAGAGCAACGTGCATCCCTCCACCGACCACGCGTCGGCGTCGAAACTCCAGAACACGCAGCGCTTCGCCAACGACTTGTTGTTCGCCTTGAAACTCACCTCGACGAATTCGCCGTCGTCGAGCGGGAAACTCGGATTGCCGTCCACGGCGATGTTGACGACGCGACTCTGCAACTCGTACGGATCGGATGTGTTGCCCTGGAATAGTTTGTCGTCGGAGAAGATGGTGAAGGCGACGCGTTTGCTCGCGGAAACCAACGAGCGCGGTAGAACCGTGGACACTTCCACGGTGGGAGAATCCTTCAGGTATTCCATATTGTCGTCGCGAATCTCTGCCAAGCTCATCTTGGAAGCGTCCATGTCGTCGTTGTAGAGGGACACACCGGAGAGCGGGTTGTTCGTGTTGTCGACGTCTGCCACTAGGAGCGCCACGTCAGACTTGACCACGCACATCGTGTCGTGGCCAGACTCGAGAATCATGTTGGTGACGATGTGCTCGAGATCCTGGGCCAGTCTCGTAGGGTTGTTGCCCAGAGACGAGATGTTGGCGCGATCGAGCTGGAGGATTCGGTTGAGTTCGTCGACCACGACGTCGAGGTATCGACTCCTGACTGGAATCGTCGCGAGCCTGTGTATGAAGTCGGCCGTTTCCCTCAGTGTCCTGGGCTTTGATTCGCTCGTCGCATAGCTCTTGTCACCCGTCCTAGAAGGATTCAGACGGTCGTTGTTGTGGTTCATCCTGAAACTCGCGAGCTTGTGTAGGATGTCTGACAGACTCAGCTCACTTGTTGCTGCCGAGTGTCTTTCTGCTTCGTCTGCTGATAACTTCCAGTTGACCGGCTTCGTCCACTGGACGCCGTTGTCCGTCTGGACGCATTCCCGCGTTGTTATTATCTTGTCCAGTTTGTTTCGGACCACCACGTTCCCTATACATAGATGAAAGAGAGAGGTTGGCGCTCATTGTTGTGAGATCATAATTATTACTATAGTTTAAATTTAGCGCGCACGTCTGGTGCAAAGTATCTTAGTGGTGGTAAAGGGAGAAGGCAGTGGACGAGAGGAGGAGAGAAGATGGCGTGGTACGATGAGGGGTGGTTTTGAGGAGGTTTGAGTTGAGTGCGAGTAAACGGTGAAGTTATGTATTAATGTGTTTAAAATAAAGCCATCTTGAGTTATTGAAAAGAAAGTGTTTTTTATTTAACGTCGGAGGAAGGTTCTAACAAGTCAGAAGTGGGATACCGCCGCGAATCTTGACGAGAAGAATAGGGGTAGTTTGTGAGCATACGTCCTTGAACAGGTGCAGTGAACTTGGAACATTCTAGAACGTACAATAGAACTTAAAATTGCGTTTTATATGTGAAAGTGATAAATCGATAGTACGTCAAAATCGATTTCTGTACGATGCGAGTATTTTGAGATTGTTCATGGAACGGGACAAAGATATATTTTACGATTTATAATATTTTATTTTCTGGGATACATGTGCGGGCTCTTTTAGGCGCGAAGCTTACGGAATAGACGGCCATTTTCCTTCCGGAAGTGACGGAAACCAAAGAGCTTAGAAGAAAAGAAGTGTTATGCGGGCAGTGCAGTGACGAATATCAAGGAGCTTGGAAGGGAAGAAGTTTTAAGTTGGCAACGCGAGAGAGCATTGAACTTTTGACAGCTAAGTTGACTGTTGGTAGTAGAAAATAACAAATGTGTGTAGAGCGGGATTTTTGAAAGAAGTAGAAATGGAAAGATTTAATTACACTAACGCTGGCAGTGGAATTAATAATGCCGAGGCTGAAATTACTGATGTAACAGGTAGGTCCAGTGAGCCTGGCGCTAATAGCACTAATATGCCTGACATTAATAATGAAGTAGGTGCTGCTAGTTTAAACACTCAGCAAAATGCAGTTATTGGCGACAACCCTATGATGGCCATACTTATGCAAATGCTAGAGCAGAACAGGCAGAGGGATGAAACCATAATGAGACTGCTGTTGTCCAGAGAGTCGGAATCGAGGACAAACCCATCTCATGCTGCTCAATCAGTTGGACAAGATGCCTACCACATTATGCCGGACTTGTCTAAAAATATTGGAGATTTTGATGGGGAAGGGACAGGTGGGTCCTGGTTGCAAGCGCTGGAGACGACCTCTCACCTTCATGGTTGGCCAGATGCATTTAAGCTGGAGGCTGCACGGTCCCACCTTACAAAGGCAGCCCACCATTGGTACATGGCTCGACATATGGAGTTTACGTCTTGGGACGAATTTAAACGACAGTTTAAGAAAACGTTTATTGGGGATACTGGAATGAGCGTACCAGAACGATGGAAAAAGATGAACGAGCGACACCAGTTGAGGGGTGAAAATACTAACAATTATTTTCACGAGAAAATACGATTGTGTAGAGATCTCAGGCTGAATTTCGAGGACTCGAAGCGACAACTACTGATTGGACTGTGGTCCCGAGAGCTAAGCGGAGTATTAATGGCGAAGCAACACTTCGATGAAGATGAACTGTTAAGGGATGTACGCTGTTTTGAAGAAATAGAACGAGAAAGGGCAGATCGAATCCATAGCAGAAGAGAAGCACAGAAGAAGCCATCACAACCAACACAACAAACTCAAAGACAATCATCCATACACCAGGTGAAAAATGAAGATACAGTAGTCAGTCAACAAAAGCCAATACAAAATCAACAAGTAGCAGAGCAACGTCCAAGGTATGACAAGGCTAGGGGAGTAGTTACAAGAAATGACCAAGGTGAGCCAAAATGTTTTAACTGCAATTGTTTTGGCCATATCTCTAGGGACTGTCCAATGCCAAGAAGGCAGACTGTATGCCATAGTTGCGGCAAGGCGGGCCATATCCAGCGTTTCTGCACGGAAACGTCACGTAATGTACCACAAGGAAATACGACTGTCAATGTTATTAGTGAGAGCACGTGTCGCAATCAGGGAGCAGGTATCACTAAGTACATGAAGGATGCTAAGTTAAATGGGAGGGTCACACTAAATGCCCTAATCGATACAGGCTGCTCAACATGTACGATAACTGAGTCAGCAGTCAGGCAAGCAAAATTGGAAATTGATTCTGATGCGAGTCCTTTATTCGGGTTCGGCAGCACGACCAAGGAAGTATTGACCGCCTTGGGACGTGTGACTGTCAACCTAGAAATAGACAACATCTGTGGACGGGTCACTCTGTTGGTGGTCCCAGATTCTGTACAGCCATCAGATCTGCTTGTAGGACGGTCGTGGATAGACCAACCACATGTAGCATACCTAAAAATAGATGATACCTTGAAGTTGGGCTATCGCGACGAAGAGCCGTTCGCAAGTCTTGTTGTGGACGCTATGCCAGCTAAACTTAAGGTCATGGTTAAAAGCGACACAACACTGAATCAGAATGTTGTTAATTGGGTCAATGTACATGTAAACGCAGGACCCGATTCGCACATAATCATGTCACCCGACAATAACGAGAAGTCACTGGGAAGTCTTTTCAAAGTAAATAATGGTGAGACCCAGATACCGGTTTATGGATCCTACGGAGGAGACATACGACTTAAGAAAGGTCAATGTTTAGGAAAGGCGGAAGAGGTAATACTTACCGAGTTGAATGGAGACGCGACAAGCAAGGACGTAGTTGACACTATTGAGAGTTGCGACGTGAGGAAAGAGACAGAGGCAAACGATGGGGAGATGCTGTTGCAGTGCAATAGCAACACAACGAAGAAAAAGCAACCAATACACCTAGAAGACCTTAACGTAGGCGAAACCATAACAAATGCACAGTCCATTGAACTTTTAGAGTTGTTAAATGAGTTCCGACACTGTTTTGCTAAGGATCTTCACGAACTAGGATGCACTGATGTAGTCGCTATGGACATCATCGAAAAGGAGGGCAGTAAGCCGGTAACGAGCCGACCGTACAAAACTACTGCAAGCGAACGCGAAGAGATTAAACGCATAGTCAGAGAATGGAAGGACAGTGGTATCATAAGTGAGACTAGGTCCCCGTACGCTAGTCCGGTACTGCTTGTACGCAAGAAAAGTGGGGAAAGTAGACTAGTGGTCGACTACCGGAAGTTAAACGAACAAACGGTAAGGCAGCATTACCCGTTACCGAACATTGACGACCAGCTTGAAAATCTTTCGGGATGTAAATTGTTCACGGTGCTTGACTTGGTCCACGGGTATTTGCAGATACCATTATCGGAAGAAGCAAAGGCCAAAACCAGTTTCATAACTCCCGATGAAACAGGTCAATTCGAAAGGATGATGTTCGGTTTGTGTAACGGACCATCGGAGTTTCAACGCCTGATGAACGTAGTGCTGGGACCGTTGCGTAATAAAATAGCCTCATGCTATTT
The DNA here is from genome assembly GCA_945910005.1 of Isoperla grammatica. Classification (NCBI taxonomy): domain Eukaryota; kingdom Metazoa; phylum Arthropoda; class Insecta; order Plecoptera; family Perlodidae; genus Isoperla; species Isoperla grammatica. Next base: position 23,301,526 of record OX246737.1, read on the forward strand.
GGAGGACTTACTTATATATGCGAAGGACTGGCCTGAAATGCTAGACAGGCTACGACAAGTATTGACCGCAATCGGAAATGCAAAGCTAACATTGAAAATTTCCAAATGTGAGTTTGCCAAACCGCAGGTTGATTATTTGGGGTTTGTAATTGCAAATGGAAGTATCCAACCAGGTGCAGGGAAGGTGCAAGTGGTTAGGGACTTTCCACGACCGCGAAATGTACACGAGGTTCGGAGATATCTAGGTCTCACGGGTTTCTTCAGGCGATTCATCGGAAGATACGCAGAGCGGGCGGAGCCTCTCACCCGGTTGACACAGAAAACCCAACCATTCGTCTGGGGAGACGAACAAGAAGATTCGTTCAACGATTTGAAAGAAGCATTGACCAGTAAACCAGTGCTAGCTCTCTACAACCCCAAGGCTTACACGGAGCTACACACGGATGCTAGTAGCCATGGCCTTGCTGGAATGCTGTTACAAAAGGGAGACGACGAAAAACTACACCTTGTGCACTGTGTGAGCAAACGAACAAGCGAGTGTGAGCGCCACTACCACAGCAGTCGGCTCGAATTGATGGCAATGGTATGGTCCATTGGGCGATTGCGTTCATTCCTACTTGGGATTTCGTTCGTAATCGTGACGGATTGTAAATCGTTGATTTACCTGAACGAAAAGAAAACCATTAATCCTATTGTGGCTAGGATGTTTGATTTAATCCAAGAGTACAACTTCGAGGTGAAGCATCGACCAGGCGACAAGATTCAACATGTTGATGCACTTAGTCGTGCTCCAGTCGACGAAGCCAGCGATACTATGGATGAGATCATCAGTGATAGACTTGATGTTCTCCTGACGATGTCGGTAGCAGACCAAGTACTCATGATGCAGCGTGGAGATGAGAAGCTTCTCAGTATAATCAAGACACTTGAAAAGCCAGCGGAAGAGAGGACAACCAGGAAAAACGAGATTCAGGACATGGCACTAATAGATGGAAGGCTTTTCAGAAAAGTCTCCAATAACGGGGAAGATAGGTGGCTGTATGTGTTGCCAGACTCTATGAGAAAAGGTATAGTGATCAAGTTTCATGATCTTGCGGGCCACTTTGCGGTGGATCGCACTGTTGCAAAAATCAAGGAACGATATTGGTTTCGCAACATGAAGCGCTACGTTAGGAGTCATATCTCAAGGTGCTTCGACTGCCTGATGAACAAGATACCGAGTGGTAAGCGAGCGGGGCAGCTGCACCCCATTCCTCCGGGAAGGCGCCCCTTTGAAATTGTTCATTTGGACCACCTCGGACCTTTTCCTAAAAGTTCGAAGGGTAATAAGGAACTGTTAGTCGTTGTGGATAACCTGACAAAATTTGTACACCTGTACCCAGCACGAGACACATCGACAAAGAATGTTTTAAAGTACTTAAGGGAGTTTGTTGGAGAACGAGGGTTACCGGAGCGATTTATTTCTGACCGGGGTACGTGCTTTACGTCAAAGAAGTTCGAGGAATTCTGCTCAGAAAACGGTGTCAAGCACACGTTTAACTCGTCTCGACATCCACGGGCGAACGGCCAAGTGGAACGAGTTAATCGAACCGTATTGCCTGTCATAGCTATCGCTATGACTGACCCTCAACACCGAGACTGGGACGCGAAGGTTAAGAAGATCCAGCAAGACATAAATACCTCCATCAACAAGACAACAGATAAAACGCCGTTTGAGCTCCTTCACGGCTACAAGCCACGCTTTGAGGATGGAAGTCTGCGTGTGTTAGTAGATTGTCCGAGAAATGAGGAGTGGAAACCTGTCGGGACCCTTCAAGACGAAGCAAGGGCGAGCATAGAAGCCAAGCAGGACGTGTATAAAGAATATTTCGACAAAAAGCACCATGCTGCCTTGAAACTAGACAAGGGAGAAGTCGTGGTGATGCGTAGAGCTCCAGAACTCACAGGCGAGCCGACCAAACTACAGCCTAAGTTCCGAGGTCCTCTGATAGTGACAGAAGTCCTACCTTCAGACACGTACCGGGTTACTCAATTGTACCAAGGAGATAAGGACAGGCTGTATGCCACTACTGCGCATATTTCCCAATTGAAATCCTGGGGCAGTAAGGACCGACCAAGCGAGGATGACGGCTTACGAGATGAAGACGATGACGAAGAAGAACAAATTGAAGACGACGAAGTAGATGTAGCATTAGATTTAGGGCGGCCAAAACGTCAAATTCAAAAGCCGCGTTTCCTTAAGGACTTTGTCTAAGATTATGTGTTGTTCCTTTTCTTAAAATACAGGAGTAGTTTATTATAAAATGTTTGTCATTCATTAGTTAAAGAGTCAAGTTCATAAAACTACTTATTGAAAGTTCTAGGTTAATTGAGGTCAATTAAATAGTAGGATGGCCGAGTGTGAGATCATAATTATTACTATAGTTTAAATTTAGCGCGCACGTCTGGTGCAAAGTATCTTTGTGGTGGTAAAGGGAGAAGGCAGTGGACGAGAGGAGGAGAGAAGATGGCGTGGTACGATGAGGGGTGGTTTTGAGGAGGTTTGAGTTGAGTGCGAGTAAACGGTGAAGTTATGTATTAATGTGTTTAAAATAAAGCCATCTTGAGTTATTGAAAAGAAAGTGTTTTTTATTTAACGTCGGAGGAAGGTTCTAACATTGTTAAATTAGTTATTTATTTATAAAGTGTGTTTAATGTGGATTCAACTTCTGCTGAGAAACCCCTATACATTTCTCTGCTATAGCTTCTAATGGGTTTCAGTCATCAACAATTGGGCAAATAATTAGTTGAGCATCAGCCCTCGGACATTCCTTCCCAACTATCCAAACACCCTAATATACCAGTTCATAGTCAAGGTAAAGCTGGTGTGCACCCTACAACAGGGATTCCTACGAAAAACATTACTAGCCTAATATTGTTATTATTATTATAATTAAATAAATTCAAAGTTGTTGTAGTTAAAAAAAACAATAGCTACTAGAAGACTAGGGCCTATATGACTATGTCCCTATGGCTATAATATAGCTCCAAGAAAGATGTTACTGCTATATTATAGCAGTAACATCTTTTAAAAAGAAATGCAACGAACAACCAATAACGTAGCAATACGCTTTCTACCGTAGCTATCTACTAGTATACTGAACATTATGGAAGATGACTGAGGTGGGTTACCTGCATCGGTTTCTGGCCACATGATCGCTGGGTGTGTCGTGTTATGTGCCGCGCACGCACTCAAGTCGTCGACGCCGATCACCTTAAATCTGTCCTCGAGCAACCATTTATTACGCAGCAACTCCATGTTTGTCGGCGACAAGAGCACCAGATATTGTAGTTCTTTACTCTGCTCGTCGTCGTCGTCGTTCAGCGCTGAGGCTTCGAGTTCGATATCGTCTGTCGAGATGTCTAGAACGTCCGCCAGAGCGTCCATGACGCGCCGCTCGTCGCGGACCAATCGCGAGCCGCCGGTATTCGGTAGCGGTTCCGGTGCCACGCGGCGGCGTACGGTGACGCGGTAGATGCGGCCCGCTTCCCGCGCTCTCGGGGCACCGTAGACGGGCGACCGGATGTCGCGACGGGGCAACATCTCACACACGGCGCACACTTCCGCTACCCGCGTGCCGCGATCGGGGCGCCACGGCGGTGAGAACTGGTACTTGTCGCTCACCAGACGCCAACGCATGGTGGCGAGATTCAGCGCGCCGACCGTTTCACTACCGCCTTCTAAGTTGTTGTTGTTGTTGTTGTTGTGGTCAAACTCTCGGCTGATGGATCTAGAGTCGCGTTGGAAGGCGTCGTTTCTGGCCAAGTTCACCGCTTCGCCGTCGAGATCTTGTAAACTAGGGTCAATGTCTTGCATGTCCACAAGGTATTCGTCGCCAACCTCCTGAAAGTACCCCGTTTTTTATAGTGTGTGTTTAAGACGTTTTATAATAATTTAATACGTGGAACTAAAGTTGTCTATTAATTTGATGCTACTGTAATAATTATAATCGTGCATGTTACACCCATAAATGTGCTTGTTACCTTACACCTAATGACTCCTCATTTTTGGCGACATGAAAACCTTCCTACCACTAATTTTACTGTTAACCCATTCTACACGAAAGGATAACCAGTTTTCATATATTCTATCTCATAAGTACTCCGAAGAGGTTTTTTTTTTAACTTTTTTCCTCATGCTATATAATATGTATTGTCTTGCCGAATTCCCAACCTTTATGATTTTGTCCAATCTTATGTTAAAATGTTAAATGCTAGTTACTTAGGAAATTTTATGAAGAATACATGTACCCTGTTGCATACAATTTAATAAATTGTGTTTCCCGAATCTCATAAGTAGATATACCATCCAAAAACCTCTCCTTTCTGTCACGTGCGAATACTTAAGCACTTGCTGAGAGAAGAAATTAGAATACATTCAACACAACAATAATCGTTTGTATTCTTATGTATGTGAGCTCTCACTTCTCATAACCAGTAAAATCACATTCGTGAGCCAATCCTCATCGAGTTGGATGGTAATAAAAACTGTTCGGTACCTCATCGTCTATTCCGAAGTCGTTGACCCAGTAGACGACATTTTTGAGCCTCTTGACTCTCAGCGGTACAAGTCCCTCCTGCAGACCCTGGGCTCTAATCCCTTGGAAACGCTGGGCATCGCGATAACCACGTTGCAGCAAGCGATAACCGGGGAACTGTTTCGCACAGAGATTGTCGAACTCTGTCCATGTGTGGGGTTCGTTGCTGCAGACTGGCTCCAGTGGCGCCCCTACCGGCGTGTAGCGGTAGTTCTGCGCGTGGTTGCCGCTGACTGCTTCCAGTGGCGCCCCTACCGGCGTGTAGCGGTAGTTCTGCGCTTGGTTGCCGCTGACTGCTTCCAGTGGCGCCCCTACCGGCGTGTAGCGGTAGTTCTGCGCGTGGTTGCCGCTGACTGCTCCCAGTGGCGCCCCTACCGGAGTGTAGCGGTACTTCTGCGCGTGGTTGCCGCTGATTGCCACCAGGATCGTCGCTGTCAACACCCACACTGTCATGGCTCCCGCGTCTCGCTGGAACTGTCCCAGGATGTGAACTAATGTTCTAAACTTTATTATTACTATACGGACGTGACCAAAACATATTTAAAATAATTTTAAATATGTTTTGGTTGATTGATGTTGTAAAGAGCGAACCATAGCTTCGTTCTAGAATTCATCTCACAAGTTAGTAATCTAGGATTACCTACCGTTACGCCAGGACATAAAAGGGACCCTAATGGGACTTATTTTGCTTCGTAAATGGGCGGGAGGGGGGGGGGGGGGGGTATCCAATACAAGTGAATACTTAAAGAATGATTCTGGAACACATAAGAAGCTATCCAGTATGAATATTGGAACGCTTGCATTACTGTTGGCTGAGTGAGATTAGTAATCCGATGGATTCTGGAACGCAGAGCGTCTTAACCATAGTTAGCCCCTGCAGGAATACTATAAAGTAGGCCTATATTGAGAACCTTTCAGGGCTGACAAAATATATTCTCTTTCACTTCCGTTGTGATTCGTGGCAAACAATGTAAAAACAAATAATATTTTCATTTAATTGTAAATCTGTACACACGTTTTTTCAAGCTGTACTCGGTATCTTTTTACTGACAAAATGTGATGCTGTGGAAGGATGTATTGTACAGCACGCTTCGAAATGTTCTCTAAATAAATACCGTTATGTAGTTTATTGGAATCCTGGCAGGGACTCAGTGACCCTGATATGTTTGATCAATGTCTTTGAGCTGTGGGAGTCATTATGCTGTATTTCGTGAACAAAATTATCTGTAATGACGGAGACAAGTTTAACGACAATATGCACAATCATCGTCCACAAATCACAGATGGAGAGTGAAGGGGGAAGAAAATCGAGTATTGGCTATGAATCTCCACTACGTTGTAAAATACATTGTAGTGTGAAGTGTTTATATAGGTGGTGACAAAGGAAACTACCTCTTTTCCATAAACACAAAAAAGGTGAAGATTGATTGATATTTGGGCTTAACGTCTCATATTTTTGCAACTTAGAAAGAAGAATATAATAACGAACGGTAATGAGTATAGTGGGGCAAGTGGATGGGAAGAATAGTAGAAGCAGATCATGATATGCTGCAGATAATCCAGAGTATGCATTGTAATTGATATGTAGAAATAGAAATACTGGAAGAAGAGGAAAAGATGGACAGCTATTTTCAACCAATTCACGAGTTCATAAGGCACGTGTTAACAATTCCACCGTGTTTCGAATTAGTGTAAACATAACTATTGTATTCGTAACTTAGTCATAAGTACGCTACACCCTCGCTGCATTCGCGATAAAGCCTCGTGTTTGACAAAATTGTGTTTTTGATAGTAAAGGGCCAAAGACAATGGTTCCTGAAGCTCACTACAAGACTTGTATGCTACTTGTTTGAGAAAATGTGCATCCTTACCTGTTCAGTATGTAATTGCAAAAATGAATGTATAACAACATGTTATCAAAGTGTAAAGAGTTGTAAATATATAGATTGTTTTCATTGATAAAAAAAAACCATCTGTAAACTGTCAAAAGACTTGCATCATGTTTGTTTTCTATTTGCATTTATTGTTGACTAATTAGAAAACCACAGCCTTGAAATTGTCGTAATCTCGAGGGTTTAGATGGCAGTGGAGGAAGGTTCAACGAACTACAGCTAGGTGAGAGGTCGAGAGGACTTTTTCTCCCTCAAGAGTTTTGAAGAATGCTCAATAAGACAATAGCTTATTGATAATATCAATGTTACCTACCCTTCAAGAACAATCATTATCTGATATTGCATTCACCTCCTTGTGATTACAAAATAACATTACTGTAACTTGTATACAACGTAATTTTGTAATCTTTGGTAATATTACAATGAAAGAAATTATCTCGAAACCCCATCATCAACTATGGCTCACAAGGCTCATCTCTGTACACCGCGAACAGGTTTTCATTGTATTTTGAACGCCCCTTGCCCACCTCCCCCCCCCCCTTGGCGTGTGCTAGTATTTAATACTTGTGGCCCATTCTGTCGCACACATTTTGTTTACTCATATTTGTAGCAGCGCAGCTATAATTTACCTTCAACCTTGTAATATTCACAATATTATACAACAAAACAATAATTACGCAAATAATAGTTCAAGTTCAAGTAAAGTCGCAGTTAAAGTTTCATTACGTATCAACTACACAACTAAAAATTATGATCAAATTCGCAAATCTGTACGCAATGATCATTGATCATATCCCTGTAAAATGCGTGTCTAATCTACAACAACACTCACTTTTAAATACGAATGGAACAAATTACCAACCACCTGGCTGGTCTTCCGGATAAACTAAACGGTTTTCCGTTTTATCACATTTTTAAATAAGTGAGACTATGTTATATAAATATGTGATTTACATAATGACTGTACTTCTTTCTTGTACTGTACTTATGATTATTTTGACTGTTCTGCTCATTGTATGTTGCACTTTTGCAGCAAATAAAACATGATCATGATTATCTTCTCGAATCACAATAGCAATTTCCCTTCATTTACGATGTGTTTATTTATTTTCTTTGCAAATAGTAAACACAAAATGAAACGAAGTGATAGAAGGAGAGGGGAGAGGGAGGGAGAGGTACGTAAATAGTGTAGCCAGTACATAAATCACGGATGAATTGAGTGTGTTGCGCAAAGAGCGAGAGAGAGGGAACGAGGGGTAGACAGCGAGACAGAGAGAGACGGAGAGAGAGATAATAATATCCTGAACATGTCTCGAAATAGCGGCCAGCAGTGACAAAAACGGTTCATCTGTGGACGGTAGGTTGACCGGTCGCGGCGTCGCTGCTCAAAGGTGAGTGCAGAGATATTGTTTTGGTTATATCTGTAGTTATCAAGGTCAAGGTTACGATCTTTCGATGTGTTCGATTAGGGAAAATACAAAATTTTACCCACGATTATCCTGAAAATTGAAAGTGTTAGTACAATTACAACGTGAAACTAGAGGTGCATATTTTTAAATTGCGTTCGCTGTAACTTTTACTTTCGCGAATTCATCTTCTTTCCACTTAAAGCTTATTTTAAGGATTACAAGAACAGTAGGCCTACTCAAATTACAGTTTCGGTTTTTTACCCTAGGAATGTCCAGATATGTCAACTTTTAAGGGGCCAACTGTCAAGCTATGTGACAGCAAGGTTATTAGTAATTAATAATTGAATTCTAAGGTCCTCCTTTGTAAATCAGTTTTTATAACTGAATAGGATAGACATTAAATAAATAAATAAAAAATTATATATGAAATTATGATTTAACCTTGTACATGGTGTTAATTAAATTTCGATTAATATCATGTTTTATAAACTATTTCTAGTCATACATCTAGGTGCGTTTGGTATTGAATAAAATAATTGTTATTATGTTTTGAAAATTTACATAAATCAATATCATACTAAAAAATACATTTTTACACACTGTTCATCAGATTTAAATACAAAAAAGGATTTTCTTAAATTTGTTGGCGTGTAAATATTATCGAGTAATTCTTCTTCCCGATTTGTAAGGGATATTTTTAGTGTTAACTTTCCACCATTCTTGGCAGGCCATGATAGTTATTTAAACTAGGGACCATCTCACAGTGAAGAACGTTGACAGTATTAGACCCCGGCTTTCCTCCTGTCATGAGAAGCGATCATGACCCATATCCGTACTGGTCACACAAAGTCCGGCTTACATCGCACAAGGCTTCCTTCTTATGATGAAGAACCACGTACAACGTGCAGTGTTGTAACAAGCTAGAGTACTAAGCTGTAACAAGCTTATAACAGCTGACTATACAGTTTTATGACGCGCGCTGCAATTTTATCACACTTTAAGCTTGACAGATGAATTTTACCACCTGACCTTTACTAAACACATAACTGCACTGATGGCCTTGGTGTGGTGCAGCTTTAAACCCTTTATTGATAAACTGATAACAATAACACACCACATTGTAACACGAGTTTTGATCGTGTGCAAAATGTATCCAATAACAAGAATTATTTGGTCAGATTTGTTTTGTTTTTTGGTCCCCTGGACTTTTTTGTACTCCGGGCACAAAATATTTGAGTATTTGAGTGATGAATATGAGACTGTATTGATTATTTAGATTTTATACCACCTCATGTTAATCTGTTTACATTTTGATGACAGTGCCTCGACTTCTATTTTAGGCGCTGTATAAATAAATCCTGGCGAGCGAAGTTGTAAGGGACACTTCCGTTTCTTACTACAAATTGATACATTTGTATATAACACTATTATATGCAGGACATGTTCACTTATGACTGAAATACATCTTGAAGTATTTCTAACTAATAATCGACTCACTTCTTTAGACAGTGGCTGGGTACACTAATGTATCACGTTACAAGTCAATTTAACATCCAGTTAGCAGCAGCACGAGTCAAGCGAAGGTCAACTAAATGATCGTGGAGTGTCAGTGTTGGGGTTCAGACCGTCGATTATATTGTTAATGTGGTCTAATTGATGAGTGGGGATAATACAAACCGACTGACAGCCAATCAGAGTTAAGGAAGATTGTAAATTTGTAACAACATAGTAAGCACCAGTGATGATTATTAAATAACGCAATAGAAAGATGTAATTTAATAGGGAATGTGCATGGATTTTCTACAGCTCTGAAAGTACGTGGAATATATTGTTATTCATCTGAAGACATCAGAAACCTAATTTAAAAGTTTTAAAATTAACTCATTAGGCCTATACTTCTATAAATGTTCAAAGATTTTGATTATCTGTTTCCCGCACTATTATTTTTAAACGGTATGTGACGTCACAATCCTTGTAAATCACTGCTTATATGAATGACTTTGCATATAACCTCCTTGGACTTTGCCACCGTCTCCTAGACGAAACAATCAAATTTTCAAGGTCATCAAGCTAACCTTGTTAAAATTTGTACTCAAGCCGTTGTCAAGTCTGCTTTATATGAATAACAACACCCATTATTTACTGATATTCTATGAAAATAGGTTTGATATTATTGTTTTTATAGAAATTGGGCTTCAAAATTAATTATTAGGCGTACTAGGCATTAATTCGATTTTATATGATTTTAGATATGATAATTTCCAAATAAGCGTTATTTTATTTATCAGTTTATGATTGGTTGATTGCTGATACAGGGAAAGTGATGTATGCCCCGTTTTTCCCGCCATAAATATGTGTGAAACTTTCAGCTCGTTCTTATAAATGAAACTTTATTCTATGTCATCAAAATAAAATATTTTTGTAGTCAGGAAGTTAATCCTTATCTAGTAAAATGCTAAAAAAAGATGACGCATATTCCCTATTAGCCTGGTCATGGTCTTCGTCTTATAAATGATGTGTATGTATTATATGTAATATATATTAACATAAATGAGATAAAATAAACAATATAAAGATAATATGAGATATAAATAAAATAATAATATATTATAAATTAGTCAAAAGATCCAAAAGAGATTTTTTGTATAAACATATTATAATCAAAAGCACATTTCATATTTATATGGTATAAAAAATAACGAAAAGTAAGGTTTTTGCTACATGTTCATTGTTCAGTGTAGTGTTCCTATGTTAATTAAACGTTCTCGTTGGCGTTGTCAGATGGCGCTGCAGGCTCTCGTGGTCTCCGCTCTCTTCATTCTCCTGACGTTGGTGCTGGCCGAGGTGGGTCGCCGTCTCGTCACAGCCTTCGTCGAGAACCCCTTCGTCCGACTTCTGTTCCAAGAGGGCATCGCGGCCGCCGAGCTATGCGGCTGCTGCTTCGAGCTCATCATTGGTGAGTCCGACTCAACCCATACAATCGAAACGTTGTTTCACATACACAGTTTGGTAAAATATTGTAAAGTTCGTCCAAGGTAAGTATTCTCATGCTTATCACATATAGCAGAGTCCAATGGTACCAACTTAATTTTCTACTTCCCTAGTTCCTACTATATAATTGAAACACGTCTATTTGGGATAATATACTCCTTTCGTTCCGCATGAGCCACCGCAGACGGTTGGAGGTAGCGTAAACTATGAAGAAAGGATTGTCCCAAGGATCAATCTTCACCCCTCAACTGTTCCTCTCTGTTGACAGTGGCCGACAACTTCGGCGTGTCAACCTACGCTATCTTCCTGTTCCTGCTGACCATCTGGTGGTCACAATGCTGGGGTGAAGCCACTGCCTGTCCGTACACCCATCTTGAGGACGTGGCTACCGGCAGGATGGACATGCGCCAGGCGTTACTGCGCACATGGGCGGAGCTTACTGGGGGCATCCTGGTGTACAGATACGTCCAGCTCTATTGGAGTCTTGAGCTGGTGGATACGCACGTGGACAGAGCTTTCGATGACTGCAAGGCCGACCTACAGGTACGGTTGTTGCAAAGCAACCTTACAGATGCTCTGTCATAGACGAGTGGTTCGTGGCCGGCCAATGGGCCCCAATTTCAAATACCGATTCCATCAAAACATAATTTCTGCTTTACTTTGTTTCAAATCAACCTCATCTATTTACAAAGGTACACCTAATGCTCCTTTATCCATCCTCAGTGATAAACTTTCAATATTTTAAGATAATATCCCGTGCTTTCCCAGAACGAAGCCTGATCACCCGCCTTCCTTCATTGCCTTCTGCCTCAATCAATTATACAGCAGAAATTTGCAGCTATGGAAAAAGCTAGATGGTCACTGAATTCTTTTACATGCTGGCCGCCTTAATATTGACTAAATTAACAAACCATGCAGGTCTATGCATCCAATATGCCGGCAAGTTGATATGTATCCCAAACACCAAACAACTGCCCTTGTGTGTTCCAGGTACCCATGCTGTACGGTAGCGCGGTAGAAGCCATCGCCACGTGTATGTGTAGACTCGCGTCCAAAGCGTTGAGCGACATGAACCCCAGATTCGGTCCAGCCATCGACTCCTTCATTGGGACATCTCTTGTTGTAGCCGGTAGGTGTACCGCAAGGCTCACTCCTATAACCCGTCATATAACTGCGTAATGCACGCACTTCATCATCATCATCTGTTGCCACGTCCAACTCTGCGTTGGGTCGGCATTGAAGATAAGCCTCTCCATCTTCTTCTATCCTGCCACCACTCTTCCCCCTCAACTACAATCCAGTCCCCTCCTCGCATTTCCACATCCTTCCTCACTTTGTCGTGCCATCTTTGTCGTGGTCTTCCTCTCGTTCTTCTACCTGGAATCTCCAGTTCTAGCATTCTCCTCGGCAATCTTTCTCTTTTCATCCTCTTGACATGTCCGAACCATTTCAGTCTTCTCTCTCCAATACGCTCCAATAAATTCCTTACGCCTAGTTGGTTTCTTATTGCTTCATATTTAATTATGAACGTATTTCCATAAATGTGTTTCTTTTTTCGAGACGTGGAGTTTTCTCGTGTACGTACAGCAAGGATCATCCCTCCAGCCCATGAAATACTTGCGTCACGCACGCACTTGTACATATGTTCAAGAGCCGAAACTAGGAATGCATTCCTAAGTTGGAGGTGCGGTTTGCTATGGTGTAACTCAAGGCGTATTCTTATAACCTATCATATACTTGCCACTGCCTCTGCCCTATGCGAGAATCAACGTCTTGGCATGTATTATTTTACGTTCTCTGCTTGGCCTAGGGTGGAATAAGGTCCTCCGACTCCTTCCATTTCCCATTTCCAATCATTTTCCAAATTAATGTAGTTTTTCTTCTCTCTTTCCACCTTCAATCTCAATTTTCACGACGTCATATGGCAACTAGCTGTCGAGTACGTCGTTAAACATGGTTAAACACAAATCAAATAAGTGTGTTAATATGGTCCCTCGCAAAGTAATGCTCGAGTGATTGTTCCAGCCTTCGACTACTCCGGCGGCTACTTCAACCCCGTCCTGGCAACGTCCTTGAAGTACGGTTGTCAAGGCAACACGTTCATCGAGCACATCATCGTGTACTGGGTGGGGGCGTGCTCGGGGTCGCTGCTCTCCGTCTTCATCTACAAACACCCCCGCTTCCAGGAGATGGTGTTCGGCGGACAGGGGTGGAACCAAGTCAAGATGGAGTAGGAAGACTAGAGTCGTGGTCAAGGACGATTAAAGACTTGCGCAAGGACGACTAGCAAAATTAAACACTTGCTAAAGAATAATTTACAAGACTAAAGACACTTGCACAAGGACAACTAACAGACCAAATTACCAAATACTTGCTTTAGAAAGAGAAAAAAATTCAAGACAATTTAAAAGACCACCGACTTGCTCAAAGAAATATTATAAAGACGACTAACATACCGAAGACTTGCTCAAAGATGAAGAATGGGACAAGTTCGCAAAACGAAGATTGTTCAAGGATAATTAAAATATCAAAGGATCGCTCAAGCGCACTTCACTGATCTAGGTCGTTTAATGTGACTGAAAACTGGATCTAGGACAGCTCAAAGAAGACGATGAAAAGTTGTAAACGAGACGAAAACGTGCCAAAGAAACGAAAACTATTGGATCATAGATTGAGGATGACAATGAATACTGGCTTACAAGTCCAAAGACGAATAGACAGATTAACGATTATGAAGTTGGTCTCGAATATCTGCCATACCTAGTTACCTACTATTTTGTTTGTAATTGAATATGCATTTAGTTCTTCCATATGCCGCAATTGAACAGGAAACAAAATTTTAAAACTCCGGTCGAACAATTTAAGTCAATTCTAGATTGTAAATAAATACTAATGACATATTTTGTTATTGTTATGTTAGTGCATTTTATAAATGCAATGGGGCTGTATAAAAGATATTCTAAATAAAATTGAATACTCTTTCACAAACTCGTAACTGTAAAAGTATATTAAAAAGCTTTCGAAAATTGAAATGGTACGAAGCAATTTGTTCACTGATTTGTTTACATGAGCTTATCAAGAAATAATTGCAATTAAATATCAATTGAATTAAGAATATAAGAGCCGAAACCTTCTATTTTGTATTAACGTATCTAGTCCATAAAAACTGTCTAGTCTATTTTCATGATGTGTATGTTTATACCTGTCGTGCCTTATTAGACAAAGCTTTATAAAATGTTAGTTTTATTTATCCCTTATACAAAAACCACACTGAAATCAATGAAGTTCGAGCCAGGCTTTTTACGGCCCTTGGTAAACTTTGCGGCAACTGCGCAAAACGTAAAATGCACCGGAAATGTGACTCGCGTCTTCTGGTCAACGTGACTCTATTTCAAAGTTTATGATTCTACTACGACGTACGAATGCAACAGTTACATACATCACAGGTGTTCTAAACCGGAATGAACATAGGTTCTTTGAAGTCACAAGATTAATCGGCCACTTTGGGATCTATAGACGCCCATCCTTTCTCAGAACACAGTATAGCGAAATGCGATCACCTGATGATTGAAAGTAGTTAGTACAAATAATTTTTTAAACTACGTTACCACAAAACTGATCGTGTCAGCTTTCCCTTTACGCAGAACATTACAAAATGAATGTTATACGTTTTGTAATTGACAAACATGATTCACTTCTACATTTTAATTGACCCGAACTGAAGATATACCTTTCGTTATGCGTGTGTTACTTATAACATGGCGTAGCCTATTATATGTATTGCGTTGGGATGTCAGCAAGAATATTCATGGTTTCTTCATTTCATTCACCATCCTCCTTACTATATGGTACAAAAAAAGTGCACCAAACCACCTGTCGTATCGATCCACTTATATATAATACAGAGTATTACATGACAATAATTTTATTTTTAAAAGTTGTATTACTATCATGTTTATTTTCTGTTTTGCTCGGATTAATCATTCTTTCCTTAACTCAACTTGTACTTTTCATAATTTTTCACACATTCGTTACTAGATTAGGGTCTTGTTCTGTTTTATAACTGAAAACGACGGAGAAAAATAAGTTAACAAAATAAATAATATTTGTATAGTGATATTGGAAATACATATTTGACGTAAAATAAACGAGATCATTGTTAGTTCCCAACAGGGCTGAAGACATTTTTTCGAAATTATTTTTTTGATTTATTTTTAGCTAGTTTTTGTCATAATTTCTTGATTTCCCCAACAAAATGTGGTAATAAATATTTATTTTAATATATTCATATTTGATTGGTGCCATTTACCTTATCGTTGCTTCATGACTTACTTAGGAAAATACTCGTTGTTGTGCTCTACAATACACATCATTTTCTTGATCAAGTAATCAATTTGGTTCTTTAAAAAACACGTTTGTAATTTTCCGTCACCTTGAAAATATTAACACACAATTTCATTTTCCTACACAACAAATAATTTATTTCGATAAATATGTTATTTTCTCCAAGCTTTCCCCAGAAAATCAATCAACAACACACGTGTATGTACTGTACCACCTCCATTATTTATGTCCTTCATTTTTATTTCCGACTTATCTCCCCGATGAGTAAATGTCTTCATACACGTGTATCCCCACGTGTCTCTCTACCGCTCATGAGGGCGAGGGGTGACGCAACCAATGTAACACCAAGATGATCTCGATTACCCCCACTCCTGTATTGACACAGTTCTGTCACTGCTGCCAAGAATGTCATTTTAATGCTGCGTCGTAGTGACGAAAGTTGCGGTCCAACAGCTTTCGTACCCTCAATAATGCTATGTTTTCATAACGCGCCTGCTACCAGTATGTTGGTATTTTATTATAGGGCTTATCTAATAAGGTTAAAGGTCAAAGTTAATTCTTGAGACACAATGCATTTGTAATGGTACCAAGGGCAACAAATCGTTCGAGTTTCAAAATGTTTACACTTTTGTAGATAAAACACAAATTTTCCGTTTATTATAAGGTTGGAGACTTTTGCATAAGTTTTAAAATAAAATTGTTCCAGAATAGAAAGCTTATTATTAGAGATATAAGAACGTATATAAACAGTATAGCCTAATTGTTGAAGTTGGTAGCATGTGTATTTATTCCAGAGATCTAGAAAATATGCATCTCCCTTGCAATATTTTCGAAAATTTGTATCAATACAAAATTATGCAACACAACAGAACATTTTTTTTACTTTTTAATTTGTATATATCTTAACTGTTCATTAGCTTAGTTTATAATCAAATTAGTTGCATAGAACAACAACGAGTACGTTATACTAGTGACAATCACACCTACCAATGTTCTCTCATTACAAATGGTTTTTCTAGTGTTGCACACAATGTTGTCCATTGTTTATGTATTTGGTAAGCGGCATAAGATGGTAATTCCCAGTCTAATATGTTGTAAACATACATTGACCAACTTCAACTCAATAGTATTTCCGAGTCGTTAAACACTGGTTTAAATACCTGTTGGTCGTTCTATGCTTAGGAAAGTATGGTCTAATTAAACACTCGGCGAAGAGGAAATTAACATTACTTAACAATTATCGTAAACGAGCTCAATAATCCTAAAAAGCTTAATATAGTGTAAGACATAGAATTGTGTAGTATTATTTATTATCCCCCTTTGTAGTAAATCATTTTTATAACTGAATTGGATAGACATAATATATCAAAAATTAAAAACAAAAGAGAGAGAGAGAGAGAGAGAGAGAGAGAGAGAGAGAGAGAGAGAGAGAGAGAGAGAGAGAGAGAGAGAGAGAGAGAGAGAGAGAGAGAGAGAGAGAGAGAGAGAGGGAGAGAGAGAGAGAGAGAGAAGCGTAGAATCTATGCATAGATTAGCAACTAATCAACATTGTTTGATTGTTGTGGCTCAGGTGAGGACGAATATAGTGGATAGTATTTAAACATCCACTTTGAGAGTACCCTTTACAAATGTCAAGGTTAAAGAAGCAATTTATTTGTATCTGCAAATTCAAATAATTGATTGACATGCATAAGTTGCGTTTCATCATAATGTGACACGTGCTTTAAATTACAAAACTGCAACAGTGATTAACTCTCCATTGAATTAGACCATGCAGGTGCATTTGCATCTAAAACAGGTAATTAGTTAATTCCAATAGTGTCTACGTGATGATCGAAACGAAATGTTTTGTGATGAGCACTTGTTTTGATCGTTATGCAAATCAGGCGCAATTAATCAGGAAACGTGGGTGATATCGGACCGTAATATGGGTCACGGCGCACACCGAACCGGTTCGAACCGGTTCGCTCGATGCAGGTAGCCAGCTGATGCAAGGTTTATGTAAGGTTTCTGTTTATGGTGTTCGATTACATTCTATATCGCCCGCCAGATCGTTTGATCGCTTATTGTGAAAGTGAAAATGAAAATGGCGCAAATCTCGGTAAAGAGATCGAATAAAATGCTGAAAGAAAGTTTACTATAGAGTTCCAACAACGATTGACACTTGACTTTATAACCTGACTCACGATGTAGACACAGTTTTCAATATCACTTTACTTATTTCTATTGTTGTTGATTATTATCCAGTGTTCTCTATTCTTTTGTATACTGGCCAGTCAGGCGTATCTCTCACTGACAGTTCTACCAGTTGTGCTGGAACCATTGTCACGTTATATATATTGCCCTTACTTCTTTCTATTAGTCCTTCAAACATGAACACGACCAGGATCAGGTTTCGCAGCGTCCAATCTATTTCGTCTCGGTTTGTAAGCGTATATGGACGAAACACAATTAAACACAGTGATAATAGATAAGTTATAAACTTCATTAACAAAACAAAAACTACAGCATCGTGAATTTTCAAAATATTTCTACGATGTACATTTTGTGTCATTAAAATAAACATGCCCCAGTTTAGTATTAATTTTTATTATATTAAATGACAAGAATTTTGAGAAAACTTTAGAAAAATAGAAATTTGAAAAATGATGAAAGAATATGTGATGTTTCGTATAACTATGAGACATAAATAAGATAAATAAATAAATTCACATTTAGAGTCTACCCACTCAGTACTAAACTGATTTGCAGTGGGGGACTTTAATTTAAAGCGACTAAACCAACCCTGTAGGCTTCGAACACCATCGACGAGTGAGCAATAACCAATCAAAGATCGATATTTCAAATACAAAACATATTTACGGAATCTTCAGCGACGGACGAAGCTCAGTGGTGAAAGGCAAGGTTGCATTTTTAGAGGCCAGGGTTTCGATTTCCTCTGCCGCAATTTTGGTTTGAAAGTTTGTCCGTGGTTTTCCTCAGTCATAAGGCAAATGCTTGGATTGAGTCTTACTAACAGCCCTTAGGTATTCCTTCTTAGATATCGAATACACAAAGAAAACTAATTCCATCTACATAGGGGGTCAACATACAGTTAAAGTTGAATCTCTACAGCAGATTCACACGAATAATTTGTATTGATTAACATCTTCTGGCAATTATTGATAATGTTTGCCTCTACCAGGACTCTAAGCCAGCTCTGAACACATCACATAGAACAGCAATGTAGCCCCGGTAGATGTTTTCGTTTATAGAGCTCCAGGTTCGAGTCTCAGTTGGAGAAACTCTATATTTATTGATATTCCAGACGTTAATGATCTCAAAGCAGGTTTTAGATTTTATGGTCAGTAATAAAACTAATAAAAACACAGTTTGATACAAACTGTAATAGCTTGTTTGGGTATATGCAACAATTCTTTAATTAGATGCAGGTTACACATTACACAAACTCGGTCAAAACCAGTGTTAGCATGTTATACACATATAAATGTCAAACAACTTAAACTGGAACTTACTATTAATATTAATATTTATTTATAAACGTGTGTGTGTGTGTGCAATGTTTGGTATACACAACCTGTACAAGATACAGCAAAAACACATGGAGCCAAACGATATTTTAATGGAACAATTTTGATTTAACTTTGAATTACATAAAGACTATTACTAAAGCATACATGCATTAGCCTTTAGCTACTTTCTACAACACATTTGTAAATCTGTCCTTTACGTTTGAGAAGACGAGCTATAACCGTTACCATCATTCATGATTGTTGTTTTGTTACCATTACCAAAAGTCGTTCATAATATTTTCGCGTGTCGTAATACCCGTGACCTTTTCTTGGTCGCGTGTGACGTAACGAGTGAGTCAGTGCTGCACCACGTGGATCTCCACATGGTTAGTCAATGTTTTCCGGCTGGCAAGTACAGTAGCCAATGGGAGAGATTGGGAACAGGGGGGCGCGTCAAGCTGTCTGACCAGCTATAAAATATTCCCAGTATATGCGGTGGAGACAGTATGACAGACAGAGCGAGTGTGAATTGTAGTGATGGTGAGCGACCGTTACTTCTATGGAGTAGGATTCTTTATGGGAAGACAGAGTGAGTAAAAAAATTTTTTAAATAATTTTATTTTAAATGTATCCGTGCGATATTAGTAATAATTAGAATTATTTATTTACTGTAAATAAAAAATTTTAACTCGTGTGGAAGGACAATAAAAACGAAGGTGAAAATATTGATTTTTAAAAACGATGAGCATAAAAATGATCACAATAAATAATATTTTTTAGTCTCGTGGCTCGTTTTTTTTGTAATGCGTTGTTAACGTAATTTACAAAATTTGATGAAACTATAAAAATAATTATTGTTGCGACAACCACATTAACAATTTAAGTTTATAACAATCATATTCTACATTATCTCTACTTTTCACTCATTTCTAATGAAATAATATATTTTTTAACATTGACATAATATTCCATTGTTGCTTTCTGTGTCCTTCGTAAAGATTTCTTACCTTGAAAAAAAAAGAATGGGTCTTCCTGTTGCATTTTTCATTCATTTTTCTTCAATCAATGAAATAGTGGTAAAGAAATTGTCAATCTAAAATCAATCAATCCACTTTAGTGTGCGATCAGTAAAAAAAAAATATATATATAATAACTAATACAAAAATAATAAAAGTAAGTATCATATACATTTTTATCAGCACATATTGCAAAGATCTGACCGCGCCTAAAGGCAATTGTTTTGTTTGTTCTGCGCACATTAGATAAGAGCATAGACAGGTTTGCTGTCTCATTTCCTCATCCTTTCACTCCATGCACGCGTACGCGCTGAGGCGTTTGAAAGTAAACCCGGCCCGGGCGAGCTAGCATACCTCGCTACAGTCTTATGTAACGCGTAGATGTGCGTTGTGATTACATACACATACACACACGACGAGGGGTGGGACAACGTAACATTCGCACCGCATACTTTTAGCTGAATAACGTGTCAATCATTGTTAGCAATATTCGCAGCATATTCGTGAGGATAAACCCGCGGTAAAACCACAGAAAAATCTTTCAAAGAAATGGATGTGAACATATACGAATTACATATTTGTAACATTCACTAAAAACACATGAAATGCATGCAATGTATGTGTCAATGATTATTAGGAAGATATTCGCATTGGACATTCGTAAGATATTCGCGAGGATCAAAACCACAGGATTTGTATCTTTCAAAGACATACGGGAACATATTCGAATTACGTATTCGTAACATTCGCTAAACCCACATGTAATGTATGTCAATCGAAACCACATAATTGTATATTTCAACGTAGAAAAAAACGAAACGAAAATTTCTCTTATGACATATTCTTATATACAATTTTATGTTTATACTTTTTTAGTTAAAATGTTACAGACAAGTATGTTTAGTTCATTTGTGGGTGTGGGTATCAACGCTTTAAACAAAGCGTTTTCCTAGTTATTAGTGAATGCTGTTTAATTTTAATGTTTTTGGAATACACTATCTGCAGTCATAAAATGAACACCGGCTTGACCATCATCAGATGAATTGAGAA
Source organism: Isoperla grammatica (assembly GCA_945910005.1). Taxonomy (NCBI): domain Eukaryota; kingdom Metazoa; phylum Arthropoda; class Insecta; order Plecoptera; family Perlodidae; genus Isoperla; species Isoperla grammatica. The sequence goes on from OX246737.1 coordinate 23,322,317, forward strand.
TGGTGCATATTTTTCACGCGCTATCAAACCACTTAAATTACAATAACTTATTTGAAAACGATCTAAATTCCATAATGACAAAGCACAGTCCAATTAAATACTTCACCATCATCCTTTCACTTTGAGCTTGGAAAGTAATCAATAGGATATTATAACAAGGCTCGCACTCAAACAAAACATCAGATAAATAACGCATAATTGGAAATGGGTCAATCAGCCAAGTTGTAGAAAATATTCAATATAACAATATGATGACACAAAGGAGGTAATCAGATTGTGATCGCATTCTATTGTGATCAATAATTGATATTGCAACTTTCCACTGAGTGAAAGGGCGTGCGCTGTCTATCAGCCAACCTCACCCCTACTGGGAGAGTCCTAGATCATCTACATACTGCGTAGGCAACGTCCTTGCGAAGCTCCAAGACCGGCGACCGCCGGGAAAGCGAAAGAACGAGGTTCGAGCCCCACTTCGGGATATTTGTATGACTTTCTACAAATCATTTCAACACACACGACAGTTTAAAGCAAGTCAACAACTCCATATATACGATATATTAGTATATTATTGAAATTTTTCTTGGACGCACTCCAGAGAACACGTGTAAATAAAACGGTGTGGTAGATTTCAAAAAATCTTTTGCCACGCAGGTTTTTTCGTGCGCAAAGACGGCCCCCCCCCCCCCCCCGTCTTAGCTTAGCTAGCGTCTTAGCGTAGCTCTCGTGGAGATTGTGCGACAAACACCGACCCAGTGAGAGTGAGAGAGATAGAAACGGACTGCTCACTCATTGAACTCACATTGGAATTATACCGACCGACCAGTCCACTTTAGATAACTCAATTTACCTGGATGTTACTATCAATTGATACTATTATGAACCTAATCAAAGTGGAAATAATAGGACATCTTATAGTTTTAGTTAATGTTCTACAATATACACTGAACACAGTTGAAACCAGTGCAAATAATATTTTCACTTATAAAATGTACCTAAATGTTTATCACGACGTTATGGCGGGAAAACAGGGAACTACAACAAAAGCATAATTATTATGATCAACATTGGTAGGTTGGTATATTTTGAAACTAATGCTCCTTTGCTGATATGTTGACGAATAACAACATATTTCCCATCAAACGGATTTCTTAATTGTTCAGCTAACTACTTTTTTAACAGGTCTCGAAAATATCCTATTTAAAAAACAATACATTACAGAGATTGCAAAAATTGAACCATTGTTTTATGTAGAGTTGCATAAAGCGAGTAAGATTCAGGGTGCACTAAAACATACAAACACAAACATTGCTATCTAATAGAAACACATATTGTTCATAATAACCACTATTTACTACTTTGTTACACATCGCGAATTTCATAATGTCATACATTTATTTTCACGAATTCTCAATGTAATTACATTGCATACTTTGCCTAGACTTGGCATCTCTCATCGTGACATACATCTATGGCTACTTCAAAACATCTAATCAACTGTCAACCAATCAGTTAAATAAGCGCGTGCACGAGTTATTCCAAAAAACAAAAACGTGCGCTGGAAAGCCGGTGTTATGCACGCAGCGAGTACAGAACACATGACCTCCAACCTCATTGTCTTAACACTCTGCCCTCATTCCAACAACATTTCACTTCGCTTCCACGAAGACATGACAGCTAAAACGGTTGCCAACAATACTTCTAAAAGAGACTGATTATAATGGCTCATATGTGAGCAGATTGCTGAATCTTGAAACTGCTCAATAATTCTGTTGCAAGACTTGTTACATCATAGGTTTGTTGAATATTGTTAGTGCATAATGCGGTTATGTATGAATATATTGCATCTGTCATAAATGTAATATATTCACGAGCTCTCATAACATTGTAATTGTTTCGAGCTTCAAACTATAATAAAGCATTTATAGACGGAGCGGATAGACTCGAAGATTATGTCACAACTTATGACAAGCGCACAGATATTCAAGTGCTGTGAAGTTTAAAAACAAATTGAACTTATTTTTTACAATCCGTGTATGTTCGGCAATTTAGTTTTAAAGAAGGATTTGTCTCTTGTATTATAGTTAAAAACTAGTATTATAGCTTAAAAATCATTCGCTTTTATAGCCATTTTACCATACAGAATATGTCCAATCAGTTGGCACCCTCTTAGTTATACGCCAGTGGTAGATCAGACCACAAATAACTCGTTTGATTTTGTGCAACACTATTTTGTTTATTTAGTTTTGTTATGAATACTGCCAATATTGTTTTTAAAAATTATTTGTAGGCGTTTATGAAAAAGTTAGCAAATAAACAGCCGATGAAATATTTACAATCGCCTTACATATTTGTATAACGCTCTGTGTGTGAGCAAGACTTCTCCCACAAGTAAAACATAAGTCGACGAGTAGTGTTTGTTTGTTTAACTGAAAGCTACGGGCTATGCTCATTATTAATTGCACCCATGGTTGTATTGAGCAACACCAAGAAAGGAAGTCATAAACGTACAGGCTAGAATTAGTGTTTGCATTGGTGCAATTTGCATAATATTCTCTCCATCCAAATAAAAGTATGGGATCTATGATGACAACCACAAGTGCTAATTTAAGACCACGTGACCGTGATATGTTCATTTACCAGAAACAAAATTGGAGACTCTCTAAAGCAAAGCTTACACAGAATAGTTCCTTTACGACGGTTCGGTTCCTGGCCTAGGACAACACCGTAATGCGTATACATCACGTCTGAAGTTGTCAATCCAGAAAGTCTTATCTCAAACCAGGACCCAAACACTCACTTTTTATACACACAAGTTTAATAATATTATTCTTGTTCCACTCGGCCCTGTTGTAGAATTTTTCCAACACGTTCGTTGCAGTCTCTGCTAGGCCTAACGCTTAGATGCATGTTCTCAACTTTGGGACCAGAACGTACTAAATAATAAATTACTAAACATAAACCAGTCCACATCGGGAAAACAGTGTTAAAAGCCTAAGTACCCTAAAAAAATCACTTCAATTAAGGTTGCGAAGATTTTTGCGATGGTACTTAATTAACATTCAAAACGTTTAGATTAGATAAATTAGAGCAAATATTATCAGTGTTTTAGACCCAGTAAATCGAAAATTGTATTGTAATTTCTGTTGATTATGATTGATGAACAAAACATCCACACGAGTCATTGCGATAAACATTTGTTGTCATAATATCTTTACATTTTGTCCACATTATACTTCGATCTTAATTCACTTCACAGAATACGAAGGCTTTGTGGCCCGGGTTGTATTTTTAATTGATTGACAGATGCGGTTGACTATGATTTGACCGACTCAAAGAAACCAGTAACTTTTCGTCATCAGGGCCTTCAATTAATCAAGACGCACATCTTGTGCGAACCATTGGCCGGTCTAGCGATCCAGAGCCAAAGTTGTTTGCGGATACGGAACTAGAGAATGCGCTCATGTTGCCAAGGTGGTTAGAAAGAATGTCAACATGACCTTGGGTTCACTTTCACTCGCGTGCGCAGTTGGCGCCAAGTTCGATTTGCTGTTAATTGTTCCACTTTGCGCGCGTAAACAAACATTTCGGCGACACAACTCATAAGTAACGCTCGACGGTTAACGAGCTGCGCAATAGTCTTCAAAACTCGTTTCTGCTGCGCTTTGGCTTGTGCAAGATGATCGTAACTACTTGTCAGTTCTTTTCTTACGGAAATAACTGCAGTAAAACAACTGTGCGTACTCATGGAACACACAACTTGTAACATAGCAATAATTGACTGCTACTTATACAAGACACAATGTGAACAATAGTTACTTTATTGTGGTTATGTAAAAGATCTAAATTAAGTGTATATCGTATAAAAATACTTTTTACCAATTGTCAATACACACATTACTCTATAATTAGAGGTGTTTGTTTTTCGTGGACCGCGAAATCGCGAAAAGTGTTGATAAAGAAGGGGGAGATAAGCAAAGTGTATATCTGTTGATAGGCACCTTAAAAACATCAAAATTTCACCGCGAAAATTCGCGAAATCCGTCAATTTCCAGTCATAACATCGAAATTTGTAAATAACACGAAATCTCGATTGTTTTTAATTTATTATAAACAATTTTTAAACATTTAAATTTATTATTACAGTCAAACGTCATTACAACACAATCGTGGGGACCTAATATTTTTTCATTATATCGATGATTTTGTTAAAAAGATCAACGATTTATTTTTGCTGAAATTCAGCGTCAAGCAGAGCATACGAAAACAATTCTGAGGGATTTTACGTGACGGACAAGAAGATTCTTATGTGTTGTGACTGCCGCCTTTAATTCGACCGTAAAGACACACTAGACAAACACAGGTAATGGTAATGTTAATGCACTTCGTATTAACTAGTACTAGTTTGTACATACAATGCAAATAAATTAAATTACTTTAAAATTCATTTTTAATATAAACATGTTTGTGGCGAAATTTACTGTAGAAAATCTCCCAAAAAGCATAACACCGCCATAACATCGAAATTATAAAATCTATAAACGAAATTTAAGAAAACATAACACCATTTACAAACACCTCTATCTATAATGTGTGGCAAGGTATTTATTTTAATACAATTTCCATTTAATTTAGTTAATTATATAACTATGTATATTTTGCTATTTTCACCACCGATATAATCTGACTGTCCGCATACTATAACCATCATAGAAAAACTTCGTTGGCTTTTAAATTTTAAGAAAATACGACTGTTTGTTTCTTAAAAATGTATTGTGCAAGTTGTGATTATATGATCTTTGTCTCTAGGAAGTTCTTGATGGTAAAAACAAAACAATCCTGAAAAGATCAGCAGTTGATTATTTCTTTGTCATCATGCAATAACCTTTCAGTAAAAATTAAGTTGAGATTAATATTTTTCGCCCCCATCGTAATTTATTTTATCAATCAATACCAATTCAATCGATTGGCGCCAATAGTATGGATTGACAGATATTCGTACGATGATGCGAGCTTTGCGGTCACTTTCACTATGTCCTAGTTGGCCCGCCCACTCGCCCTTATATCCCACAAGGACGCAGGGGTCGACAAAACTGTACTTGCTTACCATCCATTACACTGTGATAACACTCATCCTCATTTAAAGGTATTTTTTGTATAATTAAATTTATTTGTATTTATTTTTGTATATCAAGTAGAACGTATTAGTGGTTACACAACCCACAACGGACAACCGCAATAAAATAACATAAATGCAGCTCAGAGTATTTAATTTAAATTGCCAATTATTATCAATTCAATTAAACATCGTGCTGGAAAGAAGCGGAAGATAGGGATCAGTGGTTGAGACTAGTTCGAGGGGAATTTAGCTCTCCCCTATTTTTGACAGTTTCAATAGCAATCTTTTTTGCTGCAATAACTTTTGTTTTTAACACCCTTAATTAAGGGGCTTACTTAATACCAGATGATGATGACGATCGCAACTTTATCCACCCCTGCAACCCGTACTTGTCACACCTCGTAGACTCGAAGCTCCCAAACAAACAATCTAACTTTCATCACAGTCTGTCTGATTTCTCTGTTTGCAGATATTGTCAACATCCTATCACTGATCAATGACTATCTACTCGAAAACAACAAAACGGGTAAGTTATTCATTTACTTTCATTTGAGTAAATCTTGACTTCGAGGGAAAACAGGAAATAACATTATTTGTACACTTTGCATTAACTTCCTAGATCGATTTTACTTATATTTGCATAAGTACTGTGTCACTCAATACATGTATATAATAATTAAATAATATGATTTCATTTATTTCCATTTCATTAAATATTTTTTATGTTAGTTAGTTCAGTATGTATGGACACATTGTCAGTTATAACCAGCCATTATTAACAGTTGCTGTCAAAGTCGTTAACAAGTTTTTAGAGACAATATGATGTTGACACTATAGAACGGCTATGAAGTAGAATGAAATTCATCATCTTTATCATTCACCATGAACAATAGCATTTTTTCGTGACATAAACATGTTATATCGATGGAAAATGTATCCAAATGAGAGAAATCGATGATTAAACATTTGAGCAGTATATTTTTGAACTAGTTTATAAGTCAGAGGAGGAAATCATTACCTATAAAATTTAGGAGATGCAGCATTAAAAAATTGAGGGCATATGGTAACCGTTTATACGCCATCCAATTGTTTGCAAATATAGTTCTGTGCAATATTGTTTATCAATGTTGTTTAACACTCATGTTGATGTTTGAATACGAACAAGTATAGACATGTCCTCATTTCAGTGTTTCCATGTTACAGAAACTTGGCCCTCGCTGCTGCAGTACAAAGAGGTCGTTATAAAACCTTCAACCATCACCTAGAACAACGTCGCATCATGAGGCTAATCGCGATTATCACCACCACCTGTATCGTGGCTTGTCTTGGACTGAAGCCCAGCCAGGCCAAGAAACATGACAGAACACTTGAACGTAAGTGAGAATTAAAGACTAGCAGCATTTTCGAGAAAAATTCTCAACTTGACCATAAAAAAACAATGTTAATTACCAAAGCAATAAGAAACAAACAATTGACACCGTCGTTCTTATTGGTTTTATAAAAGAAAATAGCTTATAGCAAAATACCAAATCAAAGTATTGTATTGACAAGTATTGTTAAAAGTTTGTGATACTAGAATAAATGGGGGGGGGGGGGGTTGGGGGCTATTATTTCAATAATATGAAAGGAAGAAACACACAACTGTATAATAACCACTTGTGATGACTTTACCACAGATAAATACTGCATCAACCGTCTATTATGGGTGACAACGGGTGTCACAATATGTTGCAAAAAGTGCATAACTATTTAACGCCACAAAACCTTTTTATTTTTATTTTTATGTTCCATCGCCAAAAGGGTATATTTTTGTTATTTTTTCCCTCATTGAATAACTTTAGCCATTATGTTTTGTATAACTTATTTTTAAATTTTTTAAATAATAACTTATTATTATTAATAAAATGTAAAGAGCTAAAACTCAGCTTATGTTCTTCACCGTATGTAATTTCGAATAATTTGCATGTTCTATCTAAACAAACAAAAAATCCAAACATTTCTATTTCCTTCTACAATAACCTACACACGGCTCTCAGAACCTTTTGCCATGGTTGGATATGATAACAGTGACTTATATCCACGATGTCCACAGGAAGCCGAAGGAGCGGCGGATACCCGAAGTTCCCGGCGCCCTCGAGGGGAGCCGAGTGTGGTACTAGGAGTGTGACGTACAACCCGCAGCACACACCCGGTGTCTTCATGGCTAAGATAGTGGGAGGCACTACCGCGCCGTACGGGGCCTACCCCTGGCAGGTACGTTGTATGCTCGTTGAGAAGGTGATGGCTCTATAGTCACCGATATTTATACATTAAAGTCAAGTTTGAATGTTAAGGGCCGTTTATAATAAATTACTAGTGATTAGTGTCTAGCCATCGTGATTAAGCCACAGCCTCCTTCCATTGGCTATGAGTGAGAATACTGCGCTCTGATTGGCTGTGATTAAGGTTTGTCTTGACCTGACTAAGGAATTGAAGAATTTCAGTATTCTCCCTCCCAGCCAATGAAAGAAGCATATGGCTTAATCATGGGGGTTAGTCAATATAATCACTAGTCATTTGTATAAACCCCGTTTTAAAAAAACCCATGCCCGAACCAGGACCATCGTATTGACAGCGAACCATTAAAATCTGTAACGTCAGCTGCTGGTTTCGTTATTGTCCAGTATCGTTTATTGATTTTAGATACGATTAGTAAAAACGCAATTTCTAAGAAAAATATTAAGAGTTGTACTAAAAATAACGGTTCTTGATGTAAGCTTTGTGCTAACTAAACCACTTGTTGTTTCAACAGGTGGACATCAAGATGTACCGCTCCACCTTCGGACGCTACGACCACCATTGCGGGGGAGCGGTGGTGGGGGAGCGCGTCGTGCTGACGGCTGCCCATTGCCTTCAGGGGCTCCCCACGGACCAGCTGAGGGTGACGACGGGGGAGTATCACCTGGGGGTCGCCGACAGACACGAGCAGAGTTTCAAGGTCGAGAAGGTGCTCGTGCACCCAGACTTCAGGGGCAAAGGTGAGCCAAGCAGACAGACAGACAGATACACAGACAGACAGACAGACAGACAGACAGACAGACAGACCTGTCACTCGTGTGTATATATATATATGTATATATACAAGGGTATAATTGTAGTATTAGAACCGTGGAGAATAACATGCTGATGACGATGCTTTGCCTAGAACTTGTCTTTCCCTTCATCTTGGGGCGCCCATTGTTGCCAGGTAGCAATTTCATGCATGTTATTTCCCATATAGAAAACAAACCTCTAGTAACAACGGGCGCCCGTGGGGTAGGGGGCAGCTATGGGGGAGGACCTTAGTGTTGTTTACATCACTATTATTGCAATCGTGCTATTCGAGACGATGCGAGGTGATAGATCATAAATGAAGATGAAAGACAATACCAAAAACTTATGCCTTATACGGGATTCGAAGTTCGAACTCAAGTCCCTATAGGTGCCACCAACCGGCGTCCCAACCGAATAACCGAATAAGCCACCGCGGGGCTGTAAATGCAGTTTATTTAAGTAAACTTGAGAGTGCACAGTTACTGATGTTGCGTAATATGATTGCCGACTTAAAACGTCACACCCAAGCCTCAAGTAAAGACTCGAGTATAATACGAAATATAATGTAGTAAATAGTTGAAAACTTTAAACGTTAGCTCCTACACATAGACAAAAGAATTATAATGATGATCACAGATCAACTCACCATAGTCAGCCACGTGCTTTGTCCCTCATGCTCAGTCTCGCATAGGATGAGTCAGTCACAGCACTCGTCGTGAGAACCCGTATCAACTCACCACACGCATTGCAGAACCAACCACACACACTTGTCACACGATCATCTCACATCATGGTTTGCTTATTTCATCGCTTCACAGTCCTGCCGCTACAAACTGCGCCATCAAACATCTGTAAAACGAACACTGTAAACCTACCGCCTATCTTCTACAAAAATCATCCAGCATATAGTTATAGTTTTACGCGGAAAAATGTACATTTTATCATAACCTACCACAACCCCGTCGAACTGGGTACCGCACATAGATGCACACGCCACGATATTCCAGAGTCAAACTACCTATGTGACAGCTCACTGTAGCGAGACGACTCAACACAGCCACACATTCCGCCCTCACGTCACTACACCCCCCCCCCCCCCCCCCCCCTCGCTAATAGTGACGTCACTAGCACTGCTGTAACCTACCGGCACTCTGGTGTACTGATGGAGACGTAAGGATAGACAAATTCTTGATCAGTTATACTTCCTTACTTACTTACTTAAATCAAAATCATCATGATGGGGGGGGGGGGGGGATTGGCGTCCCTCGAGTAATGGCCGTGACTTATGTTATAGGCTCGAACGAAGATTGGATGCGCTTAAAAGTTCAGCTGAGAATTGTTTCAGTGTTGTGTTTGATTGTAATACTAAGAAATCTGGATTGCAACGCATCCCCTATTGCAGTATGTTCTCTTCAGAGAAGTAATTTAACAGGAAAAGCACTAACAAATATTTTTCGAATTAATTGAGTTACAAAAAGTATTTGAGATTCCCCGTTGCAGAGTTGGGTTATTATTTTAACCTCTGGTTGTGGAAGTATGTTGCCGTAGGCCCTACAACATCTCCGGTAATGCTTCCGTCACAGGTGGGTGAGCGGCAGCCAACCAGCGGCCGTGACTAATCCAAATACCTGCTCGGGTTGGCCGAGACGTAAACAAGTCATTGATTGATGACGAAAGCATTACCCAAGTTGTTGTAAGAGAACTATAGTGTTGTATTATAACTGTCAGCGTGAAATTGTACCCAGACATAATAAACAGTGTAAGTTATACAAAGGTTTCACGTCTGTTTTACCTATTTTAGTTGCATTTCCGTACGCTGTATCCTGAATGTTTTAGCCTGGTGACAGGGATATTTCTTTCTAGACTTTGCCATTAAGTTGCTTTGTATGAAAATTTTAAATTTGGATCTGATTTTGGATTCCTAAGCACTTGCATTTTGTTATTATATAGAAACTAAAATTATGGTAAAATTGCCTTGATTTAAACCAGCCAACTAATGAGCAATCTCTCATTGTTTCAGCTGGGCCTTACAGCAACGACATCGCCTTGCTGAAGGTGAAGGCCTCAAGCAACCGAGGCATCAACTTCAACTCTCACGTGCGACCAATATGTCTGCCGGGGATGATGGCCAAGTCGGCCGTGGGGTCTTGGTGTACTGTGACGGGCTGGGGCGCGCAAAGACGTGAGTACCAGATATTGCTAACAGGTAGCGCTAGTGACTATGGCCCGAATGCATAGTTCACACTCAAGCCCTCCTCAACTCAGCCTCTCCTCAGCCTCACCTGGCCACCAATCACAGAGCCGTCTACACGGCAATGCCGCTCCGTGATTGGTGGTTGGGCAAGGCTGAGGAGAGGCTGAGTTGAGGAAGGCTTGAGTCTCAACTATGCATTCGGGCCTAAGACAGCCGTGGGGTCTTGGTGTACTGTGACGGGGTGGGGCGCTCAGAGACGTGAGTACCAGATATTGCTAACAGGTAGCGCTAGTGACTAAGACAGCCGTGGGGTCTTGGTGTACTGTGACGGGGTGGGGCGCGCAGAGACGTGAGTACCAGATATTGCTAAAGCCTCAACCACAGTTGTCGGTATCGGGATTGCAATCGCAATTCGGAAATCGTGAAAAAGTTCATTTACATGGTTCTTATGGCACTGTTCACAATAAAATCGTAATGTCGCAATAGTTTAGCAGGAGAAAATTTATGATTGCGATCCAGCTCACGATGCCGACAGTTGTGGTTGGGCCTTCACAGGTACCTTTTTCGGGATACGCGATTGTAGAGCCTAGATACGCCTCCTAGCGGTAAAACTTGTCCCTAGAGCCAATGAGTAGCCTGGACGACATTGCACTCATATTGTAAACTAAGAGCCATATCAATGTATCTACTAGATTTCTCACCTACTTACTCCAAATTTCCTCCGACATGACACTTCTTTACGTAGGTGATAATTTAGACAGCATTTCTTGTGTTCCAAGCCCCCTCAGATTCTCTGCTAGAATTCTCAGCTGCCTCTAACTCGACATTTCATTTCTTTCAGCTGATGATTTGGACAGCATATCTCAAGTGCTCCAAGCCGCCTCGGTTCCTCTTCTAGACCTCGCTACTTGTCGACAGAACGATGTATTTGGAGGCCGAAGACAGAGCATACTCGACAGTATGGTGTGCGCAGGCTTCCTGGAAGGGGGCGTTGACGCTTGTGGGGGGGATTCGGGGGGACCACTCGCTTGTCAAATAAATGGTAAGATCACTTTCTCATTTTCACTCTCATTGAGTTTAGTTCATACACTTGAGAACAATATTGCCTTGTTTACCCTTAATCAAGTACTTAACAGAAGAAGGAAATCGTCCATTTGTTTATTTGTGTATCAACAAAAACACTGTAATGTGGACGCATCCACTTCACGCATTGCAATGTATGTAAGGAGTGTGCAAAGATAGCAATGGTTACATAGTGTCTTCACACATTCGAAACAAGAAAGTTTAGTGATATTCTTATAGTCACTGTTTACATGTGCAAAACATGTAATAGTTACCAATGTTTAACATCTTTGTTTGCTGCAAGTTTTAATTTTAGTCCAGCCGGTTTCTTATAAAAAATAATTATAGTTTGTTGTTTGAGATTGCTTGTGAGATTTGAACGATACATGTCTTGTTTTCTAGGGAAGTTTGTCCTGACGGGGTTGGTATCCTGGGGGGACGGGTGCGCCAAGAGAAACCGTCCTGGCGTCTACACTCGCGTCTCCCACTTTGCCGACTGGATCCAGGCGTCCATAACGAAGCTGGGCGCTTAGAAACAGCTGATCTTGCTCAGACTTCTCTCGAACGAAGCACTTGCAAAGATATGCCATCTTGAACAATATAAGAGCTGTTTCAAGATATGCTCTGCATTACGTCTTCTCTTGAGCGACTACGAGAGCTGTTTCGGTCTTGAACGAAAGGCCAAACGAAATGTATATTGACAAGAAGTTTGCAAGTCGAACGTGAGTTTACGCAGGACTGATAAGAAACTGCTGATTTAGTGACGTCACTGTGATTTCAACCATAACGGTTGAGTTCAGTCATTTCAAAAGTCAACCGAAGCCGGGAAAAAGTGTTGAACTTTATACGATAACATTCCGAAGTGATCCACGAACTTCTGTGTATTGGAAGTGTTTTTGTGAGACAATAACCTTAATGTAAATATCTGTGAATTTCTTCTAGTTAAGTGGCAATTATTTTTATAGTTTAATAGGAAACGAAATGAAATAGTAGCCAATTGCTGCTACTGATTGTGTCATGTTTGAATAGTGTGTCCTTCTAAAGGCAATCTGCAGTGGTTTCTATTATATGCATTCGATAATCGGTACACAGATCCTATTGTTGAGGTTTATTATTCTTAATTTAAACATCTAAAGAAAGGTGAAAAACGCACCAATGTAGAATGTTATTTACAAAGAGATATAGATTGAAATGCCGATCTCATTAATGATACAAAATAACGAGTGTTTATTTTTTCATTAGAGTTGGATTTTGTTTTTGACTTATGTTAAACAGTACCTTAATGATGTGATTATGAGTATAGTACTTTCAGAGTTCTATGCAAAGAGCTAGTCAAATACATTGATCGCATATGTTTATCAATTGAAACATTTCATCAATATGCTTGTTGTATATTTGTAATCATGCATATTGTTACCTCATAACTGTGATTACGCATGATCCATGTTTGTGTTGTGGAAGGAAGATTCAAGGATGTAACTGTGAAGGCTTATGTTTTTAAAAATAAATAATGCTGTTTGTAACAATAGATAATATATTATGAAAATAGTTTTACATAATTCAGTGCAAGTACATCTTACATAAAAATATTCCTTGGCACCACTTTTTACACAGTTTTGTAGACTCTTAAAGAGAATACTTAATTCTTGCTGCAAATTAATTTACAGTTTAGCAGTATAGAAGTAATAACGACCCAAATTTCAAATCGTTATTTTTTTTTCTAGAAATAATATTTTTCATCTATATTGTGCCATAGATGTTAAAAGCATGATTCTTGGTGTAGTGCCATATGGATAATTTGCTTTTCATCTTATAACTGACAGCCGTTCCTTGCCATAAAAACAGTTTCTGGTATTTCACCTTCAATAATGAACTGTAAATTTCGTTTAAAAATTAGTGTAAAATATTCTGTAGAAAAAGTAATGTCAAGCAGCCTCCAAGAATATAATGTCATCAGCATGTAACTTGAAATGTCTTCGCTATACCCCTTATCACTTCTGTTTTATCACTTGTTTACATTTTTAATAATAATAATATGTACATTATGAAACAAGTATAGATATAGACAGTTGTCAACATTACTTCCCGTGTTTTACTAGTACGATCAAGTTGCCATTCCATTCCCCAATTCACAACATAGCACAAAACTCAAACACTCAGTATTATAAACATGGTGCAAACATTCTCCCACAGGACTATTTTCAATGCTTTATCATCACGCATTACCATTATTTTACTAGTTAACATGTCTTATGACTTTGGGCACTTATTAGTTAGGTATCATAATCGTTTCAGTTCTTTAAACTGAATTGCATCTCAAAAACATTTTATAAATATTACATATTTCTAACAAAATCATATACATTACATTGTAAAAACTCTATCTAAAGCTATTTGATTGATTCATACTAAATTCATACTATATATACACAATTATTTCAAACACTCATAAAAGAAGCTAATGTGTTCCGATTAAGGTTTTATAATGTCAAAAAATATAAATACAGGGAGGGTTGTGTAAACATTTCAAATGTGAAATTTTAATTGTACACATCTTACAAAATATACAAGCAATAATATGAAAACAATACAACCTTCGATTCAAACTATTTCTTTCAGCAACAGCAATGCAAAGCATAAGAAGCAGCTATATCAGATATTAAAACCACCAAATTGAAGCTAAAATAATTGCAATAAATTGGCTAATGTTTTCTTAATGGAAACTGTGTGAATGTGACAAGCCTATTATGTCCAGTTCAACTGCACATCTGATTATAAATGTACATTTCTTAGGCATCTCTCAACATTCCGCGTTGCTTGTATGTGACATTTTGATGAAGTGCATTGAGCATTCTGAGTTTCGGTGATTCAATTATCTAAACGTTTAGTCTTAACCCAAACTCTAGCGCCTACGTAGTCAAACTCCTTATATGAACCAAGCTTAAGTACTGCCCTTAAATCGTTTGATTTCACTAAGTCAACCTTTGGCATCCTCCATACGTCAAAATTACAAACATTGAGTTGGTTTCCATCTTGACTTTATCGAAGTTCTTTTCTTCTTAAAATTACAATCCAGCACCAGTTCAGGAGTTTCAACCACAGTCTGTTATTGAGTTATCACTAAGTTAAGTCGGGCTTCACTCAAGAAGATTCAACTTGCTGTTGGTCTTCCGCAGCTGGGATCTCCATGGCATGACGGGCGTGGGGTCTTCATCTTGTTTGGAGGGTGTTACGATTACAGTGGGGCTGGATGCAGCGACCTGAAGTCAAAGATACTCTACTTCAAATACAGATCTTTGATCCTAAACATTAGTATTATATTACTAAATAACAGGCCCAATGCCACAAAGATAAACACCTTCAGACAAGAGTTTCTGTAAACAAATAATCACATCAACAAGTGTTTGAGTCTGACCTCTTTGACTACTTGTGAGGTCACCGGCGCAGGGGTCGTGTTCTCTTTGTTGCTGTCTCCGTTGACGGCGATGACCGTCGTTCCGTTGACCAGGGGCTTGACCACTCGCTTCTCCTCCACCACGCGCGGGGTGTACACGGGAACCCTGGGGAGCAAACAAACAAACAGTGAGAGGTGTACAAGGATCTCTTGGAGCCCACGAACAGTGAATGGGTGTACATAAAAACCGGTAGGGCAAACAAACAATGGAACCGTTGGGAACAAGCTGACAGTAAATTTTACTGTCTGCTCCTCCACATTCTTAAGGTGTGCAATTGAATTCTAAGGACCAATCAAACGATAGTATGAAGCTCTGATGAGCAACCAAAAAGTAAAAACACATTGGGATTCTAAGGACCAATTAAAACCGTAGATGAAACTCTTATGAACAAACAACATTGGAGCTCGAAGGACCACTCACACCTCTGAATACAAGTGAAGCGAACATATGCGTGTTGTAAGTTGTTACAAGTGTCACAAGTACCTTGCTCCAAGGTCGTATACTCACTTCTTGGGGTCAACTTCATCCTTCTTGGCCAGGAGTTGCCGTTTCCACGCGGGGATGGCCTTGAGCCGTTTCTCTTCCGCCTCCTTCTTCTTCTGTTCTTCCAACTCCTTCCGTGCGCGATCGGCCGCCTTCTTGGCCAACATCTGCCTCTTCCACGGCGGGATCGGGTTCCCTGTGTTGTCTTGCTCGGGGATCTGCTGAGAGGTAGCAACGCCAGATACACAGTTAATCTCTAGAGAATAATTAGCCACTTGCTGTATCACATCGTACAACGACACTAACCGTATTCATAGTCAACCTATATTGAAACATGCCACCAGTTGTTTATACATGTTATTTCCCATAGAAAGAACAAAATCCCCTAATAAAATATGTGCTGGTATACAAAGAGTAACCCTTAATCATAGTCGACCCTTATATTAATAGGAATTCATGGTTGCTACAGAATTATTGTTAACCAGCTATTATCCATTTAAAAAACTAACATTTCTTACAACCACGTGTGCTTGCAAATTGCATTCAATAGGTTCAACATGAATTGTCTTGAGGTACAATGTAGACACAGTAATAAGTAGAGGTGTTTGTAAACGGTGTTATGTTTTCTTAAATTTCGTTGATAGATTTAATAATTTCGATGTTATTTCACCAGAAACATGTTTTAATTAAAAAGGAATTTTAACGTAATTTAATTTATTTGAATTGTATGTACAAACTAGTACTTGTTAATACGAAGTGTATTAACATTACCATTACCTGTGTTTGTCTAGTGTGTCTTTACGGTCGAATTAAAGGCGGCAGGCGGCACACATAAGAATCTTCTTGTTCGTCACGTAAAATCCCTCAGAATTGTACTCGTTTGCTCTTCTTGACGCAGAATTTCAGCAAAAATAAATCGTTGATCTTCTTGACGAAATCATCATTATAGTGAAAAAATATTAGGTCCCCACGATTGTGTTGTAATGACGTTTGACTGTAATAATAAATATAAATTTTTTAAAAATGTTTATAATAAATTTAAAACAATCGAGATTTCGTGTTATTTCGCTCTTTAATACAAATTTCGATGTTATGACTGGAAACTGACGGATTTCGCGAATTTTCGCGGTGAAATTTTGATGTTTTTGAGGTGCCTATCAACAAATATACACTTTGTTTATCGCCCCCTTCTTTATCAACACTTTTCGCGATTTCGCGGTCCGCGAAAAACAAACACCTCTAGTAATAAGGTTTAAGATTCAGGATTGAGAAAAACCGTTGACAGTATGATAGTGAAAACTACTCAGCTTGCCTTCCTGTAGTCCATAGGAGGCAGCCTTGGTTGTCATATTGATCACTTATTTAAGTATTAACAACGTTCATTAGATTGGGTGTATCATTGGCTAGGCACAAATGAAATAAAACTAAGTGCCAGGCCCAGAGTTTACGTTCAGTAGTTCGGGCATTGAGCTCTCTGCATATGAAATAGCAAGGTGCAAATGCTTACACAACATGAACCGCATCTTCCAACTACCTATAGTGCTATGCTCACTAAACCTTATGACATTATCATAGTCCAGACTCCAGTTATTTGTTTTCTCTTAAATATATTTCTTTTTGCCATAACAACCACCGATTAAGCTAAATGACTATTGGTTCGGATTACTTGGAAGACATCGTAGACATTAATCTATTCTGATCTGATGAACTACGAATACGACTGTGATTTCATAATAAGATAAGACTGAGTGAGACCCTGAGTGTTAAACATAAGTGGTGACGGGGTGTGCAACAACAAACACTCATTTGAGATAATTAATGTATTTAAGAGATGGATGTATACCCATTCGTGTTGGGGATTGAGATCGGGTTTGGGTTCAGGTTGCGTTTTCGAATCCGGATTCAGATTTCGGGTTCGGGTTGGGGTTCTGGTATTGCAACGCTGAGTAGCACCGACCTTCTCGACAAAACTGTCGACTGTGAGTTGTTTGGTGATCTCTGAGAATAGTTCCTTCTCTTGCCGCTCCTCCACCTTGGCGCGCTCTACCTTCATCTTCTTGATGCCTGTGATGTCCTTCGACATCTTCAGCTCAGCGATCAAGTCAGTCTTCTGGGCCAGGTATGGCTGGTCTGCTGCAACACACACATCACACACACGTCATACAAGCAACAGGTAACAACTAACAGGCAACAGGTGGCCGTACAGTATTATCCTTGACACTCATCGACTGGTTTATGGGTGGGGTGGGGTGATCAGTGTGTCAAGCAGTTGCGATCAGTATTATTAGTTATCAATCACGTTATTGGGTTTCAGTTTAATGAATTATGAAAAATTCAATCTGCATTAGGAAGATAAACTGACAAAATGGATATATTTTCAGAAAGGAAAACTAAAGCAAGGAAATGAGAACTTGAACTGTACAGAATGAGAGGTAACTGAAAGAAAGGATTGTGAGCAGTATATGGAAAAATAAAGAATTGATATTGTTTGACTGATGAAGAAGCGAAAATAATATTCAAACCAGAGTGAGTGGGAAGTGAATGTGATGGAGATTCGTTTGTGATTTGACGGCCACTTATATTATACAATCGAGAATGAGTTGTTGGTTTTCAAGACGGATACATTTTGTAAACGCCCTAGGAAACGAAACCGAACTATGTAGGTTAGTTCAAACAACATGATGTAGTGTTACTTGGTATTGAACTTGAAAAGCCCGAGCTGTGACAAGCTGGAAGCCAACATGTATGTAATGAATGCTCATATGTGCATCTTCGGTCTGGCGCACATCAGACATCGAGCAGAAGAAAGTTGGACGTCGTTCACGGTTAGCATCTTCCACCACCCAGATAGAAGTTTTATTGCTCGGCATTTGAAAGAAAGTAAAGTAAATTTATACCAATGTTCTGCTGGGGAACATCTAATCATTCTAGTTATTCTCTTTATTCTACTCTGTTAAACACTTGCAATTTTTATCAAGACAATTGTTGCGCCTCGTGGTTTTAGTTGTGTTCCGTGGATACTCCAAGGTCGTTGCAAGGAAATGTGAGCCTCATTAGGACAACATTTAAACAAACATTTTACTCGCGCACAAAATAGCCAACCAAGAATATTATTCCAAACTTATTGAGTTTGGCAATGCTTTATGAACAAGAAATTTAACATTTAATTTATTTCTTACATTGTCATATTTATATTATTGTGAATTGTCAAAATGTCACTAAATTTTTTTATAGAGACCCAAGTCAGGCTAAACGTTATAATGACTTTAATTGGCTAATAGTTATGACCGAATGATGGGCGATTGTTGGCAGTGCAGACAGACTTGCTGGCCAGCATCTTGCCACAGTGTGACCAGTACTGAGTGATATGTCTCGTGTGACCTATGACCTACGTTTGTGTGGCGGCTGCGTACGTATGACCGAGTGGTGCCCTGTTGTAGGCGGCGCAGACAAAGTCTTACTGGCCAACATCTTGTCAGTGCGTCGCAGCTGGACTGAGTTCAGGTCGTGGACCGAAATGGCTCCCAGAGGTTGCTGGGCCTTGGTTGTTTCTGAAACAATACACAGAAATTATAAAAAACACTCTCGTTAACTGGCACATATGTAATAAAAACACTGTAGGACTTACACAGTTAAAATATTCTTGATGTTGAACAACATCAAGAATATTTTATAAGTCCTACAGTTATGTAGTATTAGTTATGTTGTATAAGTCCTACAGTGTTTTTATAACACAGAAATTGTTATGTTATGGATATTTTAGATAGTTTAGATGACACAATTGCGATGGCTGTTAGATGACACAACCCTAGCATTTGTATAAGACTGCGAAATGAACTCCTAGGGTAAAACCTTCGGCTTTATTGCCGTGGCCTAGAGTCGAACCGGCGACCTGACAAATTTAAGTATCGCTTGTTACCGCAAGCCGTCTCTATCGGTAAATAATGACTATTACAAAAGAACGTTACCAGGCGCACATTTAAATCAGTTTTCTGGACCGGCTCCTACACCAAAAACCTTCTATTTCGCAACAAGAACATAACAATGGAACATCATTATAACGTAAATATCATTTAAACTCAACCAAAATGCAACATCATCTTCCATGTAATTGCATAGTGTATGATCGATGATATAAGGTGTCCATTAATTAAAATTCACTCTTGAAACAAACAATTTTGAATTTGAATTTGTTTTGTCAACACTGTTATAACAATCAAGAACTAGTTTCAACTTCAAATTCATAGAGTGTCTCCTTTCACTCAACCTCTTTAGTATGCGTAATTAAACACTGCGTGCGTTACTTACTATTTTAGCTCGAGCAAGATAAATAGTGTGTCCGTGTTTGTGCAAGACGGGACTAAGTGACGAGAAAGTATGAGTTACTGTTAACCTTGAAGTAATGTGTAGACACCATAAATAAGCTAGATCCCGACGCAGATCTAAATTTGAACCCAGGTCTTCCGATAGACCACCTGTGTTGAGGCTGTATTAAACACCTGACACCTATCATTATGAATGTGTACGTTTATTGTAATGCCACATATGCTAACTAATAACATTATGCAGGTTTATGTAGATAAACATCGAAGACAGTCATACTCATCATGGACACAACAATCCTTCACTTCATTTCTAGCGCTCACGCCGTTTTATTAATACTTATCTGTTGTATCTAATCCGGGTTCGGTACCCGTCACCGGCATACCTTACTGAAAGATGTATCATCAATGTTTTCTTCAGTCACAAGAGAGTGCTGGGAGTGAGTTCTACCGTTCTACTAACAGCCTTAGATAATCCACGACATATAAGGGCGTGATAATGGAAAAATGTTAGAAGGTATCAGGGAAACAGAACGAACGAAGAGGCCAACCACTCACCTGACTTGGTACTCTCCTCCTGCGTCGTGGACGGACGTCCATGGTTGGGTTGCCTTCAGGCAAGGGAGGGGGCGGAGGGGCGTTGTAAGCATGTATCAGGGAAACAGAACTAACACAGAGGCCCACCACCTACCTTCTTGGTACTCTCCCCCTGCGTCGTGGGGTGCTGACACACGTCCATGGTAGGGTTGCCTTCAGGCAAGGGAGGGGGCGGAGGGGCGTTGTAAGCATGTATCAGGGAAACAGAACTAACACAGAGGCCCACCACCTACCTTCTTGGTACTCTCCCCCTGCGTCGTGGGGTGCTGACACACGTCCATGGTAGGGTTGCCTTCAGGCAGGGGAGGGGGTGGAGGGGCGTTGTTAGAATGTATCAGGGAAACAGAACTAACGAAGAGGCCAACCACTCACCTGACTTGGTACTCTCTCCCTGCGTCGTGGGGTGCTGACACACGTCCATGGTGGGGTTGCCTTCAGGCAGGGGAGGGGGTGGAGGGGCGTTGTTGGCGGCGGCCTCGGGGGCGGCGTCGCTGGGCGGTGGTTCCTTGTGCACGACGGCCGTTATGGTCACCCCAGGGTGGTTCTGCAGGGACAAGAGAGACAACCATTGGTTCTCTTACAGATGTCACGCATGTTGCTATAGTTACGGCACAGTTATTTTGTATTAATGTAAGCAATATTTTGATAAAGACCACAGTAAGTTTGATCAAAATATGAATATTAACTGTATTTCAAAGAACAGTGTCAAGTCTTATAATTGAATGTAAGTATTATTAGTAGTATAGTTAATAAGCATCATAACATTCGCGTGGTCTTGCTCCCCTTGTCGAACTTAGCGGTTCACTGAAACCCTACCAGAAGATTTAGATGTTCAAGCATGGAAGTTGATTTCTGAACCTATTTGAGAGGCAACTAAACTACAAAAATAGCTATTCACCGTAAGTCTAGTTTGATTGGCAATGGCCTGGCCGGTCAGCAATGAATCTTTGGCTGCTTTGGCTCTATGGCTTGGCCGCTGCTAGTATTCACTGAACAACATAACTACTCAACGCAGCCTGAACTAAAACGTAATAGCAGAATTCACGAACTACACTGCCTTCCTAATATAAATACAACATTACTGAAAAAGTGTTTTTTATGTATGTACTATGTTTATTCTCGCCAATAAATTAAAGTTTAAAAAAAGGAGCGCAGTGCGTGGGCATCCTTGTACTTCCAATAAGACAATCATACAATTATAACAAGCAAAGACATGTTCTTATATAGATCACAGCAGCAGCTGTCTGTACAGTATAATTACGGTCACCGTCTGTTGTTGAATACTTTTCAAATCATGCAGCGTAAATTATTAAAGAAATTTAATTAAAATCATTTAATCAAATGACTTGGCAATTTGAACTTAATTTGTTTGCTGTGAAATGCAAGTTGTTTACGGTGTATTATATGTGAATGTGAGGGGGGAGGGGGAATATTGCGACTACATCTAGATATTAAACTTATTTAACAATTACGCTCTTATCGATATAAATCTAATTTTTCAGTTCATGCTTAAGAGTTCAATGAAAGTAAAGTTATAAGAAGAGAGAGCATAAATTGATTTATACAAATCAGTACTCAATGCAGATTACAAGCTATAGTCGCTCTTTAAAGTTTCCATAAGTACACTAAATGATTGACTTTATATATCGATACCAAAAATCGATGTGAAATAACAAATTGCCTTATTACTGCCGTCTATAACCCTAAAACAAACAAATAGTAAAAATAAAATTGCAACGTTCTTATTGCAGACATACATTATAAATAATGCACTCATAGCATAAAAGCGTCCCAATTATTTGGTCTACTGCGCTGGTTGGCTGTCTGGCTATGTATTGTATTTATGTAAAGTTTCAAACGTGTACATAAAATAGTAAGTACATAAACATTTAAAAGATATCGCGGTATTGTAACCGGTAATGTGATTAACTTATGAATAAATAATATAATGCCAGGTTTCTAACGTTGTTGAGTCTCAATGTATCGGTCTAACACTGAGATTACTTTTTAATTGTCGAGTAAGTGAGAAAACTCAATACTAAACGTTGCTGTCTGTACTTGCATGATAAAATGACTGATGTTGTTAGCTCCGTTCTATTCATGTTATTTTAATTCATAAAACGCGCTGAACCACAAAATCCTTTGAAAATGTCTACAACACACAAAATGTTTAACAACCACGCTAACTTACATTTTTTAGAACATCCAAAACGTGTTTACAAAATTAAGATTGATTATATTATATATTTAACACCAAACCGTTTTCGAATCACTCTTGATAATAATATCTAGAACACTCAAAATACACTTAATGTAGTGCTTTACTTTATCTATGCCCAAAATGTTTGACAATCACCCTTGAATTACCGAAATGTTTCTCTAGAATTACCGACACGTTTCGACAATCACTCTGTTAACAGTTATCCACCGCCAGCCGAAGCCACGAGCTAAGTGACTATATCACATCCGGAACACAACTAGACTGAATTGTCTTAATGTTCCGGCTTCTATTTCCTGGTCGGTGTAGGTTTGGTCGCCTCGTCCCACTGCTGAACCGCTTTATATGGGTCGCCCTTATACAGAACAGACTCTACTTAACATGGACACAATCCTCTTCAGTGTGTTAATGTGTTTACTTACTAGTTAGTGTGTTTAACCTTATATAGACGCTTCGCTTCACATCATGGCTACTAATTACATAAACACTAGATGTGTCAATCAAACTATTATAGAATCAATAACATGAGTTCCAACTAGAGGGGTTGTGACATCGCAATATATTTAGATATTTATTGTTTTATCTTTGATTGATTGATTGTTTGTTTGGAATATGACACAGTGCATTGACTCGTAATAATTAACGCCATTATATTTACGATTTAATTAACAATGTACCAATTAACAATGATAGTAGGACAGTGAAATTAAAAACATATTAACTAAAAAGGAACCCTTTCTAAAACAGTATGAATATAATGATTATCCAGTTAGTGTTGGGTCAAGTTATTACGTGAATTCCCTAATTTCCGTTGAATTTTCAGCAAATGTAAGCTCTATAATTAACAAAAACTTGTTTGTTTGTGCTTGAACGCGTTTCATTATGTGTGTGTGTAATTATGCGTAAGCATTGGTTTATTCAATGTTAAAATAAACCTAATCAAAATAATGCAGTTATAAAATCAATATATTATTATAGGATGAAAATATGTTTTTTGATTAACAACATCTACTCCATTTAAAACAACAATATTACAATCCCTTGCATTTCCGGTATTTTCTATGGATCCCACAAATCTTGAGCCTTGTGATTAATTTCACAGTTTAGTTAAGTACATGAGAGTCTATTCTGTTCTAACCGGTTATTATTTTAAAGTGAATTTTTCCGCTTGTTAAAAGAAATGATAAAATTAAAAACCACAAATAAATGATTTATTAGCTGTTAATATGAATCCACTCACCTGTATTGTGTATCCATTGTCGCACGTCCATTGAGTTACCATTGCAGCGGTTTATAAAAGATAAACTCGATGTCACTATCCTTAATGAAATTGTCACTATCCTAAATGAAATTGTCACTATACTAAATGTATTTGGTTTCGCACAAAATCAAAAGTAAAGCCTGGTAAAAAGAGCGGACCATTTCTTAATGTGTCAAGCTCGTTTGCTTGACTTCACAAGAGATGCGTATCTACGTGTATAGGCTTGAAATTAGGTCGTTTAACATACTTGTCTGGTTAACTGCATACACAGGCAGTATGTGCAAGCAGTAGACGCGTTTTGCTATTTGATATGTGATGATTATATCTACTTATTGATGCACAAGCCGCAATGTACATTCTTTATAGATGTGTCTAATAGACAGCAATGATGCTACTGAGGATCGAACCCCCAACCATCAGAAACCTTGAAACATTCTAAGCCAGTGCACCGTGAAGTGATGGTCTAGATCTTAGATAAGATCGGTGTTAGAATAGAAATCTTAGCTACGGGACTAGCCCATCTGCTTCTAATTGCAATAAGATGCAATAACCATATTATTGGTTCATCGATTTAGTGCAACTGCAGATGCAGTTTTCTCTTTTTCTTTTCTCTTTTCGAGTTTATCTGTTGGATACGCAATTATTTAGGTTGATTTTCAATCGATACCAAAATTCATACTACCATTCCCACTTTCTAATGAATATCGTTGGCACTACTGAATATGAATTTGAAAGCCTTTTGTACTATAATTCGTTGCACTGTATAATAAACGAGTAGGCTAGTAATTTCATTAAACATTCATTTGGGATATGCACTGATAACTGCATCATTCTAGTAATAAATAATCGGACTCAATATTACTACATAAACGTTGCACTGTATCCTATGAAGAAGCGCACAAGTCAAATTGATAATGAATGACAATGTTGCTGATTGAGACGAAGTGTTTCACTGAATGATGGAGAGCACTGTACCGGTGTCCTACCTGTAAAACTGCCTCCAGGGACGCAAGCTGCGGCAGCTTCGCCGGCCCTAGGCTCTTGAGATACTCCGAGGGTTTGATGAGAGAATCCGAGCCCGAACTAGCGTTGAACTTGGGCGGAATGAAGGGCAGAACCAACTGCTTGTTGACGAGACCCGACACAGACTTGCCTTCGTCGGGCTCACTTTCCTCCGTCACGCCTGAGGAAGGAACATGCGCCAGATTAGAAGGAGGGGAGAACAGGTGCACAAGAGAAAATAATGCAGGCACCGTTTTCATGGTCAGTTAATTTCTCCTCTTGCCCCTTTTAGTTTCGTCGGGGGTGACAGGAGGGGCGCAGACAGGTGGGCAGGACGCGCGGATAGTTTCCCCTCTTGCCCCTTTCATGAGGGGAGGGGAGGTGCGCAGAAACATGCGTGAGACGTCGGTTTGAGGTTCGGGAATCACCGATTTCATTTACCAAGAAGCACGGAGTGGAAAATAACACAAGTATTCAAGATACCGTTTAGGAAAAGTTGTTGGTTTGAAAGAACAAGATGTCCAGAGAGAGAGAGAGAGTTAACTACTTCCCCGTTCTATGCGCTGTGAGCTAAGGGGAAGGAAAACTACACATACAATAGTAATAGTTAATTTCTCCTTCCCGTTTCTACTTTGAAGGTCATTATGTCACGATCGAGGAAGAGAGTTATTACTTTGTTTATTGTTAATGGACTTGTGTTGTTTAAGGGGAAGTGTTTTTAGTAATTTGTTGTTAATTTGTTATTAGTATTGTAAAATGTATGACAATAGCAATTCTTGCTAATAAAGAGATACAAATCAAAGCTAATTAGATTTTCCCGTCCTGTCCATTACATTGTCTTTTTCATCCAGAAAATGTAAAACAAAACTCTCTGCCATCTCACTACAGTTCTTGTAATTTCTTAAGTATTTCATTAGCAATATGATGCATCGTAACGTATACAAGTGCTCTCATATACAATCACATAATACAAGGTATTCACAAGTGAACATAGCCCATTCATGCACAACGTGCGATTTACAGTAATATGAATGATGTACATGCAATTATGCGAAAATATTAAAAAGTGATTAAGTTGTATTTAATTACTTGTTATGTCATACCACCATTGACTTGTAATAATAGTAACTTTAAGATGTTATAATATGATTGTAAGTCAATAATTATCACAATATGAGGCAAAGTGCGATACACGTTGTATATTAATGATAATCCTACTATTTTAAACGAGAGTGTAAGATAAGATTTATGTTACAATCATTGCTCTATTTAGTTTCACTGAACACACTAGTGTTCCACTATTTGATGTAAAAGCAATCACCTAGTTTCAGAGAAAAGTTAGATCATAAAATTATCTTGAAATCTTTAGGGAAAAGTACTAAAAGTGTCACTACCATACCTTTAAACGACGCACGCACATAGTTCGCTAGGCTCGTACACGACACGCTCAGATAAAGAGCCTTTACGAGGCACTCGACCATGATGACGTCACACGTGACAACTATCGTTAGTGACGTCACGACGCGACCATGTTAAACACGTCGGTAAAGAAGAACGACGACAATAGCCGACCCGATGACGGAGAACTGAACACTCAACACAAGTTACGACCGACCATCAGGCGTTGTCGGTACTTTGTGCATTTGTGTGAGTCGTATCCCTCCTTCCGCATGCACAAATATTGAGGAGGCATCGAGTGACGTATGGTGAGTGGATGCGGCTACATCCGCAAAGTGAAAATCTGGCCCGATTACCTAATTGCCTAGTGAGTGTAGTAGGCGATTACTCCTTCGACCATGTTAAACTAATTGTATCTGATGTTATATATTAAGTTTTTTTAGTTTTAAATGGGTCACGAGGAGTAAGTGTGTATATACTGAATGTCACGGTGTGTGGGTTTATGTATGAGTAGGATGCACTATACAGCGCGAAGTGGCTGCTCGCATGACAGAAGTGCATGAAGATGCATTATCTAATTAATATAGACCATCTTGGAATCACACGCGAAAAGAAAAACCATATCAGATTAGTTTATTCCATAAATCCTTCGGTAATTAAGGGGGGGGGGGGGGGGGGAGGGAAGGGGCAGTGACTTCCTTGTATTATGCATATTTTTTCATTTATCGAAATGAAAATCTATCAGGAAACTAGCCTTTTCCATACAATATTGTATTCCCTTTTTTACAACCTATACTGAATATTTGAACCTTTTACATAAATTTACCACTTTGAAATATTTTCTTACATTTACAACAAATACGTTTGTACTTTTTTTAAATAAGGTGACACAAATCAGTATTGACAAAGTGTATATCATTTTATGTGAGTGGAGTTGAAAATACCGATTAAGGACGTAATTAAAGTGTTACTAATTACAATTTAAAAAAACTTCTATATAGTGGGTGACGATTTGGGGGGTGGGGAAGGGGGGGGGGTTATGCAAAACCTTGACTTCTAGTAAGTTTGTATAAATGTTACTCTAAAACTTCCGTATGAGAAGGTTTTTCAGTACTCACCAAAACCCGTTGTAAAAGATCTGGTTACATTTCACGAGACATTAATCTCATTAGCATTATAAATTGAGCCTATCAAGTTCTTAACAGTCTGTATTATTCCCCTCATTGGTCCAAGTGTGAACTAAGCGTTGATATATGATTACCCCCTCCTCTGTCTCATTGTTGTACAACGGTATCTCATGGTTTTGGATTAAAATGTACCCGTTTAATAATGTATTGACTGGGTGCGTTGTTTCAGTATAGACAGTGGGCTAGATTCAATAAATCACGAACGCGTTCCGCTTTAAAGCGTCCAAGGAAGACCGGACGCTCGACAAAGCACAGTCTAATAATGCAACTCTTCTCACATCTAAATTAATTATGCCCAATTACTAAATGTGCCCAAAACAATTACCGCGATAATACGGTTATCAAACTGCAGTAGATTGGCGGTTCTAAAAGCTATGCAAATCACATTTTAGAAAAGACACGATTATATTCACGTTTAAATAATTATCTAGTATACATCGTTACATGTTAGATAGCAATAAACGGCGAAGGATTAGTATACATTTTAATACATGATTACTGATTTAGGCATGGCAAACTTTGCGAACTAAATTATAATATAGATTCAGGTTACCTAAAATGGCAATAACGGTCATTAAGATATGGTATTATATACGAAAACTTTTAAATTTTGTCGTTGTCGTTAAGTTTTGTTGTTGGTTTCACCAACATTTAAAACTCCGATTTTTCGCTATGCGGAGAATCTTTACGAACAAACATGGCGACAACCATGTATTGAATGTAATGTTTGTTGAAACCATGGTTATTGGTTACCAAACCGAGCTTACTAAATCTGAGCTTAACAAAGTTGGTGATTTGTGACCTAAGCCAGTTAGCTGAAGTAAATGATTTTAACATTTCCTTACCCCCCCACTGGCCTTCACTGTCATGTTTACGAAACCTATTATTGCTTAAAGTTTATTATGCTGGGTTTTAATTTCTCTTTTAACATTTTCTACATATTTAATAAATGCCATAATTCACAGTGACTCATCTGTTTAGTTCTATGAACATATTACAATGAATAAGAGCTAAGCTTAGAAAATATTGATATATATCAGGGTACATCCTAATTAAAAGAAAGTTACATGTTAATCTCTGTCTCATCTTTGAACGTATAATTTGAATCTGGCTACCCAAGTGCGTAATGTTGTTTACATCCACACTTCAGACAGACCTACATAAACACTACACATTGTAATTAAAAGAAGAGAGCAGCGACGCACGTATTTGTATAACAACACATTCTAGTCTTGACATACTTTTAAACACTCTAAAACGTTTAAAGTGTGTGTTTTATTAAACTGTTGTTGCAGCCTTTGCAATTATCTAGTAACAGTACACTGAGTAGAGAGCTTGTTTTCCGTATTGTGCGGTATTTAAAGTAATGTGTTAAGAATTTAAAAAAATAATGACTAAAAACTTATTCCACATAATTAATTGTGTGTTAAATTAGAAATAATAATTAAAATATTTAATATTTATTTCCTTTTTACTAAAAATAGCTGATAGCTGTCAACGATGATTGTAAAAAAAGAAAGATGCAAAACATTAAACAAGATTAGACGCACGTAATAACATACTATCCCAAAATCATGACATAATTAGTTCTACGATAGACGAATATATTATTATTGGAACTAACATTGTACTATGCCCTACACTTTTTTTATCCGACAATCTGGATATCAATATATTATATGTAGGCCTATACTGCAACAAGTCCACCTAAATCTTCACGTTCGACGATGCTAAAAGATCATTGATCTCACTGGACAGTGTTGTAAGTGATGAGTATTCAAGCGCTGGCAACCCTGTATTCTTGACACATTCACCTATAGGAAGGCGGTGTGCAATACTTTTCACTCCCGTTCCACCCTTTGACCACGCCCTCTTTCTCCGAGCATCGCAATGAAACGCACACCCGACACCTCGACCATTCCTCATACCAGTATCAAAACGTAATTGATCATTTATTTGTTAATTAGTTATATTCAGTAAATACGCGCAAGTGAAATGTGATACTCGAAAAGTTAGTAATCTGCATCGGACGGCCCATGTGTTTAAGATTAGATGAATTTGAGATAAGAATCGCAAATTTGGTGAAAGTTTTTAGTTTTCTAGAAATCAAGAACAAACCAACTATTGAAACTACACATTTGTGTTAGTTGTTAATTTCATGGTACTTGGCGGTATTTAAAAACTGTAAGAGTTTGGATACTCGAATTATTCAGGAGGTCACCGGTTTGATACCGGACACCGGCAATCGTGACTGAAGGTTCTTCCTGTCACAAGGCAAAGGCTGACATTTAATCCTACTAACAGCCTTCGGACATTCCTTACCATCTATCCAAATACAAGAATATACCTATAGTAATGGCACCAGTGATGATATCAGACATTTTTCCCAGGGGGGGCTGATCAAAATCTGGGGTGTTGCTAAATTTGTAACTCATTTTATGGATTTTTTTTTTACGCAGTGACAAAAGGCAGGGGTGGAGGGGGTTTTGATGCCATCCTTTCAGTTTTCGAATATGAGGTGATTCCTATTTGCCATTCTTACCTTTACCTAACATCGTTTAAATAGAAAATATAATGTTGCAACATTTATGTAGATGAGTTTTTCGTGGAAATCGATTTATTTCCTAGTCCTATATGAGGTGGAAAAATATACCTCATTTTCTTGTATTTTGCATTTTTTTTGTTGCAAATTTACATTACCTCATGTGATTTTTTCAATCTGCTAGGGGGGGGGGGCATTTACAACTGCCGGGGGGGGCTTCGCCCCCCCCGGGATATGCCTGAAATCATCACTGAATGGCACATCAAGCAATTGTGAATCTACAGCAGGGATTTGGTTGTGTTGGAATGCAGTTTGTCTGGGAACATATCTATTGAGCGAAAATTTAAGTACGCGAATCGTCTATTGCGCGAAAGCTCTAGTGCGCGAAAACTCTAGTCCGCGAATAGTCTAATGCGCGAATGCTCTAATCCGCGAAAACTCTAGACCGCGAAAACTCTAGTCCGCGAAAACTCTAGTCCGCGAAAAATATATTGAGCGAATAATTAAATGCGCGAATCTTCTAGTCCGCGAATACTTTAGTGCGCGAATGATCTAATGCGCGAAAACTCTAGTCAGCGAAAACTCTAGTCCGCGAATAGTCTACTGCGCGAAAAATATACCGAGCGAAGAATTAAACTAGCGAATAGTCTATTGAGCGAATGTTCTAATACGCGAATAGCCTAATAAGCGAAAACTCTAGTCCGCGAAACCTCTAGTCCGCGAAAGCTCTAGTCCGCGAAACCGGTCCCAACCACTACGTTCCAAAAACATCGCCTGACTAGTGCAGGCCACCCTGGATGGTAGGCGATACGCTACACACCGGAGCATTGCTAGTTGTGTGGATGCAGGCGTC
This sequence comes from Isoperla grammatica, assembly GCA_945910005.1. Lineage (NCBI taxonomy): Eukaryota > Metazoa > Arthropoda > Insecta > Plecoptera > Perlodidae > Isoperla > Isoperla grammatica. Next base: position 23,353,079 of record OX246737.1, read on the forward strand.
TTCTTCAGTTCGCGAGGTTCTGACACGGGAGGACGCTGGTTCGATACCCACCACCGGCTATCCTGACAAAGTCTTTCAAGGAGTTTTTCCGAGGTTTTTCTCCGTCATAAAGACAATGTCGGGTTTGAGTCATACTAACAGCCCTTGGACAACCCTCCCCACGCATCCAATACCACAATAAATTGTTAGTAACCTGAATATGGGCAAGTTGTCTCTGGGCGGTTTCCTACTAAAAATTATTACATTATTATTATAAACATTTAAAAAACAGAAAGATGATGGTATAATTAAATTCAAAATTGACAGGAATGGCATTATGTGTTTGACTATATTTATATGTTTGGTGGATATAGTGTGGCATCCAGGGCTTGACTTTGGCAATAGGCCTACATTCACGGCATATCAGCACAACAAATTCATATCAAATGACTGAACTTCTTTTAGTTTTTCACGCTTCATACGATCGAACAACGGTGGTTATATTTGGACGTCAATCCGTTCAGATAACAGAATGTATTCAAATAAAATTGACATGTGAAACAACTGGCGTAGAGGAAGGCTCCACCCCCGCCCCCCCTCCAAACGAACCAACTAAACTCGTGAACATTTTATGTTAATGCAACTAATAGCATTCAGCATTATTTTAAAGCATAATGGTATCAGTTCTAGCATACAGTAATTATTCTAAATGCAAATCTTATTACTGTAAAGGCATTTTACTGCCTCAATCTAAGGTAATTTTACTAAATTATCCAATCCCTTTTCTTTAGTGTAGTAAATACCAATTCGCCTGACACCCCTACCCCCCTCTGAATTAAATCCTGCGTGCGGTAATGATGGAAAATTAAATTACTTCTACTATTAAGTAAAGTTTAAACGATAAAGGCATGCCCTATTGATGACAAATTATCCTAGAAATATTTTGGAATCAGACACTAAACAGAACATGGATAACTGAGTTTCAAGTTGATTTGATAGTTTCAAATTCAGTACCGAGGGAGAGAGAACACGATGATTGAACTTAGTTTCCGTTTTCGATACACTCACAGCCACTAAAGCACGTTATAAATTATTCAATACTGGTAGGTAATTTTTTATATGTCGCATGGGCTCCTCATATTCTGCACTACGCTACTGTGTGAAAATAATGCATTTATTCGTAAATGGCGGATGTAACCCCTGGATGGTAGGCGATACGCTACACAGCGGAGCATTGCTAGTTGTGTGGATGCAGGCGTCTTCTTCAGTTGGGGTGTATATGGGGATGACAATGTTCGCTTCAGCCTCATCGTGACGACCATGATTATGTTTTACTTAATCAATAAAATATATGAGATGGCAATGTGTAAATATTAAATTCATTATATATGCTCACGTTAAGTGAAGACAATGGACTTATGAAATATGTTGTTGCATTTTATTTTGTTCAAGTGATATTTGGGCTTTACGCTCATATTTTGGCCACGAGGGTAATCGAGACGGTGCTTGGGTAATTACAAATATGAAAAACGCCACATGGCATCCATACCCAAGCCAGGATTCGAACTTGGAAAGCAACAACCGTGGTTTAATAGAATCACGCGTCACGCCAAACGCTGGCTTGTTATTTAAACCATAACCCCTGATTGTAGGCTGAAATGTGAATAATAAACTTACAATAACGTGCTCGAAAGTGAATATAATCCATAATAGAACTCCAGTTCGTCCAACGTATAGACAACTAGATAAAATAACTTTAAATTATTGTGCCAAGAAGAAGTGGTTGTTATTTGCGTTCTGACATAAAACCTACCCATACCCATATGGATACGTACACTCCCGTTGCATGCAGTCTTACCTTTACGTTCATTACACACAACGAAATAGTGTGACATGCGTCGTTTTCGTTACAATATTCTCTTGAGAATTACTTGAGAGTTGAGAATCACAACAAAATTGTAGTATTTTGATATTACTATTAACAAGCAGAAGGTGACTGTTACTATCCACGATTTACTTTACGTATGGTGTACATACAAATTATGACATGTTTGTTTATAGCCAACTTCAGTTTTATGGATAATCTACGGATATAGCAATTCTAATATAAGTATGCCCTGACTTGACATCGAACACAGATCTGCGGCATTGCACGCCATTGCTCTTCCCACTTGAGCTACCGGGACGACATAAACTAACTTCTATTAAATTGATTAATTTGTTGTTGTATTGTTGACACATCGAACAGTGGACTGCATATACCGCAAAAATGTTTTACGTTTTGTAATTATATTTTAAAGTAAAAATTAATATATTCTCTTTGTATATACTCTCGATTCGTAATATCCTCGAAAACAATAATCATATAAGCAAGTTGTGTTTGTTAAATTTTATCTTATTGGTAATCTACTTTGAAGAAATGTCATGTGTTTCATCACTTGTAAAAAAGAAGTAGAACACTTCAGATTAATTGGATGATTGATATAATTTAATTAAATAAAAATACAAAATAGGTATTTTTATTTAAGTAAATACATTTAATGTGTTCATATTTACGAAGTTGTCAACTAATTTAGTAGAAGATGAAAATTAAAAAAAGAGGAAAATTCCCTTTTAAATACGTATTAACATTTGTTTATTGATAATTCGCCAAGACTAATGCCGTGTATAGTGGGGAAGGGGCTTGGGGGCTTCAGCCGAGTCAATTCCCCCTTAGCCTCCCCTGAAATCCCGTCGTTTAATTAAATTATTACATTTTAATATAATTAAATAAACATATGATCACAACCATTTTTTATATACCAACCACTAACCATTTTTAATATATAATATTAATTTGTAAAGTACAAGACCAACCCTCATTTAAACCTTGGACAAATTTGGAAGGTGACGATATTTCGGGTCTTCTTACATTTTTTTTTTTTTACCACCAGTGAAAATCGCGACGATGAGTGAGTGCTTAATTTATGAAGAAGCATTCATGTCATGGTTAACATGCGCTACACAGGATTCAAATCTGAATGCCAGAACCGCGGTTTACTACTCTAACGACAAGCCGTCAATGACCGCCTATCGTTGGCTTTGGTTCATTTTACATGCATATGATTTACCATGAAAAAGCATAGTAATATTATCTGAATAGTTTAACTCCAAGTAATGTGCGCGTGGTAAATTAAAGGTTGCTCTTCTTGTGTTATTAATTACATAATCGAAATAATCAAATCACTTACCGATACCTTACATATTCATAACAAAAATATGCTGTCTGCGCTGTGTATTATACCGAAATGGACGTAAGCGCAAATTTGTTTTAACTAGAGTTTTTGTATGTGTCGTTTATCTTGATTTATTACCATTAATAATTCGTGAAGCAATAAGAACCTGGAATACACGAATATTACTTTTAATATTACTGAATAGAATAGACATTAAATAAATAAATAAAATAAAATGTGTAAACCAATTGGGTGTGATAACGTGAACATGCTGCTTGTGTGGAGACATCATTGTAAATAAATCACTGTATTGTTAACCTACATCAGTATAAGAATACTTATTACTACCTAGTAAAGTTACGGTGAAAACTAAAATACTGGGAGATTGAGATATCTATTTTCTCCACATCTAAATAATACTTGTGTCAATTGTGATTGAGTGACAACGTCATTTGACGTTATCAGGAGTGGACCACCTGACAGCACAAAATGTATAATACGTGATATATATACGCAAACAGGTAACATTAACAAGCAACCGCTCGCAATCGGTGATGATGACGGGGCGATGGTGAGGGGGGGGAAGGGGGGGTGACCCTTGGCGGCACGGTAGGTTAAGCGCAAGAACGGCACATCAATATTCTTGGCAGGCGGTCTGAGTCGAACGTTTTCAGGTCCGACAATATACACAGTATACTTGACCGCAGATATCCTGCTGCGCCTTAATGCAAAGAAAACTCTAATGCGCGAAAGTTCTATTGCGCGAAAACTCTAGTCCGCGAAAACTCTAGTGCGCGAATAGCCTATTGCGCGAAATTTCTAGTAAGCGAAACCTTAGGTGCGCGAAGAGTCTAGTCCGCGAACACCTTAATGCGCGAAAAATCTGTTGCGCGAAAACTCTAGTCCGCGAAAACTCTAGTGCGCGAATAGCCTATTGCGCGAAATTTCCAGTAAGCGAAACCTTAAGTGCGCGAAAAATCTAGTGCGCGAAATATCTAGTTAGCGAATCTTCTAATGCGCGAATACTCTAGTGAGCGAAAGTTCTATTGCGCGAATGATCGGGTGCGCGAATTTCGCTAACTAGAACTTTCGCGCACTTAAATTTTCGCTCAATAGCTATGCAGCCGTTTGTCTCCCTACCGACGGTAGTTCTGCGCAAATGAATATCACATACAAGTGTAAAGCATTATACCGGAACTGGTAGAGGTGACTGCGTTACTCTAATTCTGGAAGTCGCCGGTTCGATTCCGACCACCGACAATCATGGCTGTAGGTATTATACCGACGTATTCCTTAGTTACAAGACGAATACTGGGGTTGAGTTCTACACGATAGTCGCCGGACTTTCCTTTCGAATTATCCAAACACCCTAATACACTTATAAGGTCACCTGAAAGATTGACACATCGGGTAAAGCTGGTGTGCACGCTACTGCAGGAATACCTACTTAACATTATTACTACTTCACCGAAAACACAATCATGTCTGGCGAACTGAGCTCACAAAGATTGTGATATATCAATATCACAGAAGTGATACAGAACACAATGGGTAGTAATTCAAAATGCTAATCTTATGGAATTGGTTTGGTCATACATATGCAATAATTGATTATAGAAGTTTATAATATTTCCATATTTCTTCACACTTGATGAGTATTGTTATTAGTGCGAATGAGTGAAATGGCAGGAGGTGTGCATCTATTACACCCATATAGTGATGGGTTTACGATCATTAGTGAGATAATTATACGGAGAAGTTAATTGTGCCACTATTTTACTATCTTTGAAAACACAATTTTATCCCAGTCAGCTGATTCACTCTACGAAGGTCACTGCATACATGATATCTTGTGATAAAGTACTGTTCGAGAGGAGGTTCGGTAAATCTAAACGTTAGTACGCTGAAAGTCCAATTAATATGATACTTCTAGAATCTAGACATTCCATTTTGTCAGCGAAACTTGTATGATTATTGCAGTAAAACAAACCTCCGATAATTATTACAATTTAAATCCTAAATAGAATTCAAAAATAATAAGATAACATGCATTAGTAATTTTTCTTGAATAATCCTCCCATTTGAATGTTCTTGTTTCGATTACCTTGTTTAGAAGTTCGACGAGCCACCGTTAAAGGATTTTGACGATCTAAGATGCTAAAGCAATCTAGTTGAGCGTTTAACTTTGTAGACGAGACGACTTCGTTATAATTAGGATATATTCTATTCAAGATCACAGCTTAAAGTGCCGAAGACTCACGGCATACAATTAATAAATCATTGTTGTACGACTGACATATGTGCGTGATAAGACGCCTCATTAACGTCACATATTGAAGATCAAGAGAGCTGTGATCACTTCATCGATAAGAAGTTATTGCAGGTTATGCCTTCCTATTGCCAGTGCCGTTATCAGTAACTAATAATAAAATGCAATCGGAGTCGCAAAAACGTCATCAGAAATTAGGTCTGCACAAAATGAATCATTTTACAACGCGTTTTCTTACATCAGATAGCTTTAGTGAATGTGTCATACGGTTAATGAATTTATATTAATATATAAATATTAATAGCGCGTATTGAACACAAGAATGGCTCATATATATATAATCCAAGTTGTAAAGCCTTCTCAATTATACATATATTGTAATATTGCTTTAATTATTATATGAATCATGAATATTTCCCATGTGCAATACGATATGTATAAGCAATCTTTGGTATAAGGTTCACACTTCGAGTTCTGTGTTGAAACAGTTTCTTTTGACGTAATTTCAGAATGAGATCAGTTAATATTTGGAACGAGAGTGATGCGCTGAAAGATAACGAACTACAACAACACTTTGAAACGTTAGCCAAGATTTCGTTTAAGATACAGTGTTGGGTTTTTTTGTTATAACAAACAAGAAAAGACGTAATGTTGTGCCCAAACTATTATCGTCAAAACACAAACAAAAGTCTTACAGGCCACATTCTACATGTCTGATTCGGATATTGTGCGTATCCACGTTTGTAAATGAAGTGAGTTGTTTTAGTGGACTCAAAGCATTTTGTGTGTAAAATCAAACTGAAATTCAAACAGTTTAACGGTTGCCTGCTGTCCAAAAATTGTGTAATGACCTCTCAAAATAACCATAAACATTAATGTTTAATAATTGTGTATATTCGGACAATAATTCAGTTTACAACGAACCAAAATGATACATCTATACTAAATTATATTGTGTTTTATAATATCGTGATTTGATGATAGTTTACAACCTTTGGATTGGATACCTGAAAATTCCTAAAACAGCGGGCGTGACTAACGACGCTATATAATGCACTTTACTAAGCGGAAGATTGCTTTTACGAGTGTATGAAAGAATGTCACAAAGCTGTTGATTTTCGTTGAATCAGCGTGCATGACAGGGGCGATAGATAAGGATCCGAGGTCGTTATGAGATGAGTTACGTTGGAGTTAGTATTATCAAATACCTTAATAAGAAGCTACGTTTAAGACGAGAAGCTCGCCGTATTTATTGGCGACATTTTGGTGGCGATCCTAGCGGTAAGGATATAATCTGAAAGAGTCGATAAAGAAGTTTTTACATGAAAACTTGTTTACCGACTGAGTTTATAACTAGATCCGCTCCGCGTGGCAGCGCTGTTTCCATCAGACTCACCGTCGTGCGTAGCCTCGAAGGCGTCTTGCCTGGGCTGGGCAGACAACGACGCCGGCGCGGCCGTCTGGGGCGTCTGGGGCGGCCGGGGCGTCACGGGGGTGTGGGGCAGCGTCCGGGACTGCGGCGCCTCGGCCTGGGGCGGCGGAGGCGGCGGGGGTGGACATAAGAAGCCGGGCTCTGACGTCACGCGCTTCAACGCTCGACTGAAATCAGAGGGCAAGTTGTTTCAAGACCTTGTCGTCCCATAGAGATCTGTAGGGGTCTTTTAACTCTGAGTCTCTCGGATAGCCTGAAAATGTTTCATGAAACAAATCAATTGAAATTCATTCAACGATAGTCATATGTGCCGAACGTACACACAGTAATGCAGCACAATCAATGATGGTGATAAATGTTTACTTGAAAGTACAGTTATTATAATGTCGATGTAAATATTTATTAAAAATACAAATTCCCGTAAAATCAAAGGAACGGGTACACACAGTGAACATAGCTTTCAATCTGTGTGAAAACTCAAATATTTATCATTTCTGCTTCGTTGTGTATAAGTACCTTTGAAATGAATCTGATATTCAAGTGTGTACACTTGGATGTGCATACTAGTTTTACAGTTCACTGGCCACTCAATCCTCTTGGCAATACAATCATAATCGTGACAAAAAATGCATCATCTTGAAGCAAAAAATACGAAGTTGACTTATTAACCTTCACTATGTGAAAAATTTTACTTAAACGTGTGTGTCCATTTCTTGATGTTCATGTTTGTTTCTTGTGTTCATTGTAATTGTAGCTTTATTACCAGTTCAATCTGCAATTATATTCCTTTGTTAATTGCTAACTGGGACAAAACGTGTGAGACAAATTTTGATTGCAACGTTACTTATTTGTGATGTATATTGTATATAACATTTTTATTAGTGTTATCAGTGTTATATGTGAGCAACAACCTGACAATAGATAACAAGCTTTTATCACTGAGATGCTAGCTTACAGAAATGCATGTTTTCTTGACTGGTGGTAACACAGCACAGGCTTTAAGTACATGAACACAGACCTACCTTAACAAACGACTTGGTAGAGACCTAAACGACCCCATTCACGTTAATCTAAAGACTCCCCACACACCACATCTCTACACCAGCTGACTGGCTCAACAACAACTGAATCCATCACTGCACAAGAAACATTTTAGGCACTGCTCATCACATGCGTCAGTGATGTGGAAGACAAAAGAGGGAAAGTAACGCCTTAGAAAGTTATCGTAAGTTATGTTAAAATGGCTAATATTCAATGAAAAGTAAAAACGTGCGTGTAATAGTGTAAGTTTCACCTAAAGTCGTGAACGCTTATAACAGCTAAAGTAACAATCATTTCACATAATAACGGTAGTTAACTGACCAATGTTACGCAGTTTAACCTTTTAAAACGGTGATGTATGAGTATATTTGAAAGAGATTAAACCATGGATAAGTGGATCGGGCCCAAGCGAATACATTAATTGTATTGTATTGTATTGTATCCTCTCCCCCCCCCCCCCCCCAACAACTTTTCTATTAGTGAGTTTCACAGTACGATGTGTGTTGACACCTCAGCAGCATTGCTCTTAGTATACAAATTATACTTGTAACCAGATGAGAATCCCCCTAGCAACAAGTCTTGTTTGTCTAATCTTCTAACATGTTTACAGAATTATTCATCTATTTATCAAGAGATAAGGAAGTGAAATGATTACTTTACAGATGCATTGTCTGCCAATTACACCTTTCACAATACTTTTTGTAATTCCTCAAAGAGGGTTCATAGAAGTTAATAACAACTTCCTTCCCAGCATCCTGTAAGGGCTTTACCTTTAAAAGCACCGCCCTTGTTCTACCTGTGTCTTAGTCACAACATATACCACTTATGAAAGACACCCTAAGCATATACTTAGCACATTCTCTTTTTCTACACACTGGTTGTGGAAACATAAGGACGGACTACAAATATGTTAGTAGTATCACACATTTTCTGCTTTTTTCTTGCTTACAACATTTATACCTCCTGAAATATCTCAAATCTACCATGGAGTGTCTTCCCCTCTCCTTTCACTATGATCATCAATCTAGCTCTCTGGCAGTGGGTAGGGACTAAGGACTCTTTTATCTCAGTGAACACAACACACTGTCTGCCTACATTTCGATCACTATTTATCCACCTATCGAATAACCTAGTCTAGCTCAAGGATTGTGTGTCATACGTGGTCTGTATTCGTACGAATCTACTTCGCTGGCAATGGATAAGGACCCTGTGAGCATCACGCAGTGTCTGCTTCGATTTCAATCACAATTTGACCTGGAGTTTTTCAAGGACTGTGTCTAGCACCATCTCTATCCATAAAAACTTCGATCTACCTATCTAGCAGCGGACTAACATTCTCTGCTTGTATTTCGATATATCGAAAGAGCTGGAGTTCCTCAAAGATTATATGTTGCATCATCTCTGTCCACAAACTCCGACCTACCGATCAGGCAGCGGACTCTGCTTGTATTTCGATACAATGTATACACCTATCGAATGATCTGAAGTTCCTCAAGGATTATATATTGCACCATCTTTATCCACATAAACTCCGACCTACCGATCAGGCAGCGGACTCTGCTTGTATTTCGATACAATGTATACACCTATCGAATGATCTGGAGTTCCTCAAGGATCATATATTGCACCATCTTTATCCACACAAACTCCGACCTACCTGTCTGGCAGCGGATGAGGCAGAGACCTCCTCTGAGACAGAGACACTTTGGCCTTGTGTTCGCTCTCTTCCTCGGAGCCGCCGAGGTCGGACGGGGTCGCGCTCGATACACCAGACTCGGCTGGAAACAGAAGACATTCACAGCTCAATATGTGCTCAAGGGACGATCCACTCTTCACATTGGGGATACCTATAATGGTCATAAACCTTATACTGGAGGGAAGCAATTGTTTATAATCATAATATCTTCAAGACTTGTTTCGAGTGATCTAGCATGCTTGCAACAAGCGACTTCGTGCTTGATACACGGAAATGTACCCTCTTAAAGTAACTAGTTTGATGAGAAATTCAGAAGGGAGTACGTATACCAATGTGGTGATATTTTGAGAAAGGGTCAAACATTAGGGCATAGATTCATCAACGAGTTTGGACGAATATGATCTAAGCTCTACACACAATAGGGGAAATATTGAGTGTGCACACAAGCTGGAGGAAATTTCTAATTTGTCACAAAAACTACCGTTTCTGTGTGTTTAAGAGCCATTATTCTGGTAAGTTCCTTATAACCAGCTCCTTGGCGCTTCCGACTATTGGTTGGAAAATATATTGAGAAGTGATTGAATTGAACAATGAATGTCCTGCCCACCTGTGGATTGCGTCATTGTCAGCGAGCTGTGATCCTCTGGAGTGCTGTTGCCTGCTGACACCGCCAGGGTCGCATGGTGAACCTGCACCACGTGACTTCCGTTCGAGCTGATGCTGGTGGAGCGACTGTGGCTGCCAGAGTCCCGGCTTCGACGCCTGGCGTTGATCTGAAACAAACAGACGTCGTCGTCAACAACTTGGCAACAGGGTTTATCAATGGTGACAGGATACCTTTGGACTTCTGTAAATGTTTTATATGTCCCCATAAAAATTGAACATAATTTGCAAATTTTTCATTAAAGGATAAACGAAGAATCTTTATTCGGCTATTACGAAAGTAAACCTTTAAACCCAAATTGGCTATTGTGACGACGTTATTTTGTGGTTTACCAAACCTCTGCTAGAAGGATTGAGAGAACGTTTAAAATATATACCCTATATGTTACTGATACAACCCAAAGCACGTAATGCTTTTTGAATATACCGTCCTTGCTGCAGCCTAGCCATTCTAATGAAGTAACGGTTCAATTATATCGTATAAAGTAATGCAATATTAATTAAACTGTAGAAAATAAAAGCATCAAGATCTCTACATACAGCCAATGCACATACCTTCTACCTCACCGCCGTTAAGAATGTGTCTACACCCTAGTGAGACTGTGTGAGGCCTCATGTTCCAGCTCAGGGAACGAAATATACTAGTATGCTTCAGCTTCGTGAAGAAGAGAAAGGAAATGTGGACTAGAACAACTTTTATCTAAGATAGTAATTTATTTTTGCTATATTTTTATTATTCTACTTCTGGTCAATAGCTTTTTAAGTGTAAAAAGGTATACATTTACTCTAGGACATCTAAGATTGTGATGGTACATAAAATAATCACTTCAACTATTCACATCTTCAACTAACATTCTATTTTCAACTGAACCCAGTAAAGAGGTAAATGCCACGGGTATAATTTTGAAATGCAATGCGACCATCTCGATTAGCCTAATTACATGAACACGAGATGTAATGACCCGGCTAACACCATTCAATAACCTTGTATAATGTCATACCATTACTCGGGGTTTGATGACGATGAAGCCGTTACGCGTTCGGAAAGAATTACTGACGGAAACTTGACGCTCGGCGCATCACAGAGCGGATTCCTTTAGCTACACACATTCCTCCGTGGAGCGGAATTAGCGTAGCGGGGACATTATTATTGCAATGTATAAATCAACGCAATTTTTAAATGGAAGTATGTCTATGCAATTATCGTTGACAGCAAGCTCATCTGCATGTTCCGCAACTGTATTCAATTGATAGACGTAATAATATAGCTGAGAGTCGTAAACTGTTGTGTTTCTCACTTCAAAACATCTGGAATGTGTTTTTCCTCAAGCTCACTGTTCACGCAAACCTTAGTTCTATTAAATTAACAGTTCGGATAATTGTTGTTTACTATATGCGTCACATGAAATATAGAAACACTTACTTACACTGTACTTTAAAACAAAGGACTAATATTTAAGTTTATATATGACTGTAAATATGATTCATTAATCATTTATTTTTCCCTACTTTGAGTTTGTTTATATGATGATGATGGTATTTGTGATAATTTGATAAGGATGTTAAAATATGTTAGGAATCATGATGATTATAAATTTTGTTAAGATTCTTGAAATAAAAAATGTACTGTAACAACAGTAAAATATCACCTAGTTATAAATGTAATAAAAAGGCAATTATAAATGGCTGCCAGTATGTTTATGTTTATTTTCACTACAAGTTCAAATTTTGCACTGTGATCACTTGTTTTAAAGGTTTTTTGTGTACATATTTTAAAGCAAAACGTTCGTTTGAAATCAATCTCGACTACACAATTAAATGAACCACAGAATACATACCTTATTGTTGCTGTTGTTGACAGTATTGTTGTTGTTGTTGCTGGTGATGCTGTTCTTGTGGTTGGCCACTTCCTCGCGCACCTGATATATATCCTCGTAGTCGTTGTCTGCGCTTCGCTCGCTCATATCGGAGTAGCACATGTTCTCGTCCGACGCGGGGCTCGAACTGTGGACCTCGACTTTCACTGCAACATTCAAATAAACGTTTGTTAGGAATGATTATGTTTTGACACTTATCTTTGCCTTACGGCTGATGATTGCCTTGGAATAACCCTTTATTCAGAATCGGCAATTGTAGTGGAAATCGAATCCTCAGACTCCCGACAAATATCACTATGTACGGTGTATGGTAAGGTAATGGGACTTTAGTTGATGTTGTCTTTATTTTATATAATTGATAATGTTTGTAAAATTACATATTGTATTGCCGATTTCAATTTAGATTATTCAATGTTTTCTTGTTTGCTTATTATTGAATACTTTTTCATAGTATGATTATATAATAATTTATTCAATGCTATACTCTACGAAACCTGTGTCTTCTTTATTGATATTAACGAAATTACCAAACGATCTAGATGTTTTAACCTTTGGGTAATCCTGCCTGCCGTATAAAGAGAGTAAAAGACCGATGTCCTATGACTAAGCAATCAAATAATAAAAACCAGGCAATCAATATAGTACATAACATACTCAGTACTAGGAAAACGGTTGCACCATCTGCGGGATACGGCTATGCACACAATTATACTTTTATTGCAAGTCATAATACTCTTATTAAATCGATCAAATGATAGCGAAAAGTGAATTAGTTTTTTAAATGTTCCCATAATATGTAGTTCACGGTTAACTGATATCACATCTACGTTATCAATACACATGGAGATAACATTGATGTGGCGTCAACTCTGAAGGGGTCTGTGCCCAGTGAATATAAGAGGCACACGTTTTCCTGGCAGTGTCAAAGATAACGCGGTACACGGACATAGTCAAAGGATTTCACATTGTCACGTTCCGACTATGTCGTGGATGTTTTCTTTTTGAATAAGGCTAGCCTGGCAGGCGTTTTCGTTCTTCGTTTTGCATAATTATATAGGTCATTGCGGTGCCTGGAGAAAACAGTATTTATATATTTTTAATTAAAACACAACAAATATTAAAAATGACAAGGTGTATATTCCCCTCCCCCCCCCCCCCCCCCCCCCACAGGATCAGAAAAGTCCTGTGTTCGAACCCCAGACCTGCCACCAAACCAGTGAACCACTGTAAACCATCCTACATTGTATACTGTTCATGACGAATTTTGCCGTGTTCAAATTTGCACTTAATGGGAATTTAACAAGATCTTTTGTCAAACGAAGTATGAATTGTGAAACTGTAATGAGCGTGTATGCAATCGAGTTGTCATGTTCATATTTCTTTATCACAACTTGTATATCGATGCTTATTCTCGTATTCAAACAAAGAAACAAATTGTTTTTTATTTAGTTGCAATAAGAAGAGGTAAAATCAAATCAAACTAGTCCGCGCAACAGAAACAAAGCCACATAAATTTGATTGGTAAATCCTGACCGTTGGCATCCACAATAAAATGTCTCTAAAGCAACGTCTCCGCAGTGGTTAAAGTGGGGCGGTATGAGCCGGTATGCATACCGTTACTAAAACTACCAACGGTATACTATACCAGCACTAATTTGTATCGATTTTAAACATATTGACGAATTATGTTAAACGTTTTGTTGTAGGTACTTGGTATTTGCTCATCCAATTTATAAAGTAAATGTGTTTCAATTTTTATTTTTTCACCACAAATGTACGTAAAAACAAGCGTAGACTCCTCTCCAAAGTAATTTAAACGTGTTCGCGAAAAACACCCTAAAAATATCTCTGCAGGGATAAACTGAGGGCTGTGCCCCCCTCCCCCAGACCCCCCGACATACCCGTTTTGTCTGCTTTTCACAGCATTAGTGCATACCGTCACTTCTCCGAGTAAACTTTAACCACTGCGTCTCCGGCTGAAACGGATCGTTTTGGCCAATCAGAGATCAGTTTTTTAATTGGTGCTCACTGGTTGGCTACGAATCAGATCGTCTAAGACGAAAGCACCGGAGAAGTTGTCAAGGGGCAACTTACCGAATGACTTACTATTTAGGAGCGTGGGTGACCGCTTACAATACTCTGCCTTCAAGCAAACGTGCTCAGCTCCTAACAGGCTGGCCATGGCGTTTAATGGTAATTTACAACGCTTATTGCATTAAGTGTAATACCCCTCATTACATCAATTATCGCGAACACCCATGTTTACAGCATATTATTTCTTGTGGAACAAAAGAGTTGGATTACATTTTATTGCATGTCCATAAAAATGTAATAATAATTGCAGTAATTGTTGTGTATTGTGTGTACAATGCAGGTTTCCTATTTGCACGAGAAGTCGAGTCATGTGTTTCGAATATAAGCCGCAAGAGCGTAGGCGTTGACCTGTGCTATTTCTTCGTTGAGTGAATTCACCTTATATCTATTGTCATAATCTATTGTCTTTCATAGGGAAACATAGAGATAAAGGCTTAACTTTTTACTCGGAAAATACAATATCTATTGTTTAATAAAATACACGTATCTTGAACAAATAATAGAACCTTATTTGTATGCAAAATTCAACAATACAGTTTATATTTTATACTGGACGTCTTAAAAACGGCGTTATATACCCCTAAAACATTGTCCCAGTTAATTCCCTAAAATAAAGTTTTTATTTCTTGATATGAGACGATTCGTTAGTAAATAAAGATGAAGGGTCATGAAAAACCCTATGCATCATGAGGGTTAGAACCCACGTCCCTAAAGTGGTATATACACTTAGGACCGGCGCCCCAACCTTATGAGCCACCATGGATGGCTGCATAAAGGTGTGCCAACGCTTGAACTTTTTGAAACTACCTCATTACGTAAGCATGAGTCATTCTTTTAATGACTAACACTGGATACACGTGGCAACGGTTACCAACGGTTTAGCCTGTTTCAATACGAACACGGAAGCTAAGCTACATCGGGGTAGGTCAGGAGGAGAGAGGTTGACCACTCCCCTCCAAAACTCTAGTTACCCGTTGGGGGGGGGTCCGAAAACTTGTGTTACAGCTTCGCTCTTCTCATCAACTGCTCGACAAGTTAGGTTATTGTGGAGGAACTTATATGAATGGTTAAACGTTACACCGTTCTTTCGGATCGGACGTATGGTCCCCTTCGCCTTGATACATTTTGCCAGGAGCAATCTCCCTTCTTCATCAGTATATATTAAATCTGCACTAATAGGAACTCGTTGCTGATGCAAATATAGAATAAATCAATCACTGGTTGGAAATATATGGAACATATCAATATTCAACAAATAACCATCTTACCGGTTTGCTGAGTATTCCCTTTTTTCTCACTTTCCACTTCTTCATCATCAACTTTCCTCTTCGAGAACACAATGTCCGAATCATTAGCAACATCAGCGCCGTTTACAGCATCACAAATCTCGCACACTTTAACGGCGCTCCCGTTCTCTTTTGCCTTCACTGATATATCAAACTCGGAGTCTATTACGATCCGTTCGTAGATGTTCCCATTCGGCTTCGTGTGCTGCACTTCGGTAATCTCCTCGGCTATCCTCGGCGGCTTACTCTCTCGGCACCCCATCACACCTGCGCTTTGACCTCGGCCGGCCACATCAAGGTCATGTACTAAGACTACCCTTATACCGCACACGTGATCGCAGAGCGGCTCGATGGAAGTGTTTTGGTCTAGCCCATTGGGGGTGTTTTAAGAACAGATCTACAAACTACATTGTTATGTAATCATGTCTAGATTATTGGCTATAACCATCCGTTTTTGAATAACAATTTATTTAAAAACTTCTGACGAACGAAAGCACTTTGGAAGCAAACATAAACAACAATCTATAACTTTTAAGTTTATAGTGTACTCTAACGACTTTTTTATGTTTTTAAAACTACTTTTAATGATAAAATATGAAATAATATAGAACACTCGGCACTAAAAACTTACAGACAACAAGTTTGAATGAACACGGTGAATGAACCCCACCGGCAGGTAAACACGAAGAAAGATACTTAAAAGGTAATTTCAGATGTAAATGGAGCCAGACAGAATGGTAAACACATGAACACGTCACCGAAAAAAAACTCTAGTTTTGAATGTGAGTAGACTGGATTCAGTCAGATTGATAAAAATCACTGAATTTAGGCACGAGAAACTATCTTCGAATGAAAAAGTTTGTTCAATGTTGCACCACACGGTAAATACACAGAACAGTTCACTTGTAAGATGGTGAAATGTTCCACCAGCCTCG
The DNA here is from genome assembly GCA_945910005.1 of Isoperla grammatica. Lineage (NCBI taxonomy): Eukaryota > Metazoa > Arthropoda > Insecta > Plecoptera > Perlodidae > Isoperla > Isoperla grammatica. Next base: position 23,369,566 of record OX246737.1, read on the forward strand.
ATGCACCTCCAGCTCTGCACAAGCTACGCTCAGTACAACGACTGCCTCAGTAAGCTATCATAAAACACGATAAGAGGCGTACATCAGATAACAGCGAGCTGATATCAAAGTTATAGTCTAATATTACGAAGAACAATACAATCAAACGGTAGGCCTATCTATCTCGTAAATGCATCGATAAACGTTTAGGGAATAGACAAACACACACAAATCTGTACCCAGTACGGGTTCGTTAACATAAATATATGGTTTATACATAACTCATGTCTGTCCCCCCTCTCCCCACCCCCTCCTGCTGAATCGACCTACCAATTCCGAAAATACTGCGGGGAAACGAGAGAAGAGCCCAACAGAGAAAGATTCCTCAATGCATGTTTGTAGTGCGTGCATGCACCCACGCATAACACAATCATTGTGAATGCTGGGAATTTCACAAGTCATAAATAAACTCGACATTTTCTCTAATGATAATATTAATTCCAAGCTAAAAAAGTTTGTTTTTGGTCGTTCGATTCCATTAATTCAGTTTTACTATATTAGTCAACGAGTATATAGGAATTTAATTTCTTTTTCACTTTTGAACATTATAAACTGCATGAACCAGCTGGATGAATTATATTTTTTTTTACATTTTAGTATATACTTCCTGTTTTCAACATCTTAAGCGCCACACTTCCTCAACGTACAGTGCTGCACCGGTAGAACAGAACACAACACGTGTCGCAATCATGTTGTTCCCGTGTTTGCCCGGGTGACAAGTTGTGACTGGCAGTCCGAGATTACCCAGACTCCAGCAGCCGCTAATGAGTTGCTTGTATGACGTCTCGCGTTAGTTGTTTGTAGAAGGAGATAAGAGCGACACCTGATTGTTTATCGTCACTCGGTTCAACGGTCAAAACATGCGATGCGACGTGTCTCTATAACGCTACTGTGTGAGAATACACGCGGTCCGTAAATCCCCTGGCGGAGGCTCGTCGAACTCCACTTCCACGTGATGTTGAAGTGGGAGAATTATGTATACATTAGTTTCATTCAAGAATGATAAAATTTGGTGTTAAACGTCTCTTATTTATGCAACGATGCTAATCGAGACGATGTGTGGGTGATTATGAAGACGGAAAAAGCCACGTGACATCCATGTCAAAGCCAGGATAGGATTCGAACCTGGAACGCAGAGACCGCAACGCCTACTCGATCGCGGCCAATTAATTCCAGAAGGAAAGACAGCTGTTAATGTTGTGGGTGCCTATTCTAAGCATAATAACCATGTGATGTAAAGACAAGCCCTTTAGCTACAAGAGTTAGCTGCGGTTTAGGTGGGTCCTTCTTCGTGGTGACCGGTGCCTGGAATGAGGGCTCTCGTTAAAATCATCACTTCACTCATTTTCATTCATTATGATCTGGTTCGTTATTTTTTTTTTCATTTTCGCGTCACTGTCTATTATGAATGACAACGATATCTAGTCACTACAAAAGACATCCGCACCCACTCATTTGTGGCGTAACCCCAAGTTGTAGCTTGTAACCATTCTCGAGGCGCATTTAAGAAACCCGAGTGAGGCACGGTAAGGGTTTCTACATTAAATCATTCAAGTATAGTTTCAAAGGCATAGCTATATACACAATAAGAATGTTAAACAATTACTTAATTAATTGGAAGTGTACAAAAAAAACAAAAAAAGTTCATAATATGATATTATTCACGATTTGAAGGATCCCCAACGCAAAACATCTCTCTAATGTGATCGACGTCGCCTTTGTTTACATAAAAATACATCCGCTTGTTGCGATTGATACATTTGTTTAGGATTACAATCGTACAATACGCCACATATGAATTGCGTCAGGTGTACGGAAGTATAGTGTGGGCCAAACAAAGTGCACCATCAAATAAAATCATGGCTGTAACTTAAACAGGTGTGTATTGAAACTTCCACAAGCTAACAACCTGCAATACTATTTCGATATAAACTGGACTTTTTTTACTGAAATAACATTTCTTCATATTATTTACTATTTGTATTGATATAATATTTTATTAAATTAAAAGGTTATTATTTCTTGATATTGTGTTATACTCTTTTATTATTGCTAGATTTGTTAGTTGTGATATCGTGGGCACAGTATCGTGTAGCAATACTATTTTCGTAAATTTTTCCTGGTCACTTAAAGAATCTTAAGACAACACTTGCTATACATTTCAAATAAATTTAATATAAGGTACGAGATTTTAAGATTTCAGGTGGTTATATCTTAAGAGGATTAGGTTTAACCATCATGAAAACGAATTCGTTACCAATTTCACTGCTTCCCTTAGGTGGCTCGTATACGTAGTACGTACGTTTGTCAAATCACGCATAATAAACAAACGTATTCGTACTTGTACGTCAATAAATAATCAATCAAAGCTCACAGTTTAAATAGCACCGTTGAATTTATTGAACCAGAGCAGCCGACAACAATATGTGTGGTTGTTACTTGTTACCCAGTAGAGTCAAAGTGCCCAACGTGAATAAATTCTAGTAGAACACTTCAGCGTGACGATCAATTTAAGGAACAACTTCTCAAGTTTAAGCAAAATTAATTTCAAAATATTCTTAAACACTAAACTGAATAAAGAAGCAACTTTAATAATCATAAGGTTCGCTTGATTTGGATACACCTTTTGTACTTTTTGCACTCACTTAATGTTATTTCGTGGGGTACATGGCAAAAAGTACAAACGATGACGGTAAATCAAAGTACTTATTTGCGAACACAAGAGTTTTAAAAGTTATCTCTTTGTAGCCCAGCGTGCATTGAAAAGAAACAGATAATCGTTATCTATCATTGAAATTAACTATAGTGACGTGAATGGCTATAATTCAATTCTACTTCCTGTAGCTTATAACAGTTTATTTGTTTAGGAAGTGTACACACTACACATATATTGAAGATATATCATAAGGGTCTATTGTTTTATTACGCCCATTGCGACAGCGTGATAGGGCTTAGATTGATTAGTCTAATAGCTGATTGCAGTGCAGGTTGCCAACTTGCCATAGTTCAGGCGCAACAACAATCCCAATGAAGCTAATCAAGTTTACTTTTTTATTTGATTGTTGTATAATGTCATTGTTTGGCTCGGCAAACAATTGTAAAGTTGAGCTGCTAACGATTTGTTTAATTTTTTTAACTTTCTTTGTGTGTTTCAATATGTTCTACTATTGTCTTTAATTTTTTTTGAATCGTTGGTCTTTTGTTTGAATGAAGAAAGTTATATTCGATTATGGTTGAAGACGTAGTCATGATTGGCAGCCCGAGACTTCCATTATATTCTTCTAGACTTGTCTACAACCGCATTCGAACAGTCAGTCAATCATCTCAAGTACTTCCTGTATGAGGTGAGCTCTGACTCTGGGCTGGGGTTAGTGAGGACTTACCTGTGTGGCCGTTGGCGGGGGGTGGGGGCGGCGGGGATGGCACCGCGGCGGCAGAAGTCTCAAACAGATCCTTCACTCGGTTGTAGATCACCTGAGAAAAAAATAGACATCATTTAGTTCCGAAGAACGTAGAAAATAACACATTATTTACCAAAATTTGTCGAAAAACAGTAATCTTTTATGGCATTTCTAAATCAATTCTCGGCAGTTCTATATTCGCAATCCAATTATTTGACAACTTGTTTATAATTGCTTCTTCGTTTTCATTAATTATATCAATCTAAACGTAAACTGTTAAACCATTATCATCGTCATGTAGACTAAACTACTAATGAATACATTATTATATATCTCCATTTAATTACATTTAAAATTTTAGATTCAAGATCATTTTGAATTTACAGCAATCTACAAGCGTATACACCTATTTCTAAAGTATGTTACCTTGAATGGTCAAAATAAAGTCTTCACAAAAGTATGGCTCGTTCAACGAAGAAATTGTTTAGTTTGTTATGACAACGAGTATGTCCTTCATAGTTTGCAGATATATGATTTTCGAATCACGAGACAAATATCAAGAGATGTGCAATTCTTACTCGGAAATGTTCGAAACACTGTGAGAATTTAACATAATAACTGTGGCGACATGCAAGCAGCGCTGCCATACAGAGAGGCTCTAGTTAACTTGATTCACAACCTGGTGGATATGAATTGAAGTACCTATCCCTATAGATTGCTTGATTGTCGCAACCAGTTCCGCAATGTATAGCGGCCATTGCCACCACTTTAGGGCTAGAGAAGGAGAACTGAGAGTGAGATTAGAGCCTCACCGCTAGGGTCGCCACCAAACATGTATCACCCACGAAAACGGGGGGTTTAGGTTACTATTAAAGTCTCTACTTTTAGTGCGACAAGCACAAGTAGCTTGAAACTCACCTGTTGCGGGTTGTGCAGGTAGAATGGGTCACTTGTGACACTGCTGTTGCCGCTGCTATGTCCGCTGCTCAGCGAGGTGTCCTTGAGACTGCTGTGCGTCATGGGGTTTATGTAGAGCCCATCTTGCGGCTGCGTGGTGGAAGGGGGGTGGAGATAGAACGGCTCACGGCTTGACTCGTAGTTGACGCAGTCGGAACGCAGACACTGTAACAAAACGTCGCGCCATGTTGTTGATTGGAAGCAAAAAACAATCATTTGTTTCAATGTAGCATACTAAATAAACTGTTTGAAAGCAAAGAAGTAGGTACATTCATAATTGAATTTATTAAACAAATGATGTGGGCTACTTGTATTGTATGCTACAATGTCGCCTGTGTATTCAAATGTAAACGATTTTGGTAACAATTTGCAAGTTTAATTTGGGGATTTGCATTGAATTAATATATCGAATCATACAAAGGAATTAGAGGGGAGAAGCGTAAGTACAATCAACCATATACACAGTTATTTAAAGAAATTGTTTTAATTTATTAAAGCTTTAATGAAGCTAATTTTTCTCGTAGATTCGACAGTTACGGTTATTATTCTGATGTACATGAATAACTTGGTTTGATCATTGACAGTGAAGTGTGTACAATGCATTATACGCAATAATAGCTCAAAACTATGGCTTACCGGTGCGTTGATAGGCGCGCAATAATAGCTCAAAACTATGGCTTACCGGTGCGTTGATACGCACGCAATAATAGCTCATAACTATGGCTTACCGGTGCGTTGATAGGCGCGCAATAATAGCTCATAACTATGGCTTACCGGTGCGTTGATAGGCGCGCAATAATAGCTCATAACTATGGCTTACCGGTGCGTTGATAGGCGCGCAATAATAGCTCATAACTATGGCTTACCGGTGCGTTGATAGGCACGCAATAATAGCTCATAACTATGGCTTACCGGTGCGTTGATAGGCGCGCAATAATAGCTCATAACTATGGCTTACCGGTGCGTTGATAGGCGCGCAATAATAGCTCATAACTATGGCTTACCGGTGCGTTGATAGGCGCGCAATAATAGCTCATAACTATGGCTTACCGGTGCGTTGATAGGCGCGCAATAATAGCTCATAACTATGGCTTACCGGTGCGTTGATAGGCGCGCAATAATAGCTCATAACTATGGCTTACCGGTGCGTTGATAGGCGCGCAATAATAGCTCATAACTATGGCTTACCGGTGCGTTGATAGGCGCGCAATAATAGCTCAAAACTATGGCTTACCGGTGCGTTGATAGGCACGCAATAATAGCTCATAACTATGGCTTACCGGTGCGAATTGATAGGCACGCAATAATAGCTCATAACTATGGTCAGCTTTTAAGCAACAATCGACGCGGCTATACCCGAAAGCCAAGTTTAGTGAATGCATTATCCGTTTTCAATAATATTGTTTTTCTCTAAGTGAAGCTCTGATATAATCACTCACCCTTATAGTTGGGTCCTGTTTTCGGCAAGCGCATCCTTTGGGCGGCTCGTCGTTATAGTCCGGCACTGTGCCATGCTGCACTAGGAGGTTGAGGCACTGAAACAATAATAACAAGAGTGTTAGACGTCGGCACTGTGCCATGCTGCACTAGGAGGTTGAGGCACTGAAACAATAATAACAAGAGTGTTAGACGTCGGCACTGTGCCATGCTGCACTAGGAGGTTGAGGCACTGAAACAATAATAACAAGAGTGTTAGACGTCGGCACTGTGCCATGCTGCACTACCAGGTTGAAACTGAACACACGGTGCAAGGGACACCTGTGGAATAGTTCGACACAAGTTATACCATAAACTGAAAACATGTTGTGTAGAAATCTTGATTAAATGGTGGAGGTGCCGGGTCCAAAGAAAGGAATTTGTTCCATAGATCACAAATGGAATAAAATTATCTCTACAACAAATTTTTTTTGATGTTATATTATGGTATAATATCAGAAGGTACCTTGTGTATTAATTATCAATATTATTATAACAAAGTGATGTTCAGGTCCCTTATCGTTTGTTGCACAAATTTGACTGGAGTAAGAAAACTTGCTATACTGATAACAAAGGAATTAACATGCTGTTTTTGAGTAGTATTGTGTGCCAGCATTTGTTTTTAGTGGGCCTACATGGTGGGCACGATAGTTGATTTACTTTTCAATGATAACTGTATGGATATAAATACTCTTCTTTGTTATTAAATACATTATTTTGGCACTAAAACGTATGTGACATTTCAATGATGTACAAACGAGCCACAACCTCATTTGAAGAAAATTGCAATGTATCTTATCACATCAGGTTTCGTCTCAATAGTTTGTACTTTGTTGTATAGTCGTTGAGGTTTTACCCAAGTCATGCTAAGTACAACAACAGCAACCTGTACCCTAAAGCTCCCCTCTTCTACCACCCCTCAACCTCTCACCTCCATCTGCTGGTTCTCCGCCGCGTCGTTGATCGGGCTCTTGCCGAAGTGATCCAACACCAGCCTCGCTCCATGCAGCAACCCCCTCTCCTACCTCCCCTACCACCCGTCAACCCCCTCACCTCCATCTGCTGGTTCTCCGCCGCGTCGTTGATCGGGCTCTTGCCGAAGTGGTCCAACACCAGCCTCGCTCCATGCAGCAACAGCCAACGAACCGCGTCCGAATGTCCACGACTGGCGGCGAAGTGGAGGGGCGTGGCTCCGTCGCCGTCCCGAAGGTTGGGATCCACCCCCTGATCCTCAATCTGAAACAGACGACAAGGCGGTGAGTTACTGATCTCTTGTGAGGGATTCCCCACATGAAAGTCAAAGAGCTTAGAACGTCGAAATGCTCGTTCTGCAACACGGAATCTGATTGGCTCGTTGGTGTTGTGTTCTTGCTTTGACCTTGGACGGTATAGGATATTCGATGTTGAATAAATAGTAAGATGCTACTCGAAATGAAACGCAATCAGAGCAATCTCAAATATTAGAGATATCACTTAAGAAATTACACAAATATGTATATGAAATATTACAGTAAATTATGTTTTTCGTTAAAAAAATATTTCACATGTTATTTTAGACACAATGAGGACCAGTGATCGGCGCTTTACCTTCACGGTAGGAATAAGAAACTATTCCAATGCGCGATATGTTGATATAATACTTACAGATCAATGGAAGAAGCGTGGACACGTCTTGTTCACTCCAGATATTGCTCAGCAACTGCCAACTTGAAGTGGAGTAGGCTAGCTTCAGTATATTAACAACTATCTACTAACTTTATTACTTCCATATTCTCGTAAATTACATTTCTATCAAGGCTGTTAAATCGGTTTTCTAGAATAACAAATCTTCCTCATAACTTCAATGCAAAAACGAGACAATCTTTAATGTTAGGCAAAAGACATTTGAAATGAAGCTGAGAGCTTAGACATTGATTGTATTGTGTTTTACATTCGTTTTGATTTCTTTATTTACATTCGGTTGGAATTCATAGTCGGCCCCTACACCTAGGGGCACCCATTGTTGCTATGGATTTGTTTTGTTTATGGGAAATAACATGCAAACAACTGTTACCTTGGTAACAATGGGCGCCCCTAGGTGTAGGGGCCGACTATGAATTCCAACCATATCTTTCAATGTAGCATTTCTCTTTTGTTGTTCACGTGATGAACTTAGTGTGTCCATGTTTTTACTCGTGTTGTCTTTATTGAGATTTTTGTCTGACTAGTTTTGCAAAGTTTATATTTTTTCTGTAATAAGTGTATTTTGTTTTGTTTTGATAATGCAATATATGATGGGTGCACTTTTAAATAAGTAATATAACTATCAGTAACATTCTCAAATATAAGTAACTTGTAGCCTACGCTGACAATCACGCATTACGCAAAACGTTTCTGATTGGGTGAGGAGATTAATAGGGTAAAGATTTGTTCACCAGTATCATACAACTTAATGTTTATTTACGCATGATAAAAGTGTGTGTGTCCGTGCCCAACGTAGCAGCAAACTATAAACGTAGTGAATAAACAATTATAAGAAATAAATAACCCACCAGAGAAAGTTCTTAGCCAAAAGCAATATTCTATACCTAATCAAACTTAAAAGAAGCGGATTCTACTTTCTGCTAACTTTGTCATTATGAACCTACCATGTTAACGGCATAAGTTAGCGGTTAAGTTTTATCGTGAACGATCTCAGTTCTGTTCTCAATTACTTCAACGTATATTTTCCCCGAGTTGTCTTCAATGTGCGAAGCGTGGCAGGTGTTCATAAATCAAAAGGCTGTATTGTATGGCCTTAGGTTCCGCTCGTCCACCACTCAAGTAACGCCCGGCAGATAATGGTTCATAAATACAGGAATAAAAGACGTGACCCGCCTAATCTATACTTCTATAAAGTGTGACGAACAACATTACAACTTATTGGGCCGAATTATTTGTGATAAGGTATAACAACAATTGGTTTCGTTACAGCTGTGACTTAAGTTAACCATGACAAATAGCTAATTACGATCGTTTATAACTATAGGGAGTATTCACGTGACGTCACATCGGCCATATTGGAGGCCACCTTTAGTTACTATTTCAAGTTTCATTTAGCTGCTAATAGAAAACGAATGATATTGTTTACGGCAAAATATGAGAGTTTGAACAGGAATATCCCCCGATAAAGTTTACGGAAATGATTATGTGTACGATTGTAAACAACGAAAAGAGTGGCTGAAATAAGAGATAATTTATTTAAAGAGCTTTTCAGTAATAATAGCAAACCAAAGGTGGAGAACAGTTGAACTTCAACCAAAATGCCAGCTGAGACATGGTAACAATGAACTACCAATCACATGCCATTGTGGCCTCCAGTATGGCCACCATGCCCAATATGTGAATACACCCTATACGTATTGTTTTCACTTTATATTAGTTTGTAAAATAACGATCTTGCAAGTGAAATTACTCGTAGGTACAAACAGCAAATGAGAGTGCAATCGGTTCACATTCCCATAGCAATGTTTGCAAATTACTTAAGCAGTGAGAAAACGTGCAGTGGGCTTATAACTACTTGCGGTCTCAATTTCACTGTCTTACAGGTCTCACCTCATGTTTACGTTGGAGTCGATCATCAACTCGACTCAGGTACTCGATGTGCGCGATATTTGTAAAGCACACACTGCACCTTCACGGGTTCTGTGCAACTGACTCTCATATTTCACGCCTTTGTTTGCAATGGGATTTCTTCATGATAGTTAGTATGGTACTGATGTATAAGTAAACTGGGACTTAGGAGATGCCACAGTAACGAAAGAACATACTAAATAGCTAAATATCTCACTCTGAAAATCAGTTTTTGTAACCAAATGGGTAAACAATAAACATAAATGTATTTAATAGAAAAAAGATTTTAACTTGGGTAGCTGTTATTCATCTGTACCTCTACACATTCGCAAATGTATAAACGCATAATTTGGAAAATTGAGATTCAGTGTACAGCAAAATTAAATTACTTTTAAAAGTGAGGATTAACCTTGCAAAAGTTGTATATGAAAGTCCGCATTTGTGAACCTCTATTGCTAATTATATTATTTGCAGCCAAGTTGCGTTTTTAACAGGATTTTTATTTCACATGGCCCAAAGCTGCTCAACTTTACACATTCTTTTACACAATCACAGGAAACTAAATGACTCAGGCAGAATTAAAACAGATAAGAGAGAGAAACTCATTTACCTGATTTCATTGAAACCTTCCAAATGTATTCAGTTGAAGTGCTTTCCGTTATCTCTTAGATCTTCACACTCGACAAGCCTTTTAGTTTGACTACACCGCACTGACTTGGTGATTCTATCACTCCTCGAATCGTTATGTTTCCTACTTCGATATATCGAACAGAGTCGATACAAGAGACAACGTATTTCACTACAACCGATGAACTGACGCTATCTTGTCAATCTTACACCAAAGAAGTTATTGTCTATGTCAGCTACGCATAACAAAGCTCTTTGCTTTGATATTTACAACGAACTGTTGTTTTCAAACATCGGCCTAATATGGCTTCACGACAAGTCGTAAAAATGTTTTCATTGGTTTTATTTCACGCTATGTTTATAGTTAGCTTGAGATGTAAACAAGAAACAGCACCTGTAGATATTGCAATAGTATTAGTAGTACTAACAACAGGTCAACGAATCTAGTGTAATCTGAATTCAATCGAATGAGAATAGAATAAATCATATGAATAGGTATATTTTTTATAGGAAAGATTAACTATTTTATATGAGGGATAAAAAAAATTTAAAAAAAATGTATTTATTGTCTACGTTACAAGAACTGAGCTTCAATGGGGGGGGGGGGGGGGTCATAGTACCATTTATTATGTATTTCTTTGCTACGACGGCTCTAAAGTCACCGCACACCTGTGCCATACAGACAGATTTAAGTAAATTTCCAATGTTAAAAACCCCATCCCCAAACCCTGAATCGGACCCTGAACCTTCTGCATAGGAAGCAGCACGACCAACAAGCCACATAAACATAATCTCTCATTTGTTTCTGTTCCGGTGAGATACGTTCATTATCTCAGCATCTCTATAACCCAGACCCGACCCCTGCTGAAACACTTGTCAACAGTCACGGCCCCATTAAGACCGACACTGACACTAGGATAATTAGTGCTGAGTGTACTCTGCTAATAACCGCTCTTCTCGCCCCGCCCACTTGTCATAATTACACTTACAGCTAGACCGCATTGAATCCAAACACCAGTCAGAACATTGTGACAGTTAAGACAATGTTGTTCCTTATCAGACGTTAACTCCGCACGAACTAACGGAGATCTGTGCTTATCAGTGATTGTACTGATAGTGTGTCCATGTCTAGAGAAAATACAATATGTAACTTTAGATTCTGTATACATTAAAAAGGTAGGTAGAATGACTTCTTGAGATTGTCAGTTAGATTGCTATAAATAAACGTTCAGAGACCATGTTAAAAACCTGGACAAAATTATGTATGAAGAGTATATCAATTGAATAGTCAAAAACGTTCAGACGTTAAATACGTTAAAAAACTAAATATCATGACAGATTGAATTAATTGAATCACAAAAAAAGTCCAGACATCAAACGTTAAACAAATTTGACAGTATGGTACATTACATTATCTAAAGATTAAATCGCTAAAGATGTCGTTTGAGAGTTATTATAATGTCTTTGTGTTTGGGAAACACCATAATCTGAGAAAAAAAGTCTGTATATGAAAATACATAACGTATTAATTGGGCGATGATTTTAATTACAGCTACTTCATAAACCAAATAAATATCTATCATTGTGTGCCCAGTATATAGATATGATATGCCCAGCCCAAGTACATGTTTGTTATTTAAAATAAAAGTGATTTAAACTTTATAAAAATTGTGTCAAACCGCTATTATTGCGTGTCTATCAAGTATCAACGCACCAGTGAGCCATAGTTATGAGCTCATGGTATGAATGCTTCAAAGAAACGTTTAAAATTAAGAACCACAACACTTTTTCCGTGCAATTATACGCTTGTGAATAAATATACAGCAATTAGGGTACATTGTAATATCTTGTACTTAAGACAGCAATGACACAAATATGAAAACAAAATGGATTCATAACGTCCACCAGAAAATTACCTCCACCCCCCCCCCCCCCCCCCACCAACCCCTGATATCCCACATGTGTTTGTGTCAATTTATGTGATACACTGGAAACATTCTACTGAAAAAGTACCTTAGAGATAGTCTGTAGTCAGATTTCAAAACGAATTGCCTCTAGACTTTCCTATCATGACAACACTCACTTCCTCTATTATCGCATGGAGACTCAATGATTCAAATTACATTAATTTTAGCTTTGTAAAGGTAATACACAATATAATCGAAAATAAATAACACGACACTTCATAATCCGTAGACTGAGACAGCTTTATGTATATGTGTGTGTGTGTTTGATTTCCTTTCTTATAGTTAGAAAACTGATTTACAAATACCCACAATAAATTAAAGTACATATAATACAATTAAACAATATTATAAAACTTGGAACGTAAAAGGAAAAGAAAAATTACAAGGAATAAATAAATTAATATTAATGATACAAAATAGCGACACTAACTCGAGTGCTTCCTTGCTAGAATCTGGTATAGCTACCATACATATACTCGACTGACTTTTGGCTGATTCGTCTGATTCAGCCATACCCCATAAAATGCGAACGAAGACTCAGTCACGGGTACAGTACTGCTCATGAGCCGTGGACAATCCAAATTAGCTGCGATTACGAAAATACATCCTTCACGAACATTCCTCTCCGTAAGAACACGGTAATTAATGAAAGAGAAATCTTGGTTTTCCGGAGCAACGTGATAATAACTACGTTATTACATTATTTTACCACTGCGTTAAATATAAATTGAAATAATTGCTTCAAACGAGTAGACGATTTTACACTTTCTTGATAAATATATGTTCCCATACATTGTAAGTTACCAATTAACTGGTGACGCTAATATGTTCTTCGTGAAGAATTATAACTTACGGTATTGTGCAATGAACAATACGTTTCACTGTGCATGAAAACTAAATGTTTTTATTTTACCTCATTTTCAAATGTCACATCAGCTTGGATAGAACTCTACAACTACACCCATGTATTTTAATCGTCATTCATCAATGAACTAAACACGAGATTCAAAACTAAAACTACAACGAACAATAATGGGGTCAATATATCAACAGCTGTTGTTATGGCTAAACTAACTCTCAAAGTAAACTAAACTGAACTATAACTAACACAAACTCCCGTTGTGTCTTTTATAATGGAAATACTGTTAAAATATCAAAATATAGGGCTAGAAAAACGTGCTGTACAAAATTACAAAATGTTGTCATCATATTTACTTTTCTACCAACAAATTTTTAAATGTTATTTCATTATTGTTTCTGCGTAAATGCGACTCAATCTTTGTTCTAAATAATGAAATAATTATATTATGTAAAGATCCAAACTAATTTGTTATTGTTGCATTTATTACCACGAGCTGTTTATTTATTATATATATTTATCCTTTGTAAATCAATTTCATAAGTGAATAGGATAAACTATAAATATAGAAAGTTTGGTGTAAAATGTTTAATTCATGAATTGAAAACGATTGACAACTCTTCTGACGACAGCACTTCGCCCCCCCCCCCCCCCCCCACATCTCTCTCTCGCACACACTTGTCGCATCGCGAACAAAACGGTGAAACCGACGCGCCTAATCGCGACTCGAGCGTCTCGATTCACGAAGCTCGGAAACTGTTAAACTCTGCTGTCGTGCAAAAACTGTAATCGTGTCCCCACCTCGGCTCAAGATGAGAAGCCGATCATGAAATTGCAACGCTTTTACTTACCTAACAGGCCTATTAGTGTTGCGCGCCTGACGTAAGGGGCCTATTTACCTCTAATAATAACGGATATGCGCGCGTGCAGTTAGCTAACAAGCACGCGAACATGCACATGCACGTCAGTATGCACCGTAGATGAACTAAAGAGCCTATATAATACATAGTCTCGTGGTGACCTCAGAACCTTATCTATTGGCCCTTTGTGCACTATTTTTAAACGGTAAGCGACTTCTTTCATTAATTCGTAAAAGTAGTTTTCCCACTTAGTATGGTGCACAAGCCTCAACAGTAACTCCGTCTGTGTTTGGAGATTTCAGAATTATATTACTCGGCCGTGGATATTATTCAAGTAGATTTTAGGAAGAACAGAAGTGAAAAATTAAGTTCGTACTATTTTCGTATTTCGTATTTCAGTTTCGAACTAGTACCAGTATTTTTAATTAAAATAATATGACCCTTCAAAGAACAGAATCATGGATAATTGGAATTTCTTACCTCTGATAGACATTACATTTAAATGGTGAATTAGAAACACTCAATAAGCAATGAATTCAAAATATGAGACTACTAGTACTACGATAAGCAAATAAAGTTTCTTTACAGATTTGACTTATTGACAGTTTCTCTTAATGCTCGTATTTCATACAATACGTTTGTTTGTATGTTGAAATATTGAAAATAATATAGAATGTAGTGTGTGTTATGTCATAGCTGTCGAGTACATCTTAATTCATAGTTCCCACGTGACGTCGCAGCGGCCATGATTGCGACACAATTGAGGAGGGCCAATACTAGTCATTGGCAAATACTATCCAAATTTAATAAATGAGCCTAATTTAGAATTTAACACGTTAACAAAATAAGTAATACAAAAATATGAAATTTCCACACATACCGATTTTATTTCAAAAAACAGTATGGATTTTAAAGAACTAAGAACTTCTTTGTGCTATCACAACAGGCTTCAATTGTTTCTCAATGGCAACGTCAAAGTTTGATCACAGATGTGGCCGCCACGCGCAAAGATGTGACGTAAGTGCAACCTATACTCACCATCCACTTGAGGCAGCCGAGACAGCCCATCTGCGCAGCCGCGTGGACGGGCGCCATCCCGTCCTTGGCGCGGACATAGAGGGATCCCCCAGCCTCGGTCACGAGGAACTTGAGCACCTCAAGGTGACCTTCCTGCGCCGCCAGGTAGACGGGCGTGACGTCATTGTCCATCTGCGTGTTGGCGCTGTAAGGAGAAAAAAGAGGAGTTATTATTGTTATTATTATTATTATTACTTATTATTATTATTATTACTTATTTTCAATGTATGCTTTACATTGGACATGTTAGACATATTGCTGGTGGAAACAATTAGAGCGCTTTAAAAACAAGTGTTTCCACCATTTTAAATTTAAATATTACAATACAAATATACAAATACAATGTTCTACAATGTACAAAGTTACTCTAACCATTGCTAGTAATAGACATGCGTGTGTCATTCTTTGCAGGCGCGGACTGGCCGGGATGCAATCGCATCCCGGGCCCCCGGGCTGCCACCAGAAAGTTTCCAGGAAGTAAATACTTCCCTGTATATTGCTGATATTCTGTATATTACACGCTAGCATTTTGCGAGAGACAATATTTAGTACTTGTCAGTAACACTAATGGGCGTAGGTCTACCTCAAATATCGTTTTCTTAAAATTTGAATAACGCGCCCGGTAGTGCTACTGGTAGGGTGGCCTCTGTTAATCGCGCCCTAAAATCGCATTTTAGGTCATAAAATTCAATGCACCCCAAAAAATGTTGCGCCTTCGGCGTGTTTGCCTCTGCGCCTGGGGCTTTGCCCCAGACCTCAACTGCGCCACGCTACCTCGTGCGGTCCCCCGAAACCTAGCATCCCGGGCTTTTTATCCCAGACCGCCCCTGATTCTTTGAGTGAGTGGCTCTGTAGAAAACTACACCTTATTTGCCGTTCAAAAGACAGCTGAATATCCTGTTGCCTTGTATCTTTGTATCATGGACGCTCATTGGTTAGAGAAACAAAGACACAAAGGAGTGAATTTTATTAAGTAGTGAGGTTGTATTTTAACTTTTTTGTGGAAAACTCGTTATATTTCCGGCTAGAATCTTTTAGGGGATTTTTTGCGCTTCGCTCGAATCTCATTGAAGCAAAGCAGAAACAAAATGATCAGGAAAACAAGTTCAGGATATTGCTTCTTCTTCTTCTTCTTATTAGAGGCACACTATTTTTAGTTTAAGAACCACGAAATCATTCAACCAAAGCGTACGACAAGATTCACTTAAATGCAAAAGTTTCTGAAAAAGAAGCCATTGCAAGTCATGATGACATGGATGGATTAACAGAGCAAAAACGACGTAGAGTTGCATAACAGTATATATATATTATGTTCGCATTTCGTGTTTACTTTTTCAAAGAGATTGAAATGTTTCTTGAATTGCTGTTGGAAACAACCAGTGACATGACAGTGCATTAAATTGAACGAATGGATATGTTGATTGATTTAGCTTTCAATGAATGTGACGGTCAGGCTTTCACTTCATACCATAAAAAAAATCATTTTACAACAACATATGAAAGTGAAGTAGTCATAAAGAGTAAACGCTCGTTTACACACAATGACACGGTCTAATCATCTGGTCCCTTCAATCGTGTCAAAGTATCGAATGCTGTGGTTGACTTCCGAAAAACAATTCATGGATATTTGATTTATATTACAGTAAAGGCGTTTACACCTTACCTTTCATAGTGTAATAATCACACACAACACAAAGTGAAAGCTAGGAAGGTACTACATAAAGGCCATTACATGAAATGTGTTAGGAATAATAAGTACTTTGTTATACTAAAATCAATATTAAATAAATTTGTTTTCAGTGAACGATGGCTTTTTACTATCTTGATGTGTTTGCGTAACGGCCATGTGGTCGGTGGTACCAAATACTACATTATACAACCTACTGGTGGTACTACTTAGATTTTTACTGACAATTGTAGTAAGACTATATAGTAAGCAAATGTTAATACAGAACAAAACTATATTTTGAATACAGTTTGAAGAACATGCGTGTTAAAATCCTATAAAGTTTATTGTGATGAACCAACTAGGAAAACGCTCTGTTTGACGCGTTGATAAGCGAGCGCGTCCATATCTACGAACGTTCTGGCGAAAAGATCTCAAAGCTAATAAAAACAACAATTAACAACAATTCAAGAATGCACATTGCAAAAATTTGTCTAATTCCCATAGCTATTATAATTCCCGATATTGTTGAATGCAGTGCCATGTGCGTTGCTAAGAATGTTCTTTGTCATGTTTTCGCCGCGGTCCGCTACCGTTACTAACAGTTATTGACAGCAATAGAAATGTAATTTCTGCCTCTAATACGTAACCGATCACGTCTAAATTAGTATATTCGTGACCGGATGAAAATGTACTACAAGATAGCCACCTCACATTTTGCTGTTACTGTTTTTCAGAAAAATATTTTCGAGTAACTTTTGTGTAACTTTGCCAATATTGATCAGATAGCCATTAAATGAACATATTCGTGACCGGAAAAAGCTTTAAAAAAATATGGCTATCTCACATTTTGCCACTATTTTGTTTCAGAAAAATATTTTGCAGTAACTATGGTGTAACTTTGTAACTTTTCAAACGATTTTGCCTCAAAACTATACACCTTCAATCCACATTGAGGCTTGTGGATGGTCCAAATTTCAAGTTGATCGGACTTTCCGTTCGACCGCTATCGACGGACATAAAAACAAAAAAAAAACAAAAAAAAAAACAAACAGAATGAAGTGCCGTTAGAGTATAGTACGGTACAAA
The DNA here is from genome assembly GCA_945910005.1 of Isoperla grammatica. NCBI lineage: Eukaryota > Metazoa > Arthropoda > Insecta > Plecoptera > Perlodidae > Isoperla > Isoperla grammatica. Next base: position 23,387,175 of record OX246737.1, read on the forward strand.
AAAAAAAAAAACAGAACGAAGTGCCATAAGAGTCTCGTGGAAACGCTCGCTTTGCTCGCTTAATTAACTAGGAAAACGCTCTGTTTGACGCGTTGATAAGCGAGCGCGTCAATATCTACGAACTTTCTGGCGAAAAGAATTCAATGCTAATACAAACAACAATTAACAACAATTCAAGAATGCGCATTGCAAAAATTTTTCTAATTTCCATAGCTATTATACTTCCCGACATTGTTGGATGCAGTGCAATGTGCGTTGCTAAGAATTTTCGCTGTCATGTTTTCGCCGCGGTCCGCCACCGTTACTAACAGTTATTGACAGCAAAAGAAATGTAATTTCTGCCTCTAATATGTATCAAATCGCGTTTACATTAGTATATTCGTGACCGGACAAAAATTTACTATAAAATAGCCACCTCACATTTTGCCGTAACTGTGTTTCAGAAATATATTTTCGAGTAACTTTTGTGTAACTTTGCCAATATTTATCAGATCGCCATAACATGAACATATTCGTGATCGGAAAAAGCTTTACAAAAATATGGCTATCTTACATTTTGCCGCCATTTTGTTTTAGAAAAAAATTTGGCAGTAACTATGGTGTAACTTTGTAACTTTTCAAACGATTTTGCCTCAAAACTATACACCTTCAATCCACATCGAGGCTTGTGGATGGTCCAAATTTCAAGTTGATCTGACTCTCCGTTCGACCGCTATCGACGGACATAAAAACAAAAAAAACAAAAAAAAACAAACAAACAAAAAAACAGAACGAAGTGCCATAAATCAAATCAAATCAAATCAAAAATCCATTTTATTCTCGCTTCGCTCGCTTAACAAATTAGTAAAATACGCCACCCCTCTTGAAAATGTAGTTCTCTTTCTCATGAAGAAGACTGGAATGACGTGTATGTCCCACTAGGAACACTTTGGAAGTAAATTTTGTCTTTTACTAGGAAAACGCTCTGTTTGACGCGTTGATAAGCGAGCGCGTCAATATCTACGAACTTCCTGGCGAAAAGTTTTCAATGCTAATACGAACAACAATTAACAACAATTCAAGAATGCGCATTGCAAAAATTGTTCTTATTTCCATGGCTATTATACTTTCCAACATTGTTGTATGCAGTGCAATGTGCGTTGCTAAGAATTTTCGTGGTCATGTTTTCAACACGGTCCGCCACCGTTACTAACACTTATTGACAGCAATAGAAATGTAATTTCTGCCTCTAATACGTATCGGATCGCGTTTACATTAGTATATTCGTGACCGGACAAAAATTTACTATAAGATAGCCACCTCACATTTTGCCGTTACTGCGTTTTAGAAAAAATTTTTCGAGTAACTTTCGTGTAACTTTGCCAATACTTATCAGATCGCCATTACATTAACATATTCGTGACCGGATAAATCTGTAAAAAAATCTGGCTATCTCACATTTGGCCGCCATTTTGTTTCAGAAAAATAATTTGCAGTAACTATGGTGTAACTTTGTAACTTTTCGAACGATTTTGCCTCAAAACTATACACCTTCAATCCACATCGAGGCTTGTGGATGGTCCAAATTTCAAGTTGATCGGACTTTCCGTTCGACCGCTATCGACGGACATAAAAAAAAAAAAAAAACAAAAAAAACAAAAAAAAAAAAAAAAAAAAAAAACAGAATGAAGTGCCATAAGAGTCTCGTGGAAACGCTCGCTTCGCTCGCTTAATAATATCTTATGAGCGAAAATCTCGTTAAACCAATCATGTGCGTCAATGATACAGATGGCAGATTATTTGGAGTAATTTTCTCATATTCTAACATGTTTCTACAAATTCAGCTCAATCGAACTCAATGGTGGAAAGCACTTGTTTCGTTGTAGTAGAGTGGATGAACACTATATACGATTTTACAATACTGCCGTCTGTCTGTCTGTCTGTCTGTCTGTCTATTTCCTTGTAGTAGAGTAGATGAACACTATACGATTTTACAATACTGCCGTCTGTTTGTGTATGTATGTATGTCTGTCTGTCTGTCTGTATTTTTGTATGTGCATGTATGTTTTTGGATGATTTGTACACCTATGAAGCATCTAGTCTTATAGTCGCCTCGTACGACAGGCATAGCTACCCTGAGTTTACTGAGTTCACTGGACGGTGTCAGCAAGACGGTGAAAGGTCGAACCATCATCTACTTTCTCCAGGCCGACTCAAGGCAGCTCTGACGAGAAGCGAATCAGATAATTAATTATTGTCCAGTGTTGACGTGTGTAGCTCTGAACCGGGAGAATATGAGCTCGATGCTGTAATATTCCTCGCTCCATTGGAGATGTGATTAGCTCGTTGCAAAATATGCTCTAGTTTCTTAATCGTAGTATTTGTGGGGCACGATTCAAGCTTACTTTAGATCGTAAAGAATGTTTGTGCGATGTTAAAAACCAAATAAAGTGATTGATATATGAAATATTAACTATACTTTAAATTATTCAACCGTGACTTCAGCAGAAACTGGATTCGAAATACAAGGCAATTAAAACGTATTATTACAAATAGTAACGAATAAGTGCTTTCGTTATATTAATATACACAATCGCAAATCATAATTGCCTTCTATATTCAATGTACTTTTACATTTTAGGACGTTTTACTTTCCTGAAAATTCAGTTAGAATCATACATGGCATCATACGTGTTAATATTAGCTTGTTAGAAATAACAGAAGCACTTGAGCGAATTTAAACCATGTATTCTCCATTTGATTTGAGTATACTATTATGGGATTGTTGTAGCTATGAGTGCGATCAATGCACTCCCACACATATTGGTCATCTTCCGTAGTTTGGTAGATCTTCAACGTCATGGTTCCTTTTTGAAGAACGTTCCCACGTCCATGATAACGTATTGTGGAGTGCTTGAATTAGTAAGCGAACACTAGGAGTATTAAACAGGTTTTATTAACAATTTCGCACAATATAGTTTATATAGTGTGTTGGATATATGATCAATTAGTGGTCATGCGTAGGCAAAACCAGGACTTAACTTATCTTCAAGTTAGTTTGATCATCAAGATAATTCTCTATAATATCAATGATGTTTCAAGATCACTCTCATTGTTACAAGAAAACTGAACCAACCGAATCGTTATACTCACAAAACAGAATCTTTTCTCTCATGTTTACACTTTGCTAATTAATATCTGTTTACACAGCGAGTTGAACAAGATCTGTATCAACCACTTAATCGTGCATTACTGAAAATTAACATAATTTCTATTTCTTTCACCGAAGGTTAATTATTATTGAGACGTAGAGGCAAACAATCCCACCATGCGGAGAATTCTTTAGAAAACGTTAATTTCACTTTATCTCTGAGAAACTTTGCTCCTCGCCCATCGAACCTTAAAACAACTTTCCGATATCGCCCTTCGTCACCTGGGCGCTGTTGTTTATTTCTTGCACAACGTTGTTACTGCGTCTTCTTGAACTTTGCCCCAACAGTTTATTATTTCGTGTAACGCCTAAATGTTGTGTGTTTTGACGAGGAAGTGGGGCCGAAGAAAGTGCAAGGAAGTCATGTTCTGTATATATTTACATAACAGATACAAACCTATGGATTTACTCATAATAGGTGACGACCTCTATCGAATATATAATCTATACAGTCTATAGCGCAGGCGTTATGCGAGATGGGACATCCTACTGCAACGCGCTAAGCTATGGTGTTTATGTTTGCTAAGCATCGCTATTCTGTATTCTTCACTACCGGTCTTGAATCTTATGTCGCGTGATACGCGTATACTCAAGGTGCATAAGTGTATGTACATTGCAATCTATGCATCGGTGCATCGGTGAATCTCTATAAAAAAAAGTAATTTGATAGCTAGTTTTGTTATAGTGAGCTATCACTGAGCACTGATGGGCATGGAGATCTGAAAGACCATGATTTTATATACGAAAGGTCAAAACGATTGATTTTATAAATTACCTTATCCGTACAAAACCAACATGTCTCAATACAATAATTCCAACAATTATATTGAACAACTGCTGATTGGAGTTCACTTGGTTCTAAAAGTAATACTGAACTCTTTACGTGGAAATTGTAGAGCACCAAAGTTTTGTGTATTCATCTATACCTGATGCAAGATGTGGATTTAGTATGGGTCGTATAAGTACATGTACTTTCCTAATATCAGATAATATTCAAGATTACATATCATTATATATTTTTGGGCGGATGAGACGTATGCAGAATTTGAAAGACAAGTAAGTGCGTGAATTACTCTGAGCCCCTGGTAGACCCGCGAGGCAAGTGCTCGACCACACTTTCGATTAGTCGATCTCGATGCGGCACCAGATCACGGCTCGACCACACTTTCGATTAGTCGATCTTGATGCGATACCAGATCACGGTTCTAAACCAAACCTATTGTTCACATTTTAACAAGACTTTCTTAGAGAGCAATACCCTCTAGATTTAGAACTATAAATTGCGATGGTATGACGGTTACAGACCACAACATCTTCTGGTATAGAGCGCATGTTGGACACAATTACCTCATCCGCAATGGCTCACATGCTTGAGGTCAGAACCAGTTAAAACAACGCCCTTGATGTGAGTTTAACAGCTCTGCATGTGCTTGATATGATTGGTGTTCTATAGTCTCAATTACGTTCACTGGCATCTAGTATAACTGTATGAATTGATGATGACGATTTCTGTTGTTTATGTCTATTACAAGTAAGTTAACGGATGGAGACAGTAACATATTCTCGGGTAGCCTAACTAAGTTCTATTGGCACACAATGATGAATAGAGATACGTGAAAATAGCGTTTTGTGTATAGATGCTACAAAGTGCTATTTTTCAGTAGAAACTAAGGGTTTTCTGTTCCTATTTTATTATATTTAACATAGTAATTATACTTTGTTTATGATAAATGCAATTTGGTTGATTTTAATTTCAGTAGTATGACATGATTTAAAAATAAAAATTTGAGAAAACTTCATTCTCAAGTTTTCTAACCTTGGCAAAAAAATAGATGCTACAAAACGCTATAAAATGACAATTGAAAATGCTATTTTCACGTATCACTAATGATGAACTGACCAAGTTGGGTCCCTTCTCGTGGTGATCGGTGCCCGTAAAGAGGGCTCTCGTCACATGTGTTGTAATTTCTTAGTTCATCTCATACGGCCTTTCTCATCTTTCCTCTTCCAACGTTTACATTCTTCGTCTACATACTTGCCGGCCCTTTTTGTACCCCCCGCCCTTAACTACCCTAATGCATTCCCCTTATGTGTGATGGTTCTGATTCAGCCGACGTCATATAACCTACCTGTCAAGTACGGTGATACTAAATAATGAATCAAAATACCAATGAGGATGCTTTATGAGAAGTGTGTGGTTATTTGAGTCATCACGGCCACTACGCCAGAAGATGTTAAACGATAGTGTCCCCGTCTGGGCCCGGGTTGGAATAGGTCCAGAGTGTGACTCTGCTAGTCGCAAGAGACGACAAAGGAGTAGACCCTGTCTATTTCTCTCCACTGCCTCACTAAAGATTTATACTTCACTGGGCCCTGCTCTCCCTTGCTAGACACCCCTTATGACGACCCCCGCGATGTGTAATGAATCTGATTCGGACATGTAGCGTTTTTCATCTTAATCTTCATAAATCACTCTCTCATCGTCTCGATTAGCCAAAGTTTCAAAAATATGGTAAGTAAAACTCAAATATCATCATCGTTGAACGATAGTGTGATGATTCAGGTGGTGGTCATACTTGAAGTGCGTCCGTCTGTCACCGCACGCGTCGGCGGCTCAGTCGTTAACGCCCGCCCGCGGCTTAATAACGGTGCGTTCGCTAACAGTTGTTCTTCGCTTTCTTTAGAAACGAACGAACGAACGAACGCACAAACGCAATCACAACCACCCAGAAAGTCGCCGGCGCACAACAGCGTTTAGACACTCATCGTTTGGCACGCGTATACCGACCCATCGTCACCCACTTTTCGCACGGCGCAGTTATACAACGAGACGATTGAAAGTAGTCCACAAGGACACGTCTTGGGGTGTGAAGTGCTGTGATCCTCCTGTGAGATGAAGGCTTGGTGCATTATATACGCACGACATCTTCACTATCTACACTAGCGGTAGCTAAAAGACACTCCTAACCTGAGAGAAGTTCTGAGAAATCGACATTGAACATCTTAAATGTAAACAAGCACACAAAGATCAAGATTTGTTTGTTTAAATATGACGCAACCGATTAAGATTTATGTGCATATCTCTCTTTTTATAACCTCTCCTTTCTTGTTTTACATCTTTACTTTAAAACGAGTTTGTATTTAGTGAAACAGTGGACAGTTGATAAGGCTTGACTGGACTGAATAACACCCATAATACGGAACTCAATCAATAGATCCATATCTCTTATTTTATAAAACATTACATAAACAATGATGTAGCGAATAACCATTATAATAATTTTACAATGTTACTTATGCAGCATGTACAAACAATATATACACGCAAAACGTCATAAAGTTCAGGTATCAACTTGGTCTACAGCCTTTTGGAATGTCGATTTCATACACATCCGCCAATTTTTTTTTTAATTGAATACCAAGTCTAAATTGCTGAGAGTGCCAATGTTGCGATTCTTGTTTTTGTTTTTTAAATGTACTTGTTAGTATGTCAGTGTAGTGTTTTTAGTTTGTCATTTTAGTACCAAAAGTACGAAAAAGTGGAACTGTACACTTTTTCGTGTAGTGAGAATCATTTGAAGGTCATGTTTTAAGTTATATCAATGCTTTCTGCTTATAGCACTTCATGCAGTTAATTTAACATGTGTATGCGTTGTTGTAAAACACTTATATATTAATTTCTATAATGAATATTCAAATTAATGCACAGCAATTGAATAGATTTATACGAGAGGTTTAATAACGGTAGCTATAAATTCTCCGCTATTCAAAAACAAATTTTTAACAACCGTTTTACTGTCTAGGCTGACGTATCCCAAATTACAAAGCAAGCATTCTTTCAATAGGTGTCAGTCGAGTGCCAGGGTATCACGTGGCACAGCTGAACGCACCGGTGGCTCCTTTAGTAAAGAACAAGATCGAGATAAGGAATTGTAAACAATTATCGACCTAAATAAGAGAATAATGCTTACAGTGAATCAATCAAAAGCGACAGATGACTATGGTAATACAAAAAGGGGCGTCTCCACTTGATACGAGACAAGTGAAAGTGAAGGCAGGCTGCAGAGATGCGTTACACTACGTCTTAGTTTACCGTTAATTGGAAGCCGTTAATTAATTAATTAACGTTGTTTCACGTGAGACTCAGTCTGGAAGAGTTTTGCTTGGATGTGTGCGGGAGATCGGGCGTAGATCGTGGAAACACTTTCGAATGGTTTGAGGTGTTTTGTGTTTTGAATCTCCCGCCAAGGGTTCGAACTACGGTGATCGGAGCGGGAGATTTAAAACTTGCTTCAACACAGCACATTAGGGTGTTTTATACGATTGTTGCATCTGTTTTTACACGGTAAATTTATTTTTAGAATATGAAAATCATGTTAGCATTTTACTTACCTATCTGTAAAGTGTATTTTATATTTTATATTTGAATTTATTTGGAACTACACAAACAGCTCGACATGTTTTACGTTAACTGTAGAGGTTTAACTGTTGACACCCCAAACACCTGCTCTTCAAGCACTCATACCCTATTATTATGTCACCCTTCCTCAGTTATTATTTATAAGATGATACACTCATTTTCTTAAAGCATACATTTGTATGCAATTTTAAGAACATTGCTTTGTGGCTTAATACAAAGTTTAAACGTGCTATTCCAACTAATGCGTACATAAAATCAATGAAACTACTGACTTATGAACGCAGATCACTGGAGAATAGGCGTGTATAAGTGTATGCGGCGTGCTAGGTACACACTTGCCGCACTGAAATGCCACAACTAGGAAGACTACGCGCTCGAGAGAACCCAGTAACCATGGAGCTATTCACAATAACGACACAATGCCCTGTAACTAGAAGGTGATAGCTTTGAAGCACAAGTCATTGTTTATTGCACGAGGATGACAGCTTTATGTGTGTACGACTCTGTGACATCGCTCATGTTCGGCGCATTATCCTAATGAAGTCCTTTCACAGTATTATGCATTGTTATTTTTACAAACCATCAAGGTATATAAAAACAATCCTTTAAGTAAATAAATTAATAATTCACATATTGTTTACAATAAAATTATTTTCCCGTATGCCTATTTGTTGAATATGTGAAAAAAATACAGCGATAAAAGTGAAGTTTTTAAGCTCAGTAAGACACACAAGAAATATATTGATAACCATGTACAGTATTGTAGCAGGTTCTACCCCCATTCATCCCCATACAATTTTTAATTATCACCCCAGCCCTCGGGCTTATGCGTTTTTACACCCTGTATTCCTTTATCTGCTCTAGAGGCCCAGCTCGGAAGAGCGTTCCAGCAAAGTTCAATGTGGAACTATTGCATCTCGTATGTAAGTAAGTATGTATGTACAGTAGTGAATACATTGCGAGAGATGGATGGAAATTGACACAAGAATAGAATGTCTGAGGTGAGACTGTAAAAAATTATGGAGGATTGAGGTTCAAATTTTAAGATATAATGGCGAGGTATATCAATACTAGATGGGACTCACCAGAAGAAAGATTAGGGTATGCGAAGTTGCTAACATGATTGTATGAACACTGAACTGGCTGTGCTGTGAGCGTTCAGAAAGCGAACGGGCGGAAAATTTTAGCAAATTTATTTTAGTGTGTAATGCTTGTTATGTAAATTTGAATATATTTTCAAATTTTCTTTACTTTGTTAAATAAATCCGATTCTTCGAAAGAATTTTTAAAATTCCATCCAAACTGGCCTCGATATAAAACTTCTTTCGTCCAGTCTTTTGATCTTTTGGATAATCGTCTACATCATTTAAAAGAATGAAGTCACATTCTGGACACAAAAATACATTAGTTACGGTAGGTTTAAACATGAAAAATGTGCTCGTTTATTAAAATATATCTAACTAGCGATTGTTTACGCCTTACAAAAGTAGTGTAATTATCAATGAAAAGTACATGTTATTACGTGTATGGAAAGTAATAACAACAGTATAATTACTCAATTCAACTTCACATCTAGATTATCTGACAAACAAACAATGCCTGGGATTGTGATAATGAGGGTAATTACGAAAGACAAACACTGACCAATGTGACTGACGTGGGACTCGAACCCATGTCCAGAGCTTTCGTGTCCACTCGGATCATAGCTTGGCGACGCTATCAAGGGGTTGCTGGACACCAGACAATAAATTGTTTTGGTGTTGAGAATCGAAATAGTGACCATTCAAAGCTGTCTCGCATGGAACCGCTAATTGCCACTTTTGTCAGTGAGCTGCGGACTATGAGCAGTTTATTTGTATATCTCCAGGTGTGGGTATTGTAAAGTACTTCTAACGCCTGCGCATTCTTTAAAACAATTAAACTACTCATTCGTCACAGTTTCGGTGCCCAATGTGGCACACGTAGTCAGGCCCACTTGACCGACTCTGAATGACCTCTGAGGTGACCTCCGAGTCCATTTATTGGGGGCTTGGATTGATGTATATGACGGCACTTGTCTCAAAGCCTGACATTTTGCAATCGTAACGGTATAATATCAAGTAATGTCCATAGGATGAATTAAATCAAGGTTAGATGCTTATTGTTTCCATCGTCGCTGTCACAATATGCAATTGTTAATTCTCTTTGTACCTGTATTCAATACGTAATTTGATAACTGGCCATCACAACAGACTTTCTATATGTAATAATATTTACAAGTTCAAGGGTCCCTCGTGCTGTTATGATATCAACGTTCACCGATTTCATTAATTTTATTATTACTTTTCACATAATAATTCTTCGCTTACAGAAGATTTCTATCATATTTCAATATAGCAATCGCATGTGGTTGAATTGCGACCTGCATCGAGCAAATGGATTTCAGTTCCGTGTATATTTGGCGTGAAATTGAGTTGATCAATTCAATATTATACTTTCCATCTCCCCTGAATTTCGTAACAGATTTTCGAATAAAGATGAGTTTGATGGTAATACGACCACCTTTCGCTTCCTCTTTGACCATCTCCCTCACATTCTCTAAACTCGATCGTCAGGTCGTTTTGGCAACCAACAATCGATACTTACTCTCAATACTTGTAAGAAAGCTAATTTTAAACTAGAAATATTACATAGGCCTACAGAAGATTTTTGTTGTTATGAAACTGTTATTCAAATGCTTTTTTATTACTGTTAGTGTTCACACACATAAGAAAATATACTTTATGCCGTGTTCAATGACAGGATAAAGACCATGATACATTTCATAGAAAATGTTGGGTTGGAGACAGTTGGGAAGGAAAAGGAAGATCCAAAGTATTTTTAACCTAATGAGGAAAATTTTGGAATGTGATGATATGGTGGAAATCGAACCCTGCCTCTTATTATTTCTGAATCGGAGGTTCCTGCGCTCTAAGAAGACATACGTAAGGTGTGCATCTGGCGAACTGCAATACGCCTGTACCTATAACACGTACGTTGCCTAAACGTTACGGCGATACCACAAGAAACCATTGACCCTCTCCCTCCCACTTCACCTTACATCGTGAGGTGAAGGATCTTCAGGAATTTATCCCGTTTAATAAAATTCGGACTATCAATTTGAAAATTATCAAAACGCAAATGTTAATCTCATTCTACCCTGCAGCCAAATCCGTTCTGTGAAAGTCATCATAATTGCAAATAAGTTGGCGTGTTGCACCCGTAGCATCAAACTATTCGAACTGTGAGGTGGCTCAGCGGGAACACGCTAGTCTCAGCCGGAAGGCCGTGGATTCGATTCCCCAAATTTGCAATCGTTTAGAAGGATTTCCTTAGTCATAATGCAATGCCGGACATTCCTTACCAACTATAAAAATACACTAACATACCTTTAATTAGTCAATGAGCATTGGCGCACAAGGTAAAACAACAGAAAGCACTACCACTAAACATACCAGTATTAGCGACACACCAACATGTAACATCCTCGCACGACGAAAAGGGTGTTGGGGGGGGGGGGGGGGGGGGGGGTTGAAATCACCGCCGCAACCAATGGACTAAGGAGGACAATATGAATGTTAAACCTTATAATACAAAATATATGTGAATACCATATTAAATGGAAATATATTCATGAGCGTTAAAAATGAGATTGTACTTGTTTTTAGGAAAGTCAGAAAACTTTGGTAAACATCCTTGGATAATGCTATTTTTAAACAGTTTATATATAGCAACTCTAATATGGATTAAGCTTGAACATCCATATAATAGAATGTGTATTCAAACCGTCCATAAGGTGGTAAAATTAAAAGAGTAAGTTGACACTGTGCAAACGTCGCTTCGCTGAAGGGGGGGAGGGGGGGGGAGTCCCGATGTCAACAAAGCAGCCGCAGCAGGACACCCGGACCATAAGCACGAGGTGGAGGCTGTGCGTGAACCGAACCCACCTGAGTCTGTGTCGAGGATTCCTCCTCCTGTCATTGCTCCTGTCATTGCTCCTGTCATTGCTCCTGTCATTGCTCCTGTCATTGCTCCTCGTGTGAAGCGTGTACGACCGAGCGCTGCGCTTCACGTTGTGCGCCATCGCCCAGAAATTTAGAAAACTCGATTTACACAAGTCAGACACATTTTTACCCGATTTCACTTATTTCATTTATTGTATTTACACATCACTTCACGGTCGCGTACATAGAAAACCTGCACTTATTCAATATATAATGTCTCTTTCATTTTGTCGCACTTGTTTCGTACGTTTCTGCTTCGAGAATGAACAAACTGGAAATCACCCTTTATTAAACACTGTGTTTTGTACCGAAAGAGAAATCAGTGCGAGTCAATCAACGCACTATGCGTCACGCACCATCGGCTAAGACGACCATCGATGCGTCAATGCGAAGGGCGACGTCGTAGAAGATTCCATGGACGATATCGTGGGAGTCTATCGGTGTCCTACGAGGAAACAGCTGACATGTCGAGGGACAACACCCGATAACTGTCGGAGATTCGTCTACACTGCGCACGCGTCTTACATAACATCATCGTCTCGATTACCCTCGACAGGTAAACATGCTTTCCTTCCTATTTACATGCGTCACATGGTTACAATCTCACGCTGGCTGTCCACACACATTGAAAATAACGACATTTTTCAAAGTCAAGAAATCGTTCAAAAATAATGTAAATTGTGAACTGAAAATCATTGTTTTTTCAGATTTTTTTTTTAGAACACGAATGTAGTTTAGCGTCAATACACACGGTGACCAGTTGTAGCGTACATTGGGTGTAAACAACACACGGAAGTTAGATCGAGGCGCCGTGGCTCGAAGACATGTTACCTGGTCGGTGGTCGGCCATGCACTGACTGACTTAGCGGCGACGAACGAGATCTCTTGGTCTTACCCGTGATCGTCGACCGTAGCCGACGACTCGAGGTGACGCTAAGCGGTTCACGCGTATCGATATATACGCTGTTCGATTGATCGATAGAAGGGGCATATTTATTGTCTTCGGAACGCTTTAAGAGATTGATTGTTTTTGTATCAGCTAAATAATTTTAAAAAAAAAATCAAATATCAATCACAATAGTAACACTTATACTTGAAAGTTTCTAAATTCACTGTTTACAAAACTAAATTCGGGTATGAACATGAATCAACTTTTTAATAATGTATTGAAATTATCGTTGATTTGATAATTTTTGTTTTACCTAGCTTAATTGGCGACCTACACACTTCGCCGTTAAGCTAATCAAAATAAGGAATACTCTTAAATTGCAAAAGTCAGGAAGACAAATCCTTTTCACGCTACAAAAAGGATGCTTAGATTGGAATTAGTGTTAATAAGATTTAACATTCAGCACTTGTTTGAATGTGATTGATTATTGACGATGATCATTCTTCTTGCCTTGCGTCGCCATTATTGCAACCATGCTATTCGAGGCGATAAGAGGTGATATATGTAGATGAAGGACAATTACAAAAAACATGGATTATGCGGGATTCGAACCCGCGTCTATGTAGGTGGCATCCGCTTAAGACCTGCGCCCCAACCGTGCGAATGCTTGATATTCATGGCAATGCATAACACAAGGTAATTATGCAAGGCAGCAGCACGAGTGCATTTCGTTAGCAAATAAACAAAACAGCGCGCTTCATTATGCATGCAGATTATCGGAGTGAAAGTAAAATGCCACCAGTGTCGCAGTGAGAACCAATTAGTTTACCATTAGTTTGCTTAATTACCCAGTGACCTTGTGTTGAACTTCATGTACCCAGGTAGCAGACACATTATGCTGGAGATCGTGTAAAAACAATCAGATTTCTCGGTTGAATGGGGACGGTAAAATGACCAATAGAGTCAAGGGCAACTAGACAGGAAATCGTCTGCTTTATATTCGATCTATACAATTTGATTCGTAAGATTATCCGTTTAAAAAACGATCTCTTGACGATGTTTTAGCCTCCGATAAGGGACAAAAAGTGATATCGGTAGTGAAGCGAAACATCTGACAAAAAAGATGTTTGAAGAGCTTTGTTGAAGCAACAAGATTATTAACGATTATTTTCACTCCTCTTTAACGGAGAACTGAATACATCAGCGTATCCTTATAATTAAATATTCGCAACACTCACTCACACTTACACTCAATTTCATCAACCTACCATACATGATACAACCATTGTATTACTCTACTACTACCTAGTACTCAAAACTGCACAACAATTTAGCTACAACCACACTCACAAGTCACTCACATGCAACTCCACACAACATCCAACTCACATACAGCCATCTACCCTGAAATGCATTCACATTCTACCTAAACCCAAATGCTCTAATCAGATATAAGTAATAACACACACATCTACCTACACTTTGTAGTAATTAGTTATCTGTGCTTACACACCCACCTACACTAGTTTGTACAAACTCAGCCATGCACACATCTACACCTACGTATACCAACAGAATCGTATACATCCAAACAACGAGACTAAAACAAACAGAGTGCAACAACCAGAGATTTAGCGTTGAATCAGGATTACGACTGAAATAATAAAACTATACAGGTTTAATAATATCGATCGATATTAAACACACAAACAAAACTGAATAATAATTTACATCGTTTAATGTAAATTGAAAATATAGTGAGGGAGCGTTTAGATATCAGATTCAAGTATTAAACTAGCTATAATAAACCCCACAAAACAAATATAACTATCTTATTCACGTGTATCCTACTGATATAATGAGCATTGTTGTGAAACCATATATTTAAACATTGTTTACGCTCTGCACTAAAAAACAAATTATAAATTCCATGCAGTTTCTGTTCTTATAATACACATAAATGTAGTTCATGTTCAAAATAGATAAAAGGGCTTGGTCAAAAATAACAGTTCCTTGTTAGACTGAACAAATAAAAAGTCAAGAAGCCTAATATTTCTACTGCACCAGCCACACGGAACAGGAAGACAATAAACACTATCTAATTGTAATTAGAACCGTTAGTAGAGGAATGGTTGCAGTGTACAAGTTGTTTTACAATCGGTTAAACGAGTATTTACTTTGAGTGGGATGTATGTTTGTTTGCTTCCTAAGTGGAAATACAGGTTCCTAAACATCGCCCAATGAATGGGAAGCGACATAATCACGTCACTGAACCGTGTGAGTATGTGGTACCAGTGCACTCGTCTTATGTAGGCCATCGCATCGGGAGTTACACCGCTCAAAGTAACAGCCAGGGGGTGGGGAACTTACATGGAAGTGTCAACCTGGGGCGATTATGGGACATAATTGAGTGTATGGATTTATAGCAATTTATTAAAACATTTCGATGCTTTTCAAATTAAGGCTGTATATCCATTTACCCTGCGAAACCAACGAGATCCATCAGAAATTCCAAGATGCTTTAAAAATGCCAAAAAAAAAAAAAAAAAAAACGTCATCTATCCTGGAGAATATTCCTTTTTCCAAAACGTTCATATTAAGCTTTTGTTATGTGGTTGTTGCAACACACCTTCACAATTAAATGAACACATTATGAAGCAAGGACATATTTATTGGAAAAAGAAATATTCATTATAAAGATCACACATTCTGTCAATATTATTTTTGTTTATTTTGTGTCACTTTTATAGCATTCTAAAGTTATTTTATCAGACATAAATCGAAGCTTCCACATTGGTAGGTGAACATACAGCTCTGGTAACACACAAACAAATGTTTGTCCTAGCAACGAAGCACTCAATAAATTCAAAGTTGTTCTGAATCAGCTTTGTTGATACTGACATTTGTCCGCAGCTGTTCGCACTGTTCAATCACTGATTCATATGTTTCATATTTGAAATATAGATCTTTGATTGGTCATCGCTCACTTGTCGATGGTGATTGGAGCCTACAGGTTGGTTTAGTAGCTTTAAATTTGTCCCCCACTGAAAAGCAGAATTGTTACTGAGCGGGTAGACTCTTTAAATACGATTTTTTTTTTTTTTGATTGGCCAATTACCGCTGCAACGCGAATGACACAAACGATCCGAGCTTTCTATACAAGTGTTTTATCCCAAAGATCCGGGTTCGACAACCGGTTGAGTAACATGTCATTAAAACATGAACACTCTCGTGAGTATTTATCACATTATATCTGCTGGCATCACCGGAGAGTGGCTAATCTAAGTTGACACAGATAATGTTCAGGAGAAAAACCATTACCTGGTGAAAGATTCTGGAAATCGAATCACTTAGATCACAATGTACGCGAAAAGGATTTTGAAGTGTTTCTAATCTTGAACATTTAAACCGCAATTGACTTTAATTACTATGGGATGTAATCGAGGCAACCGTACTAAAATGCATTTAGATACATTACACTAGCATGTGACGAACCATGATTGTTAATGATTTATTTTTTGCAAAAGGCATCTCATGGGTAAAACAAAAAATACTCCAAAACGATACTCTTAGCACATAACCGAATAATAGTATAAAAAACAGACTTAACCAATTAAATTAGATACTTTTATTCCAGATACAACTTGAACTTTTATTTATTTTCTGATGCCAATGTAAATTTCTTCTGTACTTATGCCCAACAATCAGTCCAAGATGTATTATAAGTCGCGTCTTACAAAATTCCTACCATAAATATGTAAATTGACAATTATCACAATACCCTATAGTATACCGAAGAGGTCAAAGGTAGCCCTATACAGTAGCCGTTTTTCTTTCAAATTACAACTAATACATGTTTTTTAATGGTTCAGATCTCTTCAAGAGTCATCTTCGTCAACACTTGGCGAGTCGTCGCTCGTTTGATGAGTCTCGAGTTAGAACATATACATAGCTGTACCAATACCAATAGGGTTGTACTGGGGTAGATAGTGCACCTGGCCACTAATTATGAGTTAAAACGGCTTCGTTGATATGTTGTCATTGGTGTTAACTGTACTAAATAGCTCGCTGACGCAGGTTGACACCTCTTTGTTGCGATTTAGCTCTTGAATTGACCACAACTATAGTTATGATAAATCAATACATTATGTGTGCGCGCTGAGTTACACAATACAACAATACACAAGTGCTTAGATGACCTACTGACAAAATGACAGTCAACGAACATAGGACTACTTTATTTCTTGAAAACTCGTTAAACACCGACTCAGCGAAATGAGCGATTAGCATAATTATTAGAATCTTGGCTAGGCTACTACTTTTACTCTCCGGTGGCCGGTGTGGCCCACTCTCTTTCTATGCGTGGCCCACTTGTAGGCTCGCGTTCGGTTTCTTTGATCGGACAAAGTGGAGCATCTACAATGACAACGAGGATGATACGCGGTTAACACCTTTAAGCACAGATAACTAATTAACTTGCGTAGGCAGATAAACGATTCAAATGGGCGCCATGCTTCGCTATTTGATTAGTTCCCTCCGCGACCACAAGGATGGTAGAAGAGCGAATGTGCTGCCGCCACACAGGCGAGTGAGTCACCTGCAGAGGATTTCGTCTTCGGAACTCGTTTGTCGTGACGCGGCCGGCTACGATGTTGCCAAACCTTGGTTCACCCCCTTTTACTGCCGCGAGCATCGAATCGCACACATACCAAGCCCTCGGTTTGCAGACGCATCGGACGGCTGGCTGGGCGAGGGTAACGAATATTGACCTCGAAATAACATCACAAGGAACAAGACGTTGAGTCGTAGGTAGACAATAGGACAATACAATAAAGCAGTTTGACATGTGAGTGTCTGAACAAGAGTAAATAAACCAGTGGTGTAACTAAGGGACCACGGGGTGGGGTGGAAAAATTATTCCTTATCCATGTATATATATATAATATGCTATCATTAATATGCAAATTAAAATGAAAAAAATGTAAATCTGAAAACTTAGCTCTTTATTGACAACTTTTTTGAAAACTTGCCATTGCAGTTTCTGAGCTTTCAAAACACAATGAGTCTAGAAATTATGTGTGAATTCACGTACAACCACAACAATAAAAGCCCCTCACATTCTCCCATAGTAGACAACACAGACATAATCTTCCAGCTATCTTCATGTCTGTACCAAATGCATCTTGTTTCTTACCTTGCCAGTTACGGTAGCGTCTGCTGAGAGATCGTTTTTAAAATTAAAGTTGATCAAGAAGTATGCACACCACTCAATGGCCTAAGAACGTCTTCAATTTTTGGTTTCTTAGTATAGAAGCAGAGCGGGTGAAACAAATGGATTTCGATACAGTAATTGACCGGTTTGCAAATTTGAAATCTTGCAAGAAGGCTCTGCATTAATAAGCAAAAGAAGTAAAATATGACAAATATCAGTGGCGATAGGGAAGGGGTGGGGGGTCTTTAGTTGTAGTTACGCCACTGAAATAAACACACATAAAATAATGTGTATTCATTGTCTACCCACTCAGTTACAAGAACTGGTATAATATTCATTTACTTAAGACTGTTATGACATTTTTACTTACACAGATAACAGATTATAGTATACTCCTTGATCTGATACTACTGATCTAATCCACTACTGCTCGGCAATCATACGATGGAAGTAACATTTTTTTTTTTAATTAGCCACCCTAAGGTGGGAATGCCAATATAGGGCACAATGTTGCCCTCTTTAGCCTTGTACATTAAGTGCAAAACAAAATATAACCTAGACTAGGAACAAGTAGGCCTACACGGAGAAGAATAGATATTATGTCAATCGTGAGAAACACACGAGACAAAGCCCGGTAGCCGAAAGACAACATACCACATAACAAAAAAGGAATAGTCAACACAGATGACACAAATCAAACAAAACGAAAGAATCCCCCATAATCGCTGTAATTGCTCACGCACGAATCACACATCTAAAACAAAATGCATATAAAGAGGAGAAACAAAAACATTATATACAAAAACAAAATACATTAACGGAGCTGAAAATCAGGCCAGGCCCACAACCGGGCTTCGAAGAAGGAAGAGGAGCGAGAAGTTCGCCGAGATAAAAGCGTACACTGCGCGTCTTTTGTTACAGAACTATCACCCACGCAATGTATTGTTATCTGTGGTCCACTATCATATTCTGAAGTGGCTTGTTGAATAAAACACTAGGCCTATCAATGGTAACACAACTTAGCTCAATTTGTTGATGGAACAACTCACACATTGTTACTTCTTAGTGTTGTCATCAACATATTGCCGTGCTCGTTAACGTCGAGTCAACATTTCTTAGCGTGTGAGGGCGCAGTAACCCAGTTCCA
This sequence comes from Isoperla grammatica, assembly GCA_945910005.1. Lineage (NCBI taxonomy): Eukaryota > Metazoa > Arthropoda > Insecta > Plecoptera > Perlodidae > Isoperla > Isoperla grammatica. The sequence continues at coordinate 23,406,055 of OX246737.1, forward strand.
CGATCAACACAATGTGGATAGTGTATCCTGTGTTTTGGCGTATAAACTACGGCGCGAATTAGCTGTGGGTGTGCTATTTATTTTGTAAGATAAACAACATAACTTATTCAAAAACGATGGCAGCACAGATAACGTGTGCTAAGTATTGTTGTCAGATAACGTGTGCTAAGTATTGTTGTCAAAGTATTTGTAAGTGTCCAAACGAGCAGAAATTACTAAATATGCACATGTTCTAATTTCTTCAACTTATACGTACGCAACAACAAT